>OX459112.1:64732607-65316007 GCA_949775065.1 Brachyopa scutellaris
TGGCAACACGTTCACTTAGACGGTGAAATTAATTGCCAGAGCTCCAAATTTGAAACTTTTGCAACCATTTGAACTATTATATTGCGATCAACATGAAAAAAATGAAAATTCCCCATACAAAATGTTATGATAATAACTCGACTCTATCGGGTCCGGCTTCTGTAATTTTCTCTTTTGGCAGAATACCAGCATATATTGTGAATATGAGTCATTTTGGTCAAATAACTCCAGCGCCACCTATCGGGTCCAGATTTCTTCATGAACCTGATATACAGCAATACGAACGAAACAAAAAAAGAATCATAAAAATTAGCCCAGCGGTTATCGAGTTATAATAATATTATAAGTTATATATATCGAGCTTCATGAAAAAAAAGAAACTTCCAAATACAAAATGTATGGAAAAACGATTTTTCTGAATTTTCCAATTTTTCTTTAAAATTTTCAAATTTTCGGCTCCGTTGTGGTTTTACCTGTGCAATACGAATCCAACAAAAAATGCAAATCGGATGATGTTCAGCCGAGTTATGCTTGTACAAACAGACACCAATTAATTTTTATATACATATGTATATAGAAGATCAGCATCATGGGGAACGAAATATCCGGTGGTTGGGTCATTAAAATGTTTTACTTTTTCTTAAAGGCAAACCGTCATTCAGTGTCAGTCAACCGAAGTGTGCGGACGTACAAGCGGAAGATTAACGTAGAAAACAAACAAACAAAAAAAGGGATCAGCCAAAAATTTACCTGCGAAGAAGTACCTGAGTTTTATTGCCCTGCGGTAGTAAAATCCGGGAAACTCCGAAACAGAGTAAAACCCTAATCAGCAACCACCGTAATAAAATTTGTGCACCCGAAGTTTTTTTAAAAATATTGTGTGTGCAATTAACAACAAAGGAAACCAACAACAGGTGCAATGGATAATCATTTCAATCCTGAATACGCCTTTGCAGCCCTCGAGACCCTTCTGAAGAGGATAATCAACGAATTTGGGCCCGAGTATGGACCAAGGCTATGCAAGACGTTTCAGAACGTCATGAGCAACAAGAAGCATGAGGAAGAAAACGACATGGAAACCGATCCAGTAGACAGCGAAGCTGAAGATACTACATCCAGCAGCGGAGAAGAACCAAGCAGCGAAGAAGAGGAGAATAGTGATACTTCAAGCAGTGCCGAGGACGGAAAAGAGTCACCAAAGCCGGGACAGAAGCGACAGAAGAAAGCTGCCAAAACCCAGCAAATGAAGAAGCCAGCCTCGACACCGTCAACAAAGCAGCCAGTTTCCGCAGCCGCAGTCGTTATGCCAGCATCAACCCAGCGGGCGCCACCAACACTGCCACAAACCCAGCAGTCAACAGCAACCCAGGCAACATCCCAGTCATCGACATCAACTCAGTCACCACCACCAACCCAGTCACCGCCACCAACACAGCCTCCAAAAACAACCGCAGCCAAGGGCTCCACTCCGACCAAAACCCCAGGAATGCCACCAATCTTCTGCTTTTCGGGAAATGTTGCCGAAATCAGCAGACACTGCAAAGCCAGAAAATTGAGCGTGACCTTCAGGAATCGCAACACAAAGACAACCATCATCAATGCTGGAAACAGAGAATCCTTTGAAGCCATTAAAGAATTCCTGCAATTGAAAAAAATCCAATACAACACATTTACGCCAAGGGAAGACAGGAAGAACCTCCTATTACTAAAAGGAATTCACTACACCTACGCAGCCATCGAAGTAGAAGACGAACTACGCATTGAAGGACTCCCAGTCATCAAGGTGTCACCATTCAAGGCAAAGAAAGCAATGAGCAAGACCTACAACAATTTCGTAGTCGAGCTATCGAAGAGCTGTGACATCAGTGAAGTATACACCAAGACGCTAATAATGAACCAGAGAGTTCAATGGGAGCGTCTGAAGTCCAACGACATCGTGCAGTGCCGGAACTGCCAACGCTTCGGACACGTTGCCACCAACTGTGGACGCCAATACGTTTGCGTCAAGTGCAAGGAGACCCACGAGCCTGGACAGTGCAAGAGGAAGGAAAACACTGGAACCGACGTTTGGTGTGCAAATTGCCAGAAAGAAGGACATCCAGCCAGCTTCAAGGGTTGCCCAACTCTAATTGCTAAATTGACGGAGAGGAACAAGGTCATGGCAGAAAAAAAGGCGCAAAAGGATTTTGCCACAAGTTCTGCATGCACCGTTACGCGCCCTACAGTCAGCTACGCATCAATGCTGAAAGGCAGAGCAACAGGAACCCCAACGGGAACAAAGACACCCACCATCAAAGCAACGAGGACAGTACCAGCCAGAACCACTGTACCAACTAGGACAACTGCACCCAAGACAGCGCCAACGAAGTCAGCCCAACCCAATGTAAACCTCAACAGCGAAGTCCAGCGAATTTTTGGATCCGACCTACTCTCAGTCATCGAAAAAGCCCGCCGTGCTGTTCCGCAGAACTACGTCCAGCTTAGTGAAGGAGAAAAGTCCGTGGCATTGGCCACCTTCATCGTCGAAATATGCAATTAAAGAAGATTCGCATACTGACGTATAATGTTAACTCATTATACAGCCTGGACAAGAGGACATCATTCAACATGTTCATGAAGAACAACAATCCGGACATCGCCCTCATCAGTGAAACCAATGTGACAAAGCGAAACAACATAGACATCGCGGGATTCAAGACACACCGACAGGATAAAAACGAAAATCGCAGAGGAGCAGCAGTCTTTATAAAGGAAAAATTCTCTTCCAACACCAGCGAGGTCATCATCCCAGGACTAATAACCAGCGAAGCCACCGCCATCACGATAAACTTGGGTAGAGGTGAAACACTTACAATCATCAGCATCTATTTCAAGTGCGCATCCAGAGCAAGAAACATCCAAAGCGACCTGCATGTGCTTAACGGCATCCTGAAACGAAGCACCTACGGACTCATTGGCGGCGATTTCAACGCGAGACATCACCTGTGGCTGGACACAACAATCACCAATGAAGGCAAGGCAATTGCCGACTGGATGGAAGTCAACAATGATGAACATTCCTTGGTGGTTATATCCCAACCTAAACCAACCTTCCCCAGAACACCATCTACGCTGGACTTCTTCCTGGTATCATCGAACCTGGTGCATATTCTTCCGGAAATCCGGAACTATATCTGCACAACAGTGATGAGTGATTCCGACCATGAAGCAGTTCAACTATCAATCCACCTTGACCAACCCATACTCCTCACAATAGAACCACCAGAGAATTTCATCAACTACAGACGGCTGGATATTGAAAGACTTCAACGGGACATCGAAAACAATGTAAGGCTTCCACCTGCAAACAGGAATCTACTTGGCAGCGAAATTGACGTAGCTATAGATGGATTGGAACAGGCTGTTTCTGATGCACTAGATATCCAAAAGCGGCCCATTACATCAAGGGATAGATACCAGCACCTTCCCCAGTACGTGCAGAACCTGTATGCTCACAGACAGCGGCTGAGGAAACGTCTCCAAAGGATCCACCAAAGAGAACTCAATACAGTCAACAGCCACTATCAGACAGTATTGAGTGAACTAAAGTGCGTCAACGTGATGTTTCGGAATTCAATCCAACACCACAACAACAACCAATTTCAGAAGAGACTGCAGTCAATTAAACCTGGACCTGATGCCTTCAAAAACATCAACAGACTGATTGGAAAAAAATCTCCAATGCCTGAGACGATCATCACCAACAATGGGGAAGCAAACACGACACAGGACAAAGCCGAAGCATTCGCCGAGTACTTTGAAGGAAACTTTATCCCCAATCCATCATCCGATCCAGTCTTCCTTGAGGAAGTGGAGGAATCCACCCGAATAACCCTGGCGCATAACCCCAACAGATCCTCGTTCAGTGACACCAATCCTGCAAGCGACCCAACTGACAGCCCGAACCTGAGCACCCCTGAGGAAATTGCCGAGATCATCCACAGCTGCAAGCCAAAGAAGTCAACTGGTCCGGATGGGGTATCAAACTTCATCATCAAGAAGCTCCCACAAACAGTTCTGATCATCATTACAGTCATCCTCAACAACTGCCTCAACAACAACTACTTCCCACAAAAATGGAAGACGGCAAAAATCGTGGCGATTCCCAAGAAAGGTGCCATGAGCAACGTTTCGAACTACAGGCCGATTTCCCTCCTCAGCAACTTGAGTAAACTGCTGGAGGAACTAATACTCAGGAAACTCAAGAAATTCTGCAGCGAGAACTTCATAATCGCTGACATGCAGTTCGGCTTTCGGGAGAAGCATTCCACACTGCACCCGCTCATGAAGTTCCAGCATGACATCACCGTAGCTCTCAACATGCATCGTGTCACCGTCGGATGCCTTCTGGATGTCGAGAAAGCATTCGACAGTGTATGGATTGAAGGACTCATCCATAAACTTCATTTACTAGGCTTTCCCTTAGCACTAATCCAAATAATTTTTTCTTTTCTTTCTTCCAGGAAATTCTTTGTACAACTGGAGAAATGCACATCATCAGTGAAGAACATCAGAGCCGGAGTTGCCCAAGGCTCTAAACTCGGACCGTTCCTGTACAGCATATTGATGTCTGACCAGCCCATCCCAAACAGCTGCGAGAACCTGCTCTACGCCGATGACTCCATCACTTATGCCACCTCGATGTCACCATTGATAGCTGTCCGGAAAGTTGAAGCCCACATCCACAGACTTATTGAGTACTACCGAAAGTGGGGAATCAGAGTCAATGCCTCAAAATCGGAACTCATCTGCTTCAGGAGACCAACGACCACCTCAGGACGCAGCCGACGAGCAGCGAAGTGCAGAAGCATTACCCTGAAACTCCCAGATGGATCAACACTGACAACCAAACGGAGCGTGAAGTATCTGGGGATCCACTTTCACGAGCTGTTAAGGTTCAACCCTCACGCAAGGAACGTCCTAAAGAAAGCCAACTGGGCCTTCCATCGTCTCCACCCACTGATGAAGAAAAGAACCGGACTTAGCCAACAAACCAAGACCTTGATGTACAAGCAACTCCTGAGACCAGTCATCGGATACAGCTTTCCCGTCTTGTTCTCCATCTCGAAGACAGCCATGAGACAACTCCAAGTTTTTGAAAGGAAGATACTGAGGATCTGCACCGGACTATTCTTCGACCGACAGCGTCAAAAATACTGCAGGAATGACCATCTGTACTCAGAAGCAAAGATAATACCAATCGACAAGTACCTACTACTTTTGGCTAAGAAGTTAGTAGGAAGCGCAGCCAGCCACCCGAACCAGCTAATAAGAAGGATGACAACCCAACAGCGACTACCCCAGCCGTGGTACCTCAGCGCCCTGGACACCCTGGATGAAGACATCACCCCAATCGACAACGAGGAAGCAGTTGTATTCTACGCTGACACAGGGTCAGCCCACCGCCGTGGCTAAACGCCAACCCCCCTCACAACCCACACCAAACTCGCCACTAACAACCGGGACGGAACACCCCGAGGATATCTAAGTCAACCGACTTTTAATTTTAAGTTTACATGTATAATATACAATTATATTTTTTATTTTAAGTCAATGTATAAGGTTAGGCCCCCAGTGTGCCAACAAATTTGTATTACCATTGTATCTTATAGCTGTAAGTTTAAATTAAGACAATTGTATATATATTTTGTTCAATAAAAATCGTTAAATCGTTAAATCGTTACCGACCGCACTTTTAATTTGCGTAAAATATGGTAACAAAAAAGAATAAAATGTAAGATATTTTAAAAACGAATTTTATTCAAAGTTTAACATTTCTCAAGCCTGACGAATTTTACGTCTCTTAATTAAACTGCATTTCTTTTAGAGGGAACAGCCACTTGGAAATATGCTCAGCGAAGCGGGCATGGGTTTGCTAGTTGGAATATGAATATGACAATTATTGAATGTTGTAGTTTTTTTTTGCAATTTTACCCATAGCACTTCCATAAACTACGATCATGAATGAACTCAAGAAGAAAACAACTACGAGTGCAACACAATTTCTTGTTTGCTAATACCAATTGAGGACCTTGCATCAAAAGGGGGGCAAGTACAAATTTAATTTTTTGTGGGAAATTAAAAAAAATACCTCTGAAAAATTAATTGTTTCGAATTTCCAAACTTTAAATAATTTCATCACAATCTTAAAATGTGCAATTTTTTTTATTGCATATCATTTTTAAACATAAGTGTAATAATTCATTTTTCAAAGATTTTTTTTTAATTTCCCACAGAAAATTAAATTTGGACTTGCCCCTCTTTTGATGCAAGGTCTTCAACTTCAAAAGGCACAGCCTCAAACTCACTACACATGCTTTCGATGTCTTTCATCCTTTTTGCATCTTGTAAGTCAATTATTCTCATAGCCTCCATGAGTACCCTATGCTCTTGAGCACCATAACATCCCGTAGATTGCAGCCATTCAAAATCAATCCAATAATTCTAGTATTCAGTTTATTTGACTAATTGGTTTCATAAAAACTAGTGTATCAGTGCGAGAAATCTCGCATGGAGAAACCCAACAACCGTTTACAGTTTACGAATGAAATGGCTACCTACTGGCACCTAGTGGTATCTTATGTTAAAAAGTAAAAGCTACAGTAACGAACATGAAAAGTCTATTAGACCGGTCACCAGTATAAATATATCAAAGTACACGTAACACAACATGATCACAAATGACCATCAGCAGTTAGCTGACATAAATATAAAGAAATACGTACATGTCTAGGTATCCAAATGCGGAACATTTAACCGTCGCTCAACTCTAACATACTAGTTCTTCTGCAGACTCTTTGAATCTATTGCCTTATCAATCCTACCAGCCAATCTATTCCATCTGCCCCGACTCACTTACGTTCTCATGCAGTCTCATCTTGCGCGGAAGAAATGATACTCTACTTATCTTCTATTAATGACAAATTTTACTGTACACGTTACATATAAACATCCATGAGTCGCGTCGTCCAAAAAAAAATTAATACCGAAGTTTACAAAAAAAAAACAATCCATCAAAAATACAATAGTACATTCAAATAAATAGCGTCACCTTCCTTAAATTTCGGAAATTCAAGATGAAAGCGTACGGTTTGCCTTTACGATTTACGATTTACGATTTAACGATTTTTATTGAACAAAATATATATACAATTGTCTTAATTTAAACTTACAGCTATAAGATACAATGGTAATACAAATTTGTTGGCACACTGGGGGCCTAACCTTATACATTGACTTAAAATAAAAAATATAATTGTATATTATACATGTAAACTTAAAATTAAAAGTCGGTTGACTTAGATATCCTCGGGGTGTTCCGTCCCGGTTGTTAGTGGCGAGTTTGGTGTGGGTTGTGAGGGGGGTTGGCGTTTAGCCACGGCGGTGGGCTGACCCTGTGTCAGCGTAGAATACAACTGCTTCCTCGTTGTCGATTGGGGTGATGTCTTCATCCAGGGTGTCCAGGGCGCTGAGGTACCACGGCTGGGGTAGTCGCTGTTGGGTTGTCATCCTTCTTATTAGCTGGTTCGGGTGGCTGGCTGCGCTTCCTACTAACTTCTTAGCCAAAAGTAGTAGGTACTTGTCGATTGGTATTATCTTTGCTTCTGAGTACAGATGGTCATTCCTGCAGTATTTTTGACGCTGTCGGTCGAAGAATAGTCCGGTGCAGATCCTCAGTATCTTCCTTTCAAAAACTTGGAGTTGTCTCATGGCTGTCTTCGAGATGGAGAACCAGACGGGAAAGCTGTATCCGATGACTGGTCTCAGGAGTTGCTTGTACATCAAGGTCTTGGTTTGTTGGCTAAGTCCGGTTCTTTTCTTCATCAGTGGGTGGAGACGATGGAAGGCCCAGTTGGCTTTCTTTAGGACGTTCCTTGCGTGAGGGTTGAACCTTAACAGCTCGTGAAAGTGGATCCCCAGATACTTCACGCTCCGTTTGGTTGTCAGTGTTGATCCATCTGGGAGTTTCAGGGTAATGCTTCTGCACTTCGCTGCTCGTCGGCTGCGTCCTGAGGTGGTCGTTGGTCTCCTGAAGCAGATGAGTTCCGATTTTGAGGCATTGACTCTGATTCCCCACTTTCGTTAGTACTCAATAAGTCTGTGGATGTGGGCTTCAACTTTCCGGACAGCTATCAATGGTGACATCGAGGTGGCATAAGTGATGGAGTCATCGGCGTAGAGCAGGTTCTCGCAGCTGTTTGGGATGGGCTGGTCAGACGTCAATATGCTGTACAGGAACGGTCCGAGTTTAGAGCCTTGGGCAACTCCGGCTCTGATGTTCTTCACTGATGATGTGCATTTCTCCAGTTGTACAAAGAATTTCCTGGAAGAAAGAAAAGAAAAAATTATTTGGATTAGTGCTAAGGGAAAGCCTAGTAAATGAAGTTTATGGATGAGTCCTTCAATCCATACACTGTCGAATGCTTTCTCGACATCCAGAAGGCATCCGACGGTGACACGATGCATGTTGAGAGCTACGGTGATGTCATGCTGGAATTTCATGAGCGGGTGCAGTGTGGAATGCTTCTCCCGAAAGCCGAACTGCATGTCAGGGATTATGAAGTTCTCGCTGCAGAATTTCTTGAGTTTCCTGAGTATTAGTTCCTCCAGCAGTTTACTCAAGTTGCTGAGGAGGGAAATCGGCCTGTAGTTCGAAACGTTGCTCATGGCACCTTTCTTGGGAATCGCCACGATTTTTGCCGTCTTCCATTTTTGGGGGAAGTAGTTGTTGTTGAGGCAGTTGTTGAGGATGACTGTAATGATGATCAGAACTGTTTGTGGGAGCTTCTTGATGATGAAGTTTGATACCCCATCCGGACCAGTTGACTTCTTTGGCTTGCAGCTGTGGATGATCACGGCAATTTCCTCAGGGGTGCTCAGGTTCGGGCTGTCAGTTGGGTCGCTTGCAGGATTGGTGTCACTGAACGAGGATCTGTTGGGGTTATGCGCCAGGGTTATTCGGGTGGATTCCTCCACTTCCTCAAGGAAGACTGGGTCGGATGATGGATTGGGGATAAAGTTTCCTTCAAAGTACTCGGCGAATGCTTCGGCTTTGTCCTGTGTCGTGTTTGCTTCCCCATTGTTGGTGATGATCGTCTCAGGCATTGGAGATTTTTTTCCAATCAGTCTGTTGATGTTTTTGAAGGCATCAGGTCCAGGTTTAATTGACTGCAGTCTCTTCTGAAATTGGTTGTTGTTGTGGTGTTGGATTGAATTCCGAAACATCACGTTGACGCACTTTAGTTCACTCAATACTGTCTGATAGTGGCTGTTGACTGTGTTGAGTTCTCTTTGGTGGATCCTTTGGAGACGTTTCCTCAGCCGCTGTCTGTGAGCATACAGGTTCTGCACGTACTGGGGAAGGTGCTGGTATCTATCCCTTGATGTCCTGGGCCGCTTTTGGATATCTAGTGCATCAGAAACAGCCTGTTCCAATCCATCTATAGCTACGTCAATTTCGCTGTCAAGTAGATTCCTGTTTGCAGGTGGAAGCCTTGCATTGTTTTCGATGTCCCGTTGAAGTCTTTCAATATCCAGCCGTCTGTAGTTGATGAAATTCTCTGGTGGTTCTATTGTGAGGAGTATGGGTTGGTCAAGGTGGATTGATAGTTGAACTGCTTCATGGTCGGAATCACTCATCACTGTTGTGCAGATATAGTTCCGGATTTCCGGAAGAATATGCACCAGGTTCGATGATACCAGGAAGAAGTCCAGCGTAGATGGTGTTCTGGGGAAGGTTGATTTAGGCTGGGATATAACCACCAAGGAATGTTCATCATTGTTGACTTCCATCCAGTCGGCAATTGCCTTGCCTTCATTGGTGATTGTTGTGTCCAGCCACAGGTGATGTCTCGCGTTGAAATCGCCGCCAATGAGTCCGTAGGTGATTCGTTTCAGGATGCCGTTAAGCACATGCAGGTCGCTGTGGATGTTTCTTGCTCTGGATGCGCACTTGAAATAGATGCTGATGATTGTAAGTGTTTCACCTCTACCCAAGTTTATCGTGATGGCGGTGGCTTCGCTGGTTATTAGTCCTGGGATGATGACCTCGCTGGTGTTGGAAGAGAATTTTTCCTTTATAAAGACTGCTGTTCCTCTGCGATTTTCGTTTTTATCCTGTCGGTGTGTCTTGAATCCCGCAATGTCTATGTTGTTTCGCTTTGTCACATTGGTTTCACTGATGAGGGCGATGTCCGGATTGTTGTTCTTCATGAACATGTTGAATGATGTCCTCTTGTCCAGGCTGTATAATGAGTTAACATTATACGTCAGTATGCGAATCTTCTTTAATTGCATATTTGGAAGATGAAGGTGGCCAATGCCACGGACTTTTCTCCTTCACTAAGCTGGACGTAGTTCTGCAGAACAGCACGGCGGGCTTTTTCGATGACTGAGAGTAGGTCGGATCCAAAAATTCGCTGGACTTCGCTGTTGAGGTTTACATTGGGTTGGGCTGACTTCGTTGGCGCTGTCTTGGGTGCAGTTGTCCTAGTTGGTACAGTGGTTCTGGCTGGTACTGTCCTCGTTGCTTTGATGGTGGGTGTCTTTGTTCCCGTTGGGGTTCCTGTTGCTCTGCCTTTCAGCATTGATGCGTAGCTGACTGTAGGGCGCGTAACGGTGCATGCAGAACTTGTGGCAAAATCCTTTTGCGCCTTTTTTTCTGCCATGACCTTGTTCCTCTCCGTCAATTTAGCAATTAGAGTTGGGCAACCCTTGAAGCTGGCTGGATGTCCTTCTTTCTGGCAATTTGCACACCAAACGTCGGTTCCAGTGTTTTCCTTCCTCTTGCACTGTCCAGGCTCGTGGGTCTCCTTGCACTTGACGCAAACGTATTGGCGTCCACAGTTGGTGGCAACGTGTCCGAAGCGTTGGCAGTTCCGGCACTGCACGATATCGTTGGACTTAAGACGCTCCCATTGAACTCTCTGGTTCATTATTAGCGTCTTGGTGTATACTTCACTGATGTCACAGCTCTTCGATAGCTCGACTACGAAGTTGTTGTAGGTTTTGCTCATTGCTTTCTTTGCCTTGAATGGTGACACCTTGATGACTGGGAGTCCTTCAATGCGTAGTTCGTCTTCTACTTCAATGGCTGCGTAGGTGTAGTGAATTCCTTTTAGTAATAGGAGGTTCTTCCTGTCTTCCCTTGGCGTAAATGTGTTGTATTGAATTTTTTTCAATTGCAGGAATTCTTTAATGGCTTCAAAGGATTCTCTGTTTCCAGCATTGATGATGGTTGTCTTTGTGTTGCGATTCCTGAAGGTCACGCTCAATTTTCTGGCTTTGCAGTGTCTGCTGATTTCGGCAACATTTCCCGAAAAGCAGAAGATTGGTGGCATTCCTGGGGTTTTGGTCGGAGTGGAGCCCTTGGCTGCGGTTGTTTTTGGAGGCTGTGTTGGTGGCGGTGACTGGGTTGGTGGTGGTGACTGAGTTGATGTCGATGACTGGGATGTTGCCTGGGTTGCTGTTGACTGCTGGGTTTGTGGCAGTGTTGGTGGCGCCCGCTGGGTTGATGCTGGCATAACGACTGCGGCTGCGGAAACTGGCTGCTTTGTTGATTCCTTTTAGTAATAGGAGGTTCTTCCTGTCTTCCCTTGGCGTAAATGTGTTGTATTGAATTTTTTTCAATTGCAGGAATTCTTTAATGGCTTCAAAGGATTCTCTGTTTCCAGCATTGATGATGGTTGTCTTTGTGTTGCGATTCCTGAAGGTCACGCTCAATTTTCTGGCTTTGCAGTGTCTGCTGATTTCGGCAACATTTCCCGAAAAGCAGAAGATTGGTGGCATTCCTGGGGTTTTGGTCGGAGTGGAGCCCTTGGCTGCGGTTGTTTTTGGAGGCTGTGTTGGTGGCAGTGACTGGGTTGGTGGTGGTGACTGAGTTGATGTCGATGACTGGGATGTTGCCTGGGTTGCTGTTGACTGCTGGGTTTGTGGCAGTGTTGGTGGCGCCCGCTGGGTTGCTGCTGGCACGACGACTGCGGCTGCGGAAACTGGCTGCTTTGTTGATGGTGTCGAGGCTGGCTTCTTCATTTGCTGGGTTTTGGCAGCTTTCTTTTGTCGCTTCTGTCCCGGCTTTGGTGACTCTTTTCCGTCCTCGGCACTGCTTGAAGTATCACTATGCTCCTCTTCTTCGCTGCTTGGTTCTTCTCCGCTGCTGGATGTAGTATCTTCAGCTTCGCTGTCTACTGGATCGGTTTCCATGTCGTTTTCTTCCTCATGCTTCTTGTTGCTCATGACGTTCTGAAACGTCTCGCATAGCCTTGGTCCATACTCGGGGCCAAATTCGTTGATTATCCTCTTCAGAAGGGTCTCGAGGGCTGCAAAGGCGGATTCAGGATTGAAATGATTATCCATTGCACCTGTTGTTGGTTTCCTTTGTTGTTAATTGCACACACAATATTTTTAAAAAAACTTCGGGTGCACAAATTTTATTACGGTGGTTGCTGATTAGGGTTTTACTCTGTTTCGGAGTTTCCCGGATTTTACTACCGCAGGGCAATAAAACTCAGGTACTTCTTCGCAGGTAAATTTTTGGCTGATCCCTTTTTTTGCTTGTTTGTTTTCTATGTTAATCTTCCGCTTGTACGTCCGCACACTTCGGTTGACTGACACTGAATGACGATTGACGAAGTGCGGTCGGTATCCCTACTCTAGAACACCCAACATACAGTTGACCATGAGAAAACACAGGATATTCTAAATCTATACCGCAAATTTTCAAAGACTGACCCAAGACGAATAGGAAATTGAAGACGTTTAAAATCAAATGGCAAATCAGGTGGAATCATTTGAATTCTAGGGATTAAAAGGTCTTCCCCTTTATATTTGCTACTCAGAATCGTAGCTTCAATCAGATTGTTCATTAACTTCTTTACAGCAGTCTCGTACCATTGCAAAGTTTTGGCTGATTAATATTACGTAGCATTATAATCGGGGCTCCAATCTTTAGCGCTAAATAATGAGCTGGCAGTCCTCATTTATAATAGTGTCAACTGATTTGTAGGCGAAAAATTGTCCATCTATTTCCTCCAAAATAGATGCATTAATTTCAGCGACATCTTTATTTTTGCCATCCGATATAGCTCTTATATGTATGATTTTTATAGTTCTCCACTATACTTGGAAACACACTTTGAACCAATTCCTTCTTTGAATTCCTTATACAATAGAAATTGGTCAACGCGCATTTTTTCATTCCCAATATCCAACAGCTGCTACGAAAATCCTGCCGCAGATGGATCGTTTAGTAACTGTACACGGAAATTTGTAATGAGTGTACGTGTTTTAACATATCTCCACAGAGGAGAACATTTAACGCAGGCTGCCAAGGATCGAGGTATGACCGGCAAAGGTTTTCTGAAGTCACCCGCCAACAACATCAATGCACCGCCAAATATTTTTTGGCTACTTCGCAAATCCTTTAAGGTTCGATCTAGAGCTTCAAGTGACTTTGTGTGCCATTGTACACTCATCCCATACGATAATCTTACACTCTTGTAAGACTTTGGCCACTGCTGACGTTTTAGAAATATTACATGAAGGCGTTTCGTTAACCTGCATGTTTAAATTCAATTTAAGCGCAGAGTGCGCTGTACGACCGCCATCTAATAACGTGGCTGCAATTCCAGAAGAGGCCAGTGTCAACGCTATGGTAACCCGGTGCGCTTCGCTACACCTATCTTTTCAAAGTTTGTCCGCCCGGCGTTGCCCGCGCACGTAGTCATTCGGGTATGTTAGAAAGGAAGTCGTAGAAAGCAATCACTACTGTTATACATATTTTTCAACTTCAATTTCCATTTTTTTGGAGTCAATACTTCTTTAGCGACGTACCTATTTCATTTCAAAACGTGCTACGATAAATGTGTTACTATAAAGGAGAAATGATTCCATACCTTCTATCTATCTGTCTGTCTGTCAATGTATCTGTCTATTTACCTATCTATCTATCTATCTGTCTGTCTGTCTGTCTATCTATCTGTCTGTCCATCTGTCTGTCTGTCTATTTATCTATCGATCTATCTATGTATCTATTTGTCTATCTATGTATCTATCTATCTGTCTGTCCATCTGTCTATCTGTCTATTTATCTATCTATCTATCTATCTATTTATCTATTTGTCTATCTATCTATCTGTCTATCTATCTGTTTGTCTGTCTGTCTATCTATCTTTCTATCTATTTATCTGTCTGTATATCTCTCTATCTGTCTGTCTATCTATCTATCTATCTATCTGTCTGTCTGTCTGTGCATCCGTCTGTATGCCTCTCTGTCTGTCTGTCTGTCTGTCTATCTATCTATCTGTCTATCTGTCTGTCTGTCTGTGCGTCCGTCTGTCTGTCTATCTATCTATCTGTCTATCTGTCTGTCTGTCTGTGCGTCCGTCTGTCTGCCTGTCTGTCTGTCTATCTGTCTGTCTGACATTGGTTGGTTCAATCCGCATAGAAATGTTGGAGTTTACATGAAATTATTCAAAACCGAATCCAAAATAAACGTGAGAAAATTGAGAGAATTTAATAAACAGCTGATTGAACTGACAGTTTGATAAAATAAAAACTAATTAATTAAAAATTACACTATTGAATTGCGTGACATTAGATGACAGATAAGAGAATGATGAGAGCGCGAGAGAGTAAAATGTTTCCATGCGAATTGAAAGTGTTTATATGATATTTCAATTCGGTTTCAAATTTTCAATGCGGTTTATAAACAGGAATGAACGAATGCGGATTGAGTATTTCAATTCGGTTCGAAGTGGTGTTTATATGAGCGGATTGAACCAATGCGCATCGATTCAATTTGCATTGAGTTGTCATATAAACGGGGTATGTCTGACTGTCTGTCTGTCCATATTAAGTTGACCGAAATGATTCATATTCATTAATTTTTGATTTAATTTAATTAAAAACATTTTTTTTTTACTGGCTACTATGATATTCCTGATTGTTGTCAAAAATATCCATTTTTATCTCCAGTTTTGGAACTCCGATTTCGATGATTTTTTCGTTGGAAAGGTATTGTTTTTTTATACACAGACCTGCTACGAAAGAATACCTTTCCAGCAAAAAAAGAATCATAAAATTCGGTGTTGCCGAACTCGAGATATAAAATGACAAACATATATCAAACTCATTTTTATATATATAATAATAATAATAATAAATATAAATATATATATATATAAGAAGAAGAAGAAGATAGAAGATATGCGTTATTATCTTTTACAAAAACAAAGAAGTTCTGGGAGCAGGAAATTCCCGGCAGGTGTGGATTGATTTAAGCGACGTACATTCTCCAATTTTGATGAAACTTCCCAAATGGCAGAATTCAATATAATCGTACTTTCTTGTTTCTTGAACGTACTGTTCTACAGTATGACATAATTAGACTGCACTTTTATCTTAAATGTACTCTTTTCATTTTTATTGGCTCATCTGAATTTGATAAATCTCATACATATGTATATGTAATATGTATAACCTTTTTAAATGGTTTTAACAATTTTTTTTTTGTAAAGTACATAATTATATTTCTCTTTTATAAATGGCACCACAATTATTTTTGTTTCACTTGAATTTCGTTTAAAAAGAATAAAAATCCAAAAAGAGATTTATTGATTTTCTTTTTCATCTTTCCTTTTTTTTTGTTTTAATTAAGCTCACATGGAGGAAAAATGTTAATAAATGTAAAATAGCTTTTGGTTTGTTACACATTCATGTATGCATGTACATACTTGCTTTTAATATTTGTTTAGTACGAATGCTTTGTCGAAGAGCGTAACAATGAGTAAATATATTTATATTCTGCTTGTATTCACATTGAGTAGAATTTTTTTTGTTTCGTTTGTTTACATACATAGTTTAAAGTTGTTTTATTAATTTTCAACTTCTTCATTGCTATTTTATAATAACATCTTTTCTTTTATATAATTTCCTCTTGTAGAACAATATTTAATAATATACGCGTAAAAGTATTCTTTGTTTTTTTTTTAAATCGCTTCGCTTTAACTTTTGCAAAATATAATAAACGCCTACATCCGACTGAATCTGAACTGAATCTATCTCTTACCTTAAGCGCTAATAAATTGTTAACAAAAAGTATTTAGGGTGACGAAGGGTTTACAATAAAGTGGTCAGGAATCGAGACGGTTATTGACTTTTATTCTGTGCAGGCCATTAACTTTACTCGTGTCGGATACCGCATATCGAGAGAAAGGTGCTGAAGTGATGTAGACTGCAGGCAGGTAGTACGGTATAAGCTATCGCAGCGGTATTGGCTACTTTGGCTCTAAGATCGTTTAGAGTATTTAGGAGAAGTTCCACAGACGGTGTTGCGTTAACTTGGTAGAACACTTTTAGGTGAATCGCTGGAATATGTAAATTCTTTGGCAAGTGATTGTTAGTCGGTGCTGTGATTGGTACTGGAACTTCTTCGACAGTGGAGTCTTCAAACTGTTGGTGGCTGATGGAATCGAGACGTTTAAGTACTGGATAATCTTTCAATAATCGATTGAGAACATAGGTGAGTATTTCGTCAAAGTTTTCCGCAGTAAGATTTTGTGCAAGTTGGCGGTGATTGCTAAGAATGTCTTCGCTTAAGTGCGTGAGTTGAGTGGTGGAGGATGCAAGTCCTGAAAAAGGAAATGTAGAGTGTATGTTACCAGTAGTTTTTATGTTTCTGCTATACCTGTGGACACATAACAAACGATAGCCGCACAATTATTTTCATAGTTCCAACGTCGCCGAATAGAAATGGTATAATCGCACACAGAACATCCAGTTTCTTCATCTGTGCAAGATAAATAAATAAATATTTCTAAATAATGGATATAAGCTTCAACTTACAATCGAAACTATCATTGTGTGTGTGTGCCCAGACCTGCCACTCGACCAGAGCGTCCCTGGGTAAAGCTGGTACCACAATATAATCCATGATCGCATTCGTTGTCCTTCTCTCCCATTGCCGTCGGGCTTCGGCAATGAATGCTGGATGTACCACAAAGCAGATGCCTTGAACCACATCGCGCAGTTGTCCCTGTGCGTTCATAGCTTTTGCTATCCGACTAATATGTCGTAAGGCCAGTTTACACTGTGGACGGATTCCTCCATCGATAATTGTCATGCTTCCAGGTACAAGTGCCACCTGACCCGAAATATACGTAATCTCATCGATCTAGTTGAAACAAAAAAAGAACAGTTCCGTAAACATGTAAACACAAAAACAGAAGTAACAAACTAACCTTTGTAGATTGACTATACGGTCCGATGTTGGCCGGTGCCCAATGTGAGATTCCTTGCACATGCATCGTATGCCGCTTTGTGTTCGGGATGTTGCTCTCGTTTGACACTCCTAAAAGTCTCATTTAGAGCTTTTTGTTTCGCAATACACACACACATATTTATATATATTTATATGTACATAATAAAAAATAGGTAACGTAACAAACAAGATAAATATCAAAATTCAAATTGATTGAGACCGATATACCTAGTAGTTTATGCAACAGAATTGACTTAGGCTAAGAATTACCCTCGTTTGGTTCCGTATGATATGCCACGGCCTCCATGATAACATGACAATCCTGCGGTAGCGGACACTCTACGCACACTCTGGTTGGAGGGTTTTGAAAATGCATCGCATCGGAATATATCCGATTTTGGGTCAGGTACTCAGCAATAGATCGTACATAGAGAGTTACAAAGCAATAGTCGCTCATATCGTAGCCATTCTCAACAGCCAATTGCTTAAGCTGATTCATAGCTTCGGTCATACCTTCTTCCAGTGTTGCGGCGTAGCCCTGAATCCCAGCTACCCACATCCATCCCTTGCGATTTATTGCGACCACTGGTCGATTTCTCAGCGGACGGAATTCTCGCTCGAATTTCATTGGACTAGGCGGTTGAGTCATTGGGGCACTTGTGGCGAGCGTCAGCGAGCCAATATTGGGTTCATCCACACTGGCGCTCTTCGTCACAATTGGTATTGGCGAAGATGAGGCAATGCGACGGCCGAACGAATTACTCCGCGAAATCAATTCATTTTGACTAAGTGATTCGCGCATCCGTGTCTCCTTTTCGATCAGTTCCAGTTCGGTTTCGCTGAGATCCGGGTCACTGAGATCACTGTAAGTGGACTCATTCAAATCGCTAATGTAGTCTAGTGATTTTTTTACAAGCACATCACATGAATGCAAGTGTTCCTTTGGCTGAAGGCTTAGTTTGGTAAAATTTATATAGCCCACCGGACAAATGGGATCTGCAGAGCTGATTATCGTTTGGACATCATCACTAAAAAAGAAAAAAACATTTCGATTAATAGTGGGCCGAAAATATGCTATTGTTGACCTACACATAAATCTTCTGCTTGAAGAGCGGGCAATCCAATGTGAATGTTTCATATTCACCACCTTCACCGCATACATTCAGTCCGTATTTGTCGCGCATTTTCACTAAATGTGGTTGAATCTCACGAAGTGATTTGCCTAAATGACGGTCAGGAACTAAACCTAATGCTGCTACCTGTTTCAATGATACCAACAAAAACAAACACTAATTATTGAGAGAGCATCGAGAAGCTTTACAATATAAGAACAACTTTTATTTCAGTCAGCTATCTAAAGAATTTTTGTTTTGTTTATTTTACCATAATTTTTTTGTATTTTTTTTTTTTTGTACTAAATAAACATAAAACTAACATAATAATAATTTAGAGTAACTTCTCAATACTAACTATATATATCTTATAATGATTTTATTCTACGGTATTTATAAAATTATTCTAAAATTTTATATTTAATGTACATCATTAATTTATTAATTTTTGTAAAAAGGAAAAAGTGGTTAAACCTCTTATTTTAAGACATTGTTTTTTTCTTAAATTTACAAAGAGAAAAAAAACTTAGGCTAATTAAATCTAACTTAATCCAACAAACTTAACCTAAACTAACCCAATCTGAACTTATGTAACCTAAATTGATAATCCCCTGACATGTAATCACTAGCTCGCTGAGACCCCGGCCAAACAAACGATACTTACATATATTGGTCCGCTTAACCAGATACCTATTCAGCAATCCAAACAATTATCCTGACCTAGCCTAATCTAACCTAAACGTTGGGCACAATCCAGTCGAGCCACCAGTATTTTTTTCTACTATGCCTCTTATCATTGTATTTATCTCTTTCAGGTATGCTGACGCAGTACCTCAGGTTAGCATTTTCATCCCTCATTTTGGTCAGTAAGAATCTGACACTACTTGCTATTCTCATAGTGTCTATGGAAGATTTTCACCTACCTTCGAAAAAAAAAAAAAAAAAAAAAAAAATGTCATCCCTTAAGTTAAAAGGTTCATGCAAGATTGAAGGGAAACTGATAAAGAATTTTTGTTTTTAGAATCAGAGCAATCAACTTAAATTTTGGCCATGCTATCTAAAAGATCATTCTTTCACACAATTGAATTGCAAAATACAACTATCTACGTTTTCTCTGGCATCTTCATATAAATATACAAACCTTAATTATAATTGCATGAACATGGCAATCGATCATTTCTTGTAAAAGTTCAGTCTGGTCTCTCCTCCACAAATAGGCTAATGACACTAAATTCAAGCGGCTGCATACGTTTTCCACCCGAACACGTTGATAATCGGACATGATCGCTCCCACTGCGACTGCTTCTACATTTAGCTCTTTCTGTAATAAAAAAAAGAAACGAAAATTGAAATAAAAAAAATATATGTACATGTATATTTTAATTAATTAGTCGCCAAAAAACGAGCAAAGATGTGACCCGCCACTTGGGATTATCATTTATTGGAGCAAAACAAAATTAAAACACTTTTTCTTTCTACGTGTGTACTGATATTGCGGGCGGGTAAATAAACAACCTTAAACCGCAACGAGATATTTATGGTGGTAAACAATTTTATATCATCAACCCAATAACAACAACAATAAATTTGAAAGGCAAATTCATTAATTTTGCATTTTGTTTTTCATTTAATTAAAATTATGCAGATTAACCAGTGTGAAGTTGTTAAATTAGCTTAGCGTCCCGGAGGTATAAAGCTCTCAAGGAGCGCAAAATGGCATCTGCGAAATAAAGTTAATCGGACTGAAAGTAAAAAAGGATCGAATACGGGCTGTTTCGTCTTTAATGATTCACTCAGCATTAAGAAAATGTTTATCATAGTCAAATCAGCCGGTTTTTTAACTGACAAATTCCAACCATAAATTAGCAGAATGATGATCTTATTTATTAACAACTACTAATTAGCGCGAATCATAGCGTAAAACTGTGTAAAACTTCCTTCCTGAGATTGGCTATAATGCTTTTGAATTTTACAAATTATATTTGCGAAAAATCTGCTGTTGAATGAATCCCAGCTGCCACACCCGTTTCATTTGTGATTGATTTTTGTTTGCCATTCTCTAGTCATTAAAAGAAACTAATTTACATTCTTATTTTACAGCAATCAACTTTTAATGCTACTAAAACTTAACACATGATTCGCGCCCCCTATGATATGAATTAGCAAAAAATTGACTACTTATAGATCTAAGTTTAAATGACAATCGCTAATAAAATGTGCGCTAATTGTGCTTTATGGTTATTTAAATGGAACAAGTAAATACAAAAATATATACGATATGCACATACCAAAAGAATTAACTGCCCAAGAGATTCAATTAATCTTTTTTTTTTTTGCTTGTACAGTGGTGGGGACAAAACAAAAGTCACTCTGCAATTGTGAAGCCTTTGCCGATAACTTACTATTATCCAAGCTCTGACAGAGATCGTGAAAATGTGTAGTAGGTTAGATTAGAACGGGGTTATGTGGCTGAGCCATCAGAAAGAACATTAGGCACCATGGTGGGCCCATCCAATCCCGATCCCCTGGAACCATCTATTGATGGTACCTAAACCGAAACATTTCCGTCTAAAGATTTGATTTCCTTGCAAAGTTTAAACACTTTATTGTGAAAAAGGAGTTCCCTAAAACTTTTTGCGCGAACGAGCAATGGCATGTCATTCACAAAGGATATGTTCGACATCCTCCGCTGAACCCAAGTCATTGCATTATCTGCATTCGTCCGAACTAGAATATTTTGGCATGTTTTGTCAGGGGACATTGTCCGGAAGGTATACCTATTAAAGTTCTTAACTTTGCCCTATTCACTCCAAGTATTGCTTTGGTCTTTCTAAGGTCAGCCGACGAGCCTTGGACATACTAGGTCTGTTTGGTAACATGCTAGTTTTCGAAAGTTCTACGTAAACTACATAGAATCTGACAGTTTCATGGCTCTCAATTTGATAGGTTTGACCAAGTGTTGTTTGAAAAGCGTTTGTTTACTTTTGTGCAAGTTTGCTGTCTTTGAGAGGAGTTCTCTTTGAGAGGATTCTACTATTTGACAGATCTCAATTCCGTGTACCAAAAAAGATACCAAACACACCTACTATGTCCCTCTATTCGTGACCATGAAAAATGTAAAGTAACTCGACAGAATGTTGCTGTGATTAAAACACATATGAAACATGATGCCTTAACCCAAGATTAATTTGTGTATGTATATAAGATGGTTCCATACTACTAGTTAGTAATTCATAAGTTTCATACATACATATTATATTCATTCGAGTTAGAAAATGTATGAAGACAATATTAAAAACCGCCATCGAAGCAAGGGGGAAGAACTATGCAAACGAATTTTAGACAGCAATCACTATGTACAAAGAAGAAGAAATATTTGTCAAAAGATGCAGACATGAGAAAATTATAAAATTGTTACATGCAGAAAGAGTCACCTGTTTATTAGAAAGTGTATAGTATCCGTGCAACTGTTCTTTATATGCATTGGTGTATACATAAATCAATTTGAAAAAAAAAACCGTACGTTTATTTGTAGTCCGATTAACAACCTTTACCAAAAGAATAATTCGCTTTTGTTTTGGCAGAAAATATCAAACGGTTATCTTATCTTTGGTTACATTTGCAGCTTATGTACATATATACATATGTACATATTTCCACTGATAACTTATCATCAATGACGTTTATAATTATTTTGCCTTAATTGAAATGTAATCACCCAGACCAAATGGATTTTTCATGGTTGCAGTAAATCACAGCTCAGTGTAAATAATTATACCATCTCTAATGACCTTAATTACATTTTTCCCAATAACAAAAACAATTATGTAATTGAAAACGAATCTGCAAAAAAAACAGTTCCAATACTTTTATGTTTGTACAAACATTAGTTCGGTTTTGAAATTTCAAGTGCATAAGTAATAAAGACTTTTGCCCTTCTACTTACCTTTGTTTCCTCCAACAGAGTGTAGAGATCTTCAACTTCATCATCATCTGTGGGCACATAGTATTTCCCAGTTTGTGTACTCTTGCCTTTGGTTTCGCGTCTATACAGTGGCAGGCCCATTGCATTGGCAAGTATCTCAATGCCCATGTGACCCACTGTTTGATACATGAAGCTATCGAGTTCATCTGTGAACAAAAAAATATTTCACAAATAAAAAAATAATAATACAAATATTTACTCAAATATTTATCTCTAAGGCAAAGTAATTTGGTGGTCTGTTAATAAATCTTTCTATGTGCGTCGCAGTGTTAGGGGAATTATAAATATTTGAGCTGATTTTGGGCCAGTATAATATTTATTTAATAAGATCAAAGACAAGTGAAACAGTTTTATGTTAGGACTAGTTAACTCCGGAAGATTTTATTGTCTTCTTCAAATTTTCTCCCGGTACCACATTTTTTGCAGATCATAAGTTTAAGAAAAATTGGCAGTGTACGTGAGTCTTCTAAACGGTAAATATTTGTAAACAGTTCAACCCAAGACAAGCCCATAAGATCGTGCTGTGTTTGTTCTACTCCAGATGTCCAATTTTCGACGTCATGTGATTAGACACACCTAAGCTTGAATTCTCTGTCATTCTTACAAATTTGGCTAAGTAAATTGTCTGACAAGTAAAAAACTGAGAACACGCAGGGGTATGAGATAATTGTATATGTACATACATATATTCCACCGAAATAACATTCAATGGCAATACATATCTAATACGTATAGATCACTTACCTTCGTCTTTCGGATGTAGATTTGCTAGCGCTACAATCTCGTGTCCTTCAGCAACACACTGCATCATGTTGTAGCAGCTATCCTTGCCACCGCTAACCATAGCTACGACACGCATCTTCAGTGTTTCTTCGTTTTCTTAGGTCACAATACCTTTCTAACTTTCGGTCAATTCTGTCGATTACACTTCCTTTTAAAAATTGAATTCTCTATATATGAAGATAAAAATTAGAACAGAACCGAAGCAAATAGATAATAATCTTCCTTTCAATTGATTGTTCGTTTGTGAATTGGTTTTTTTTAAATCTCAGAAATTAAAATAAACCTTTGGCGACACTGTGGGTTTATATATGTATGTCCATACAAAAAAACTATATTCAACAGATATTTATTGCCAATGTCTGTCCGTCTGTCCTCCGTGTCTAGTACCTAGTCTATCTTGTCTATCAATAACAACAATAATAATGGAGAGAGTAGAATTCTATTTTTAATAGCACACGGGGAAGATACAATTTATTAAAATCGACAAATTCGAAAGGTGTAGGAATTTAGGAGTCCCATTAAAATAGGAGGATACTCCGTACAAAATAAACACAACCACCACTGTAAATTGGTTCACATTCGATTCGTGATCATTCATCGCTTTCGAAATTGGGCTCGCTCTCCCTCTCTCTGGGACTAGAAATCTTTTTATGCAACTTTTGGGAAACAAATAGTGCTGTCGTGGGTAGATAGCTTTTGTTATAACATGAATAAATTATGGAAAACACATTTTTTATGATATTTAAAATAAGTATGTTCCACTTCATTTGAATATCATGAACAAATTGATGTGGAAGAATTATTTGCACGTTTCCAGCTGTTTAGAGGAATTTCACACTGCAGGCTAGATGACATTCGGCCCTGGAGCACAGGAAAACATCACGGCTCCACAAATCCGAAGGTCAAACTTTTTTTCCGTTGTCGTCGTCTGTTTATCGTTTAGTTTCTCCCGCACGTTAAAAATTAAGGCTTTTACGATTTATTTACATTCTATGCACCGACATTTTTTGCGAAATAAATATACATATTTATGCATTTATATACAAACTCACACACAAGGTAGAATAGACACACGCGCAAGTTATGTGGGATGTGTACCGTACAGTCACAGCGATTTACAAATTTTCCGAATGGGTCGATTTTTGTGGGCCAACAAAAACGCCTTCGCCTCGTCGTTGCCGCATTGACGTTTATGTGCTGCTGCGAGTTGGAAATTGACGTCTGCCGGGTCTGGCTGTGGAAGAATTTGCAAAAACTTGTGTACCTACCTACCTAGGTATCTTTCGTTACAAGGTGGTGCCAAATCTAAAATAACAATGTTAAAATAAAGTAGGTATGGTGTATTTTTTGGCATATAAAAATTTATTAGAATGTAATTAAATCTGACATTTGTAGTTTTGAAAAAAACATGCCTAAGAAATAAACAAAACACTGCTAATAGTATTAATTTCCTAAATTCCTGCATTTCGATGTTGCAAATGTTTTCAATACATTTTAGAACAAAAATAAGTATTTTTTTATGTGTAAACATCTTTGCTTTTCGCCATCGTCCGTCACGGGTTACCAAATTTAGTATTAGTGCGTTCTCTTAGTATTAGTGCATTCTCTGCTTATCTGCCATCATACACAAAGGTATGTACACATCAAATTTCACGAGTACCTGGTACTCAAGTATCCGACCTCTAGAATTCGTCGATCCGTTGCTCCTTCGTTTTTAACTGACGGCGCGATAGAATACATACATTCTTATGGGAGAGGGCCCATAACCAACCGATGTATGAGCTTCGACGGATAAAATAGGTCTACTTTCTACTTCTTGCATCTGTAGAGAAACTGTCATCACCGTTGACAATGATTTTGCTCTGTTGTCAGTACACACATTCACGTATTTAAGTTCACGCATTCATAGGTATTGAAGTTCACGCATTCACAAAATGACATTATGCATTTTCATTCTTCAATACGAATACGCTGATTACACGACTCTTTTTTTCGTTCGTTTCGTCTTTCGTCTTTTTGACAGATAGGGGGAGGGGCATAGAAACGAGAAGGGAATGAGGTAACGAAAGCAGGAATGAAAATTCTAAGACCTTTATCCTTGACATTTCTTGTTTGACAACCAAAACAAAGCAGAGAGTTTTAATGATGAATTTTAAAGTTGATTTTGGAGCTAAATTTATGGACATTTTACATTTGCTAGCTAACACGCAATTATTATCCTCCATAATAAGTAAATTTAGTGCGATTCCAACTGAAGTTTTACTTTTCCCTTCCTAAATATAATGTGAATTTCAATAAACGTCAGAATCACGTATGCACGTATCCTCCAATTATTAGGTACCGTGTAATCACTACCGTACGTACCTGTCAAAAAGACGAAAGACGAAACGCATGAAAAAAAGAGTCGTGTAATCAGCGTCAAAGTATGTACAACGGAACGGCGTCGACGTATTCTATAGGCCGGAGCCTTCACGCCTTTTTTAATTATAATTATACATATTCTATTAAGCTTCCTTAGGTGCAAGTTTCTATCGAAATTTGTATATTCGAAAGCACGCCAACATATGTAAATGAATAGAAGTTTTACATTTGGATATACGCAACATTATCAATTTGCTTTACGTTTGTCGTAATACATTTTTTTTTTTAAATTTAACTATTCGACGTTCAGCAGTAGAACTTCCGAACGCTTATCATTCGAAATTAGCTTGCTGCACGTGTACTTGTTCGAAGTTTTAAACGTCATGTCAAAATAAAAATCCGATATAAGCAATTTGTTTGATTTGCGTTTTCTAAATTGTATAAAAGAAAACATTTAAAAAATGGGGGGAAAAAACAGAGTTTTAAAACGCAAATCAACCGGAAACAAGGACGAAAATGAATTCGATTTTACAAAGAAACATCTGGTGACTAGTCACATCCGAGCAATGGAGAAGCGGCTCATTATTGTCCTCGAAGGTGCACAGCTAGAAACTGTTAAGGTAATGCATATGAACTGAGATTCGTTCCTTATAATAGATTCACGTCCTCTTTCAGATGGGCAACAGTTTTGAGCTACTGAACTGCGACGACCATGCAAACATTATGCGAAAAAACAATCGGGATCCAGGTTCCTGCCGCCCAGACATAGTTCACCAATGTCTTTTGATGCTCTTCGATTCCCCACTTAACCGCGCTGGCCTCCTGCAAGTGTATATTAAAACAGAACGTAACGTTCTCATTGAAATTAACCCACAAACTAGGATACCTCGAACTTTTAAACGATTCGCTGGGTTGATGGTACAACTGCTTCACAAGTTCTCAATACGTGCTAATGATACATCAACAAAACTGATGAAAGTGATAAAGAATCCGGTCACAGATCATCTACCTGTTGGATGTAGAAAGCTCGCAATGTCATTTTCGGGTAAACTACTACAGAACTGTAAAGAATTGGTACCAACTGACCAAGAGGAACCGATTGTGTTGGTAGTGGGTGCATTTGCTCATGGAAACCTAAAGTCTGACTACACCGAGGGACTTTTTTCGATAAGTAACTATCCACTGTCGGCGGCAATCGCCTGCACAAAGCTATGTAGTGCCTTTGAAGAGGTGTGGGGAATTGTGTGAATAAAAGACTCGCCCATGTATGTTTTCTTATTTTGCTTTTTGTATCGCAGAAGCGTCTATTAACGCGTTTCTGGTTATACGGTAATACGTGAATTTCAAGCTGTGTTGTAAGATTTGCATAAAAAGGAAATAATCAAGACTCTATTTCTGTTCAAAATTAAAATTGGCTATAGGAACTTTGCTTTCTCCAACCGATGTGCCACATAGCTTAAAATGTAACAAGCAGCAGGCAGCAAAACATTCATCTTGGATTCGCCGGGATACATTTTTACTGTTTGGTACTATTTTACTCGTGAATAAAATAATAAGTTTTCCCCTCACACGCTTTTCTCTGAGCAGTGCAGTATAAGGTATTTTATTTATTTATTTTTTTTTTTTGTTAATATTGCAAATGAAGATACAAAATTTCTTGAGGAGAACAATAAGAACTTACTAAAATTATTAATAACATTAGTTGAATTAATTTATTTCAAACCGGGAAGAAATCTAGAAACCCAATCAATTTCTTTCCGCCTGATCGTCTACATTCTACATAAGCTCCTCTTCCTGTCGTCCGTCCGTCCGCTGTTACTACTGGTCCGATTTGCTTGTGCCGGGCTTACTTTGCTCGTCGACTTTCTTCACCGTGGTACCCCGCTTTGCAGCGGCATCAGCCCGCTGTTGTCGGATAATTGCTAATCGAGCTAAATCAGCACGCGCCTGTGCAGTCTTTCCCTGTTCATGCATCTTCTGGTAGTGAGCGCGGGCTTTTTGTTTTTCAATTTCCTCACGTTCGCGACGAGTTAACTCTGGTTTAGCACCCTCTGCCACTGAGGTGACTTTTGCTGCTGCCTTCTTACGAACTCTATTAGGATTTTCGATTTCGATCAGTTTTGAGACTCCTTTACCTTTTGCATTCTCATCCTCCGATGAATCAGAATCGTCCCCTGAACCAGAACCAGTCTCATCATTGGATCCCTCATCACTCTTGTCTGAACCCTCTTCCTCGGCACGTTGAAGTTCTTCTGGACTGGTGAAGTGACGGCTACGTCCTTTATGGTTAACGTATTTACCTTTAGGCATTTTTTTCTTCGAGATTAACCAAGATTATTTTAAAATATGCTCTGGAAATTCGTTTAGAGAACGGCTATTTGATTTGATTTGACAGTTATTTTTAGTTATTAAATTGATCTATCACAATATCAGTAAATTAAACGCGATTTGCAAATAAATTACGGCAAAAGAATTTGCCAACAAAAATGTGTTTTATGTATTCGAACGTGTACAAAACCAAAAAACCGTGCTGTGCAGTAGTTCGAAATTGAGTGTGTTCAGACAAAAGAGAAAAGACAGTCCAAGCAAAGAAAAGTTGATTTCTAAATAAATAGTAGGTAGGTACAGAAAAAAAGCAAACATTCTGGGTTGATCTGGGCTATTTATTAGTTAGTCTGCTTTTACACTTAAGACTTGTGAGTCTAGACTTTTTTCGAATTTCTCTTTGTTATTTACATCCGTGAGTCATCCTTGACTCAAATTTGACATTCCTCTCTTGTATTGTAGAGATGACTAAGTGGGAAGCAACCCAATGATAAAACGAAGAAGAGAAAAGAAAAACGTCAAAAAGAGTCGCCAAAAACATTACCCATTACTTACAGGGCAAAATATTTTCCTTCTCATCATTTCGAACTTTCTTACTCTTTTGTACCCATGTGAGTCTAGACTCACAAGTCTATGCAATGAGAGCATGCTCTCTATCGCATGCTACGAAAATATAGCTGCTATAATGGTCCCACTTGCGATAATGAAGCATGCTCTGGATTTATCGCTAGTGGATAAATAGTAGGTAGGTACAGAAAAAAAAGAAACAAATTCTGGGTTGATCTGGGTTATTTATTAGTTATCAACTTTTATAAAATGCATTGCCAAACTAGATCTGTTTGGTAACTTGTGATTTTTCGTAAAATTTCACAAAATTTCATAATTCTTGTTGTTAACCCAAAAAGTCCATACCAAAAACAGGAATTTATGCTATTTTATGAAATTTTGTGAAAACAACCGCATCTACTAAAATTTTCAATCAAATGAAAAATTGCAACGAAAGTTACAGGTCATGTCCAGATGGCTAGTTAAGAACAGAATTGATCCAAGTAACATTTTCAGAAAAACTGAGCTAAGTATGTCTTTGGACTTCTAAGACATTAATTTAGTTAGTGCAAAAGAGATCCAAGTGCTATCGAATACTTCTTCTAACAAAGTTTACTTTTTGACATTTCTGTATTGCGTTAAAAATTCAAATTATTAGTGCAGATCTGATCTAAGTTACTTGAATGTTACTTGGATCATTCCACTGTTGATTTTAATTAAGTGCAGAAATAATCCAAATCGGTTGTTGTCACTAAGATCAGTTTTTATTTAAGAAAAATATACTGCTTTAGGTAATCTAAAGCTACACCAGTCACTTAGATCAATATTTTATTCAGTTTTGTTTATTTCAGAAAAGATAAAACCGTAATTGGAATCTGCTTTTCTTCATGATTTACATGGATGGACATAATTCATAACTGTAGAAAGAAGAAACCATTTGTTGGATATTGGGAAATTTATTGATTTTATGGGTTTGGAGAAAATTATGAACAAAAAAGGGAAAAGTGCTAAAGGGAATCGAATCCTAATTTCAAAAATGAAAAAATAAAATTGTTTAAAGGAGATAGTAGAATCTATTTCAATGAAGACCCACATACTTACTTAGATGGCGTTACTGTCCGGGGTGGACCAAGGCCTCAACCAACAACCTCTTTCAGTCAGCCCGGTCCTTTGCTAACCGCCTCCATCTCCAGTTGTTGCGCACTTCAAGTTGGCTAAGGTCTTGTTCTACTTGTGCGCGCCACCTTAGGTGAGGTCGTAATCTGCTGCGCTAACCCCCCGGGTAAGAGTCGAATATTCTCCGAGCCGGAGCGTTGATGTCCACACGCTTCACATAACCTGGCCATCTTAAACGCCCGAAGTGCAGTTTTTTGACCAGGTTGATGTCACTGTAGAGCTCGTATAGTTCGTGATTGAATCTTCTCCTCCAGAACCCGTCAACGCAAACGAGACCGAATATCTTACGAAGGCTTTTTCTCTCGAAGCGACCACGAATATCTTCATCCGCTTTCGATAAAGTACATGCTTCAGCTCAATATACTTAGCAAGACTGTGATGATACGGGTCTTATATAGTCCCCTTAGTCGATCGAGAAAGGACTTTACTACTCAATTGTCTTCTTAGCCCAAAGGTATAGCGATTGGCAAGAGTAATCCTTCGTTTCATTTCCGACGAGATGTCATTTTTTGATGTTATGGCAGATCCGAGGTAGACAAAGTCCTTTACTACCTAGAAGTTGTAGCTGTCTATTGTTCTGTCCAATTCGTCGATGTTGGGTGACCCTTTTTGTTGAAAGCATATACTTTGTTTTGCCCTCGTATACCGCTAAACCCATTTTATCCGCTTCCATTTCTATACTCGAGGTGAGGAAACCGCGTGCTTGCTATACTGACACTTCATCCCGCAGCAAAGTCAATCAGCCTTAGTCCGGTTTCGGACTTGGTGTCGTGTAGGCTGTGCCTTCCAAACGTCCTACCAAAGATGTCCTCTCTTTCTATCTTGTCGTTAAAATCACCCAATACGATTTTAACTTCATGTTTAGGGCATTGCTCGTAGGTTTTGCCGACGAGCTCGTAGAAACTATCTTTGGTAGCGTCGTCTTTTTCTTCTGTGGCTGCGTGATTGTCATAAGATGCTCGCTCATGTGCCGAAAGTTCAAGACTTCATGTCCAAGTCTGCAGCGTATGACAAATCCGCATCCGAATAAGCGCTGGTCATCATCAATTTTATTTAAACTTAGCACACCTAAGTATGTAGAAGGAGCCATGTAGCAGAAAATGAGGGAGATGTGCTACCAAATGTAGAGGGCGATGAAAGTGAATAATTGTCATTGATTCTTATTAATAAAAAATAGATTTTCCGATAAAAACTCGTTTACTACATTTTTGTTCCAGTTTATAATTTTTTTAATAAAAGCAGAAGTGATCCAAGTTCATAAAAGTGTCAAAAGTTTCGTCAATATTGGATGTGTCAATAAAAAAATGATGGGAAAGACTAAATTACGTTAATATCTATCATAAAAAAAAACATGTTGGAATAAACTTATTAGACACAATTGTAATAATAAAGAAAACGCGTTTTGCTTATTATCTCAATAATCACAGAATGTTATTTGGATCAATTCTGTTCTTAACTAGCCAGATATAAATGTCGGGCCGAAAATCCAGACAGAGAGGGCAGGATAGAAGTAATTGTCTCCACTAGACATTTTCTTATCCCGACGCGAGCGCAGACATGAATAATGTCTCGTGGAAACGCCGTGTAAAATAAATAGTAAGTCTGCTTTTACACTTAGACTTGTGAGTCTAGACTCACATGGGTGCAAAAGAGTAAGAAAGTTCGAAAAGATGAGAAGGAAAATAGTTTGCCCTGTGAGTCCAGGGTAAATTTTTTGGCGACTCTTTTTGACGTTTTTCTTTTCTCTTGTTCGTTTTATCATTATGTTGCTTCCCACCTAGTCATCTGCACAATACAAGAACTGCAAAATAAAAGAGGAATGTCAAATTTGAGTCAACAAAAAAAGTCTGAAGTGTAAAAGCACAAGACTCACGAATGAAAATAACAAAGAGAAATTCGAAAAAAGTCTAGACTCACAAGTCTTAAGTGTAAAAGCAGACTTTGTCTGTTTGGTAATTTGTGATTTTTTGTAAAATTAGATAAAATCACATAAATTAGTGTTTGTTAACCCAAAAAAATTACAACACATCGTAAAAAAGAGTGTCAAAAACTGCTCCTCGATTAAGAAAGTTGTAATTTAATGCACCTCTGTCAACGGTGTCAAACCAGCCATCTGACAGTTTGTGAAATGTCATAATCTTCCTTATTAACTGGAAAACAAAAACAAATTGACGGTTTATAGACAATTGTGCTTCGATTGTTTGGTTACTTTTGTGCAAGTTTTCCAGTCTCTAGAGGATTTCCCTCCACTTTTTAAATTATTTACTATTTCACAGGTTTGACCAACTTGTCCAGAAAAAAGTTACCAGGGCGCTCATCACATAATTTCACCGACGATCGTCGCTCACACGACTGCACCAAACGACGTCGACGAAACCATGCTTCGCGCAACACTCCCAGTCTCGTGTCGTCCATCACCTTCGTCGTTTTTCAGTTTGAGAACCACAGAAAACAACATTTATAAGCGATTTGACATTTGCTGATGAAGTCATAATTTGACATTTGTGGTTTTGGCGGCATTTTCATATTTCATATTTATTATTAATAAATACTAAGATCATTTACAATAGAGTAATGAAATCTTTAAATTATATTTAATTTTGTTTTTAATGAAAAACGACGGTAGACATAAAGGAGACTATGCATTTTCAGTTTAAATTCGTTTCTTGGAAATTATATTCGTTATTTTACAAATGAAATTCGTATTTTTGCCAAAGAAACCCAATTCAATTTCCAAAAAAAAACAAATTTAAATTGAAAACGCACCGAAATTGCAATAAACACAGGAGGACGACAGCTAAACGACGACGTGCTATCATGCTCACCGAGACGATTGTACTTGACAGATTTTCGTGTTACGTGAAATCTCGTGAAGACGATCGGTCGCTCGTCGTTTGAACGAGCGAGCATTTTTATGCTAACGGGAAACATCGCTATCGCTAACGATGACGACTGTCTTACGTGATGAGCGCCCAGACCTAGTAATTTTTAAAATCAATCCTTTCATACTTCAATGTAGGTATTTTGCTCGATTGAACTATTTTAAGGAGCTTACACTCCAAAGCGGTACGAGGTAGCGCTATGGGTACCGGTAAAAGCGCGGTAGCGGTATACGTATACTGCTCGTCCGTACACAATACCTTAAACTTTTGTCGATTTAATATAGTACCTACCTAGTTCAGTTACTGAAGAAACTTAATTTTTTACTTACTTACTTAGTTGGCGCAACAGCTCGAGGTGAACCTAGGCCTGCTTCTCGCAACCATTTGTGTGTGCGTGTTATATTTTTGCACGAATGGAAGGGACCTACAGTTTTTTTCCGACTCCGAACGGCGAGTTGAGAAGCTCAATCGTGACAAATGATACTCTTTGATGCTTGTCAGACGTTCGAAAGAGGTGGCACCGTGAAAAAACTCTTTTAGGTGTTAAACCCGCCAGGAGTTGAACCCGGGCAGCATTGCGTGGTAGTCCAACGCACTAACCACCACGGCCACGGCGACCACTTAATTTTTTACTTTTTATTTTTATAGAAAAAAAATACAATCTTTGAACACCCCCAAATCTTCGCTACGTTTGCACCTACAGGCTGTTCTCGGTTCTCGCCAACACAACACTGCTACACCGCTGCTGAAAAACCAACCATTTTTCATTACGTGTGCCTGCCTGCTTACCAATTCATTCTTTGCTGCGCTAAGCGACAATTCGCGGGAAAGTGAACGTTTTCTGTTCGAAAATTATGGTGAAAACTATTTAACAAGACAAAAACAATTGAAATTTGACAATTCGAGGTTTTCCATATGAAAAAACCTATGTTGAGTAAAAAATTGTTTCAATCTGTTTAAATTTCGCCAAAAAATAAAAAATGTGCACCATGAGAAAAAAAGCAGCTATACATGTACATCTATATGTATACTAAACGGAAAAATGTTTCCCCATCTGAATATAATCCAATATGGTGGAAGCCTTGAAATTTATGCCGCATTATCTTAACCAACAAAAAAAAAACATTATTTTAGCACCATCAAAAATCAATTTTATGCGAAATTAAGTCTGGAAGATAAAATAAAATTTTTTAAACATCTTTCATTTCACAAATTTCATCCGTCGCTTAATAATTCACATCACACCTTACTCGATCGGAAATCTAGAAAAATCAGCCATTTTGTCACCACCATACACTACACACTAACCGAGAGTGAACGAAAAAAATTCAACGATTGTTCGGTCTATCCTTGTCGCACTGCCGTACTCGGTACACAACTCACAGCAAGGCAGTATGCGTGTCGGTGCGATTGTGTGCGCAGATGTATTTGACGGCTTGCTACAAGGGAAACGCGCGTCTCTTCACATTTCCTCTGCGGATTTTTATAAAATTTTCCCGGAAAAATCGCGAAAATTACATAAATCTATGAAAAACTTAAAGTTTAGTGTTGGTAGTGTGAATATTTCATAAAGTTCACCAGTTCTGTGCATGTTTTTACCGCGAAAAATACAATTGAAAATCGTGTGCAGAAAGAAAAAAACGAGAAAAGAAAAAAGTGTGCCCCTCTCACCTAGTCGTTTTCGTTGGTCGCTCTCGTCCCCCTTCAATTATTATCTAAATAAGTATACGTCGCCGTGAAAGACAACTTTAAAAGCGAGAGAACGAAAATACAATACACAGTGGAATGGTGGAGAGGGAACATATAAAAAATTTTGTTTCTCGCTGTTTTGCATTTTGGTCGTAGTAAAGAAAAAGTGTAAATAAGCCGGCGGAGCTGCATTTATTGTTTGGATTAACTGGTTCAGAATTAAAAACAAAAGCAAGATAGAAGGTAATGGAAAAACGTTCTTTTTTTTTTTTGTTTAAGCTATGTACATTTTTGGTTCCCTACTCCCCCCCGGGAATACCATGTCTGTCGATTCATCCGTCATCCATCGTTATTTTTGCTTGGCGCGGCCGTGGCTATAGAGGGAGACTGACTGACTGCATTTGTAGGGAACTGCTGTAATTTTGCAGCAGTTGAATGTAGCTATCTCCCTTCGGCTGAGTGAATATTTCGTCAAGTTGACCGCCATATTTGGGTTGAAGAACGAAATGAAAAAGGGAAAAATCATCCGTCGTCGAACTTCGGTGAAGGATAAAAATCTCGCTCTCAATTGGGCGCATTTTGAAATAAATAATAAAGCAATTCACTGCAAAAAAATCGTGAAAAATCTATGAAAAACTTAAAAACTAAACGTTCTAGAATGTGGATTTTGTGAAATTTGCAAGTTTTGTTTTGTTTTGTGTGCGGAAAGAAACTTTGAAAAATAAGTTGTGAAAAGAGGAAAATTTTCCTCTTCAGTCATTTCTTGATTACTGTACTCCTCCAATCTACTTCATCGTTTGGTTGTGTGTGTGCATTTTGTTGAATTCACTGTGTTAAACAGAGAGCACATGAGGTGCAAAATGTTGCTGCCAATGGAAAAAAAGTAAAGAGAAACAAACACATTTGTGCGGTGTGCTGTGGTGTTGTATTTGTATATGATTGAAGAAGAGAAAATTTGTGTTTTTATACGCGGCGCTCGTGTGCATTTTCTGTTTTTCCAGAATGATTTTCAGCTGGTGGGTACCCTCCATTTTTCTCTTTCTAACAATTGAACATTTTAGACACACATACATTTTGTGTTATTGAAATGGAATAAAGAGTAAAAGAAAATAAAAAGGCTTGTTTCTTTCTCTGTTACATCGTTGCAGTGCAAATATTTTTTTCCCCCATTCGGTGGAATGTGTGTTGAATTGAAAAAAGTCAACGTCGCATTTTGGTGAACACGTTAGCTTTCTTTGCATAGCGTGGTGAAGTAATGAATTCATCTCTTTTTAACGTGCGCATGTGGGTATGTCGCCTGTCTCATGTTCGTCATGGGTGAAGGGTAATTTTTTTTTATATTCATACGTACCTTTCTTTGTACGATACACGATCATGATTAAAAATAGTGAAAAGTCAATAACTAAAATAAAGGGATATATTTTCACAGGATTTATTATTAAACAGTAAAAACAAATAAATACATGAGCTGACCGTTGTAAATGAAATGATCCGGAAATGGGACTTTTCGCGCGCCAATTTTTCTTAACTGTGAAAGCGAATAGTCGTGTTCCGTGTACCGCGCCGCCAATTTCTTGGATACCGACTTGACTGTGTGACGGTGACCTTAATTTTTGTTTTGTTGTTTTCTTTTTAGATTTTTGGCGGGGGAATTATGATTCATGTTTTATTAATTTTGTCACTTTTTTGTTTGTTTGGTTTTTGGATGATTAGACGTCAAACAAAAAAACTTTCTTTTGGAGTGCCCTCTATTTTTTTGTTTTTGATAAAATTGAGTTCAATTCAAAAAATGTTGATAACCTATAAATTATAGTTTTCATTTAAGGATGTTATAAATGTGACGTATGGATGTACATAATATGTTCATGTCTATTGTATACATTTGTATATTCTGGACAGAATACATCCATACACAATGCACATGTCAAAAGTAGCCATACCATAAGAAAAAGTGGAAGATAAAATAACGATTTATTCAAAACTTTGGGCCTGCTTTAACTAGGTCTGTTCCTGGTAATAAAAACTTTCTTTTAAAGTGACTAGACTATGGTTTCTTCTCTTGACACTTTGTTGCAAAAAAGGAACATGAGAATTGCAGCATTATTTTCTATACTTCCGGATGTTTTTTTTTGGCGTCGATAGCAGTCGCTTTTTGAGAAAGTTTTAATTTTTTTCAATTTAAAAAAAAATAAAAATCTGCACGTTTGGAAGTTTGTATGTACATACATATATATGTGTATGTTAAGTACATCATCCATACATATGATGTATGTAGAAGAAATCTACATATTCCTTCTCACAAAATTGTTATTTATGTACGTGCGTATGTAAGTGGTAACAAACAGATCGATATAAAATCGATGTACGACTGCATCTTATGAAATTGTATCTTATTCCAATTCATTTCAAACTCATTTAGTTATTTGTTATATGTATGATACCTACCCGAATACATAGATATACCTACATACTTATGTACATATGTACCTACATACATATAAAAACATTGTACAAAGCATTGTCACTTATTATCGTCTACCCGAACATAAACTTCCTATTGGCATCTGTTATTCATATTACGATAATCAGCAGCAATGCGTTTGTAAAAACTTTCAATTTCATGGTGTATTAATATTTAACTACTGCCTTCACTATAGTTTTTTTTAATTTTCCCAATTCAGTGTCTTTTATCAATTCAGTTTTACCTACATACAGCGGACGCTCACAAATTAGAACTTTCGGAAATTTGAATCTTCCAAAAATTTGAATCTGAGTTTATAATGCATTGAATGTTCTAAAATTAGAACTTGGGGCTCTAATTTCTGAGCGATTTTTTTTCTTAGCTTTGTACAAATAGGGGAATCCATTTTTGTATTTATTTTGCTTCAACAAGGCAAACATAAAAAGGGGAATCACTAAATTATAGGTGTGTTTGTTAACTTTTATTAACACAATTTCACGAAAAACTAATTTTCATTTATTTTGTTAACAAAAAGTGATTGACATTTCACAAATTATCAGATTGCTCTTTGAAGGATGTGCTTCGGTGACTCCATGAAAAAGATATAGCACGATTTCGCCAGAGGGGACATTTTTTGACACTGTCATTTGGTTCTCTCTTCTCTTGATTTTTGACAGTTGGATGTTTCATAAATTAACAGGTTACCAACCAAACACACCTTATGTATGTGGTGATTCCCTTCGCATTTTTTTGTCATACTCAGATACATACATATTTGGCTATCGTTATACGCCTGTGAATAGGTCCGTTCGCGTACTTTAGCACGCGGACGGACCTAATATTTGATTCGAATGTACATATTTGGCTCAGTCTCGATCAAAAAGTGAGTGCACCTTATTAAAAATGTCAAATAAACGTAAAAAAAACTTTTGGAAACCAAAGTTAAGATTTTAAAAAAGCTTGATGAAGGCGTTCAAGGGAATCGTTTAGCTCTAGATTTCAATGTGACAAGATCTGCCATCAGCTATATAAAATAGAAGAAAGAAGCGATATAAGATGCTGTTTCCAACACCTATCAAGAAGCAGAAAAGCAGAAACTAAATCTTTACACAGCGCTGAATATCCGGAAATGGAAAGCCTTCTTTTTGAATGGTTTTTAAATCAACGTGAAAAGAAGTGTACAAGTTCAATTAAACCAAGAAAACAAACAAACATTACTGATTATATGCTACAAAAAGATTAATTGTTAATTAATAAAAGAGATTTTTGTGAAAATAATAAATTTTGGAGGTAGTTTCACTCTTTATTTTACTTTTTAAGTGAATTGAAAAAACGTTTCCAACCCTGTTGCGTCATCCCATCCGCCGTCTTGAATTTTTGTTTATTGAATAGCTCGTTTATTTTCAATTTTACACAAAGAATGGTCATAACCAAAGTTGTTTTGAATTAAAATTTCCACAATTCTGATCCTTATCTCAATTTTTCCTAGGATCCCTAGGGGAATTCCTAAATTATGTGTTGGGTGATTCTTTTCGCGTTTTTTTGTTTTTTTGTACCTACATAACATACATGCAGTGCACTCTCGATTTTTGTAACCTCGATATTTGCAACCAACGTAAATGGATTTCCTTTTTTCGAATTTTGCAATACGAGGGTGGACCCAGAAGTCCCGACCCAACAAAGAAACAAATTTGGAAAAATATATTTATTTCTCTACGTAGGTAGTCTTCTTTTAGCTCGATACACTTTTCCCAGCGCTGTTTAATTGCTTCGATATCCTGTTTGTAGTGCGAATCATCGAGCTCCTCAAAATAGCCATCAACTGCAGACTCCACCTCTTCACTGTTGGCAAATCTTTTACCGCAGAGTCATTTTTTCAGGTTCAGAAATAGAAAATAATCCGAGGGGGCTAAATCTAGCGAATAAGGTCGGCTTTATTGCTGTGAAACTTCGCCAAACACTTCGATGAAAACATCCTCACGACGCTGTTGTGCGTCCATTGTCAGTAATCGCAGAACCCATCATCTTGCGCACAGCTTTTTCATGTCCAATTTTTCAGTCAACATGCGATGTACAGCGCTTTTTGAAATGCCTACCATTTCTGCTAGTTCACGCACATTCAATCGACGGTCATCCAATACCATTTTGTGGGTTTTTTTCAACATTTCTGGTGAACTCACCTCTTGGTCGACCACTGCGATGTTCGTCTTGGCAACTCGTACGCCTCGCTTAAACTCTGCCACCCAGTATTTTGTTATTGTAAGCAAAGGTGCAGACTCCCCCAGAGTAGAATCCAGCTCCGTTTTGATGTTGGTTGGATCGAGTCCTTTCAAATGAAAGTATCACATAACGATGACAAATTTTGACCATATTTAAAAGTTTATTGAGAGCGTTCACTATTGACGGCTGCCAAACAAATACTAACAACGCAGCGTCGTCAGTCTTTAAATTTGAGCTTTATAAGATTGGTATGTACTTTCTAGAATAGTCATTCTTTTTTAACAACAGCCGTTATATATAGGTCGGGTACTCTGGTACTACCCTCGTAAATCCAAAAAAAGCTCGATTTTCGCAATTTTGAGATTTGATTCTCGCAACATACAAAATTTGTGTGTATAAGTTTTACTATGCAATATTGCAGGATTCTGCCGACATCATGAATCATTTTACTACTTGTCGATAATGCTCCCTAGGTTGACTAAATTCTACTAGAAAAAAAAATTTGTTGAGCCATCTTGTTTTTTCTTGCAATTATGAAGAAGCACTCAAAAGCTTAAATTTAAAACATGCCATCTGTTTCTTGGCAAATGCGAGCTCCTGATCATTGGGAGGATGAAGTCTGTGTTCCTTTGCTTCTAATTCCGGATAGTATTCTGTCAAAAAGGTCTGACATTACAACAATGCTTAACCATATTATGTTTCCAGACGAGAACTTGGGAAGCGATGATTTGAATGGATCTCCGCGAATCTGCAAAACGTACAAGCCCGAGAAAAAGAAGAAGTTTCTGTTGAAAGTGCGGAAATAGATATTATTGATACACAACCCAAATCAATATTAGAAGACGCTATAAAATGCTTCGCCACATGCTTGCAGTGGGCAGAACAAAGTGACCTCAACATTGAAGAAATTATGCAACTCCAGAAAATGCTCGATAAGGCTGTTGCTTCTTCTTCTGCAAAACAACTGCAAATCAAAATGTCTAATTGTTCTTTTTTTTTTAAATTAGGCTGTGTATAAATACTTATGTATAATGTACATACTTATTAATTTACCTGCATTTAAGACTCGTATATATGTAGATCTATTTGTTTTTTCTGAATAAAAAAAATAAAACTGTAATAATTCGGAGAATAATTTATAAGCCTTTTTAAAGTGTTTTAATTTTCTGTTCGATTTGTTCAATTTTTCGATTTTTGCAACAACGTCTGTTTTCATTAGTTGCAAAAATCGAGAGTGCACTGTATATGGTTATACGCCTGTGAATATTTGATTCGCATGTACAGTGTTGTGCAAAACAAACGCAACAAACTCAGCAACAGCATTTAGAAGCGAATTTGTTACCGATTTATTTATTTTAGAAAAAAAAATTGTTTGTGGAACTATGTCTTCATAACACTAGATTATATTTGTATACTTTTGAAAAAATAATAATTCATTTATTAAAAAAAAAAATATGAAACAAAAAAAAAAACATCACAAAATGCCTGTGCAAAACTAACGCAACATATGCAGTACTTTGTGTACTGTCCCTTATTTTGAATGACCTCGGCACATTTGGGGTTCATGGATGATATCAAATTATTAATTGAGCTTTGGGGTATGTTTCCCCACTCCTCTTTTAACTTTTTCAGTAGCTTCAGTTTATTTTGGAATCGTTGCCCTGTGACTCGCCGTTTGAGTATCCCAAAATTATTTTCAATGAGATTCAAGTCTGGTGATGGTGCTGGCCAATCAAGAACTTGAATCCCATTGTTTTCTAACCATTCCTTAATCAGCTTCGATGTGTGTTTCGGCTCGATGTCGTTTTGAAGCACTCCATTCGGCGTTAGGTATTATCTGTGTTTCTAAAGCTATTTTTGTAAATAAAGCAGTCAATTATCCCTCTAATTTCATGGGAATGATCAACTCATTGTGCCCAAACCATCACGACACCACCTCCAAGGTTTGCTGTCATTTTGCAATTTCGTGAATTCAGTCGCTCACCTTTGTGACATTATACTGTGGCCATACCATCGGTGTTAATTAACTTACATTTTGTTTTGTCACTAAAAGGATGGCACGTCTCCGGACTGTGGTTGAATGCACATTAAGTTCCAGTCGATTCACAATTTTTTGCGAACTCAGAAATGTATCTTTTTTAATTATACTCTGCACGTCCTGTAGGTCGTTTTGCGAGGTAGTCCACCTGAATGCACTGGTACCGACTCTACCTGTTGCTTTATATTTTTTTACTATCTGGCATACAATAGATCTATAAGTGCTATATTTTTTTAGCAACAAATAATAAATAAATAATCTTCAATTTTTTTTGTTTTTAAATGGTCGCTCAATTTTTTTCGAGCCATGATGAAAACTGCACTAACTAAAAGGATCTACATTTAACTAATGCAAATTCTAATGATTCAAGGTCTTAAACATTGAGAAGCGTTTTGCAAACTGTAAAAAGTATAGTAAGTTCCTTGTATTGTGTTGTCTATTGCAGAACAGGAAGGTGTTGCGTTAGTTTTGCACACTGTCATGTGTTATGGATATTTGTTTTTGTACTTTTTTTTTCAATGTTTTCAATAACTTACCGTTTTTTTGCAATTACAGAGTTAAGTGAATACCTGTTATAAATTAGTTCGAAATTCAATTAAAAAAGTTATAGCAACAGAACGCCAAAACCGAGTTTTGTTGCGTTTGTTTTGCACAACACTAACTTAACTAATAAAATAGATGAAAATATGTATATAAAAATAAAATTTTTGGATATTGTTTCACTCTTTGTTTTACTTTTTAAGTGAATTAATATGTATGTATATGTATGTATGTACATTGTATAAAATGTATATTTTTGATCGAATGAGCCTGTTTTGATTGCGATGGTGATTTTTGCATTAAACTATTCATAGGCGAAAAAGACAAGAAATGGCCGACTACTGGTTGACGGCTGACTAGGACTACTGGGTCATTTACCCTATTCGGCTAATAAAACTCACCAAAGAGAGAAGAAAAAACATCTAACCATACCACATCCACAACTCATAGGGAATCCCCAGCACGTCCGCCATCCGTTGATTTCACAATTCAGCTAGAGTGACGTAGGTTTACACCATCTTCTATAGATTCTATACAAATACGTACTCGTATATAAAAATAAAACAGAAATTGACGATGGCGAATGTGAGAAGCAAAGAACATTCCAAAATATGTGTATCTGTGAAACGATTTGTTCTAGGTCGTCCGCGCCGCACCACACCAACATCATCATCATCGCATTGCCTTCATCTCACCATACCGTCGACAAACAACGCAGCAATGTTTCGGCTTTATCAATGTCTGTTTCTGTTTCTGCCTCTGCTTCCGTTGTGGCTGCGCATACAAACTTCTGGTTCAAACTTGCACATGAAGTTGTTTGTTTGTTGTGTCTTTTCGAAGAGGTTTCCTGAGCTAACTCAAACTCGTATAGTTATCGACGAAAGAAATGACTCAGAAAATACGCTTAAATAATGTTTTAGACTTTTCTTTTATGATTCTAATTCTTTTTCCTGTTGCACCTGCTGTTGACTCGATGAGTACACGAGTGTGTATACATAGTGGCAAATAGGCAACGACCAAAAGAGACAAAGAAAAAATAAAAAAAAGGGAAACTCCGAATAACAATAAATAAATACAAAATAGATTATAGGTACTATTTCTGAAAAATTGCGCGTAATGGAACCTCATTGGTTGGTAATCAACAAGTCGTGACATAATGAGCCTACAAACATTTGTAGGTATTGTACATATATGGAGAAGGCCGACAAATATAATGTATAATTGGAGATAAATCATAATAGACATAATCTAACTACGTACATTATTATTATTATTATTATTATTAACACATAGTACATTATGTATGCATGCACTTATTGTATGCTTTTTTGTGTACATATTGGAATAAATTTCAATTCAAATCGAAAATTCATAACTTGCGAGCGTTTTCTGTTGGCATTGAATTTATTGCGAATTTTTTTTACATTCTGCTTTGTATATACAGTGGCGGCCAAACTAATAAGAGTGCACAGTGCAGATCTTCAAATTCAATTTCAATTTAAATTTTTATTTACTTCTAATAGTTTTTTAAATTATTTACAATAATAATCTGCGAAGCCCTAAAGAGGATTTTCTGCAGAAGGTTGTTTTCTTAGATTATTAATATTTAAGTATAATTCTTGGTGCTATGAAGTTTATACATAAATTTAAAGTGCTCAGTTACATAAAAAAGGAGAGAAAAAAATAGTTATGCATTTGATAGTATTAATTAATTTATAAGATGTTACGTATATTATGTATTTAGTAGATATTCTTTAATTAGTTTTTTTCTGAGGCTCTCTGATAAAACGTTGTGTAAATTCCTCGGTAATCTGTTGAAAACGACAGGAATTGTAACAGATAGTTGTTGTCTACCATATGAATTGTTGTATCTTGGTGTTTGCAGGAAACCTTGTGCTCTTCGTCTGGTGTTAACATCATGTTCGATAGGCCGCTTATATTGTTGGTCATTGTAGTACTCCTCAATGATAATAGATTCAAATAGTTGTTTATGTGAGCTTTCATTTCAACTTCTTAAAAACACTTACATATGTATGTACATATGTTTGTAGGTATGTCTATAAATTGCTACAAATTATATTGGGGCGATATTGACGTGTGACTTTTATATAATATGAAGTTTTGTATTTCAAAGAGCCGTTACAATTAAATAAAAGATTCACCATTTTCAGTGGACAAAATAATAAGAGTATCGAATAATTGCTTCTGAAATAGATTTTAAATTAACAGTTATATTCATTTATATGATTTAAGTCTCACCAGAGAACATCAATACTTAGTTTGTGTTGTTGACTCAAACAACAGATAAATTCACTGTTAAACATATCTACATATATTAAATGAACAAAACAAACATATCCATAGTAAACAATGCCTAAATTCAAATTATGTTATTTTTCTATCTCTATTCTTTTGAATGTCAAGATAGTTGAATGTTATATTACCGAAACTAATTGTATATTTTAACGTTAAATGAAACCGTATATAAGACGGGATTTATACAGAATAAAACTTACTTACATTTATGACGTGGTACAAATCGAGTGTTTCACTTTAAAGTCTACCCAATACGCAGTTTCTCATTTTGCTCAGTATGTTTGCAAGTGTGAATCACCATATACTTTTAAAAAAACAGTTTGTATGGCCTTTATTTTTCAAAATGGTCTCACATCTTCGTGGCATTGGGTCGATAAGAGTTTGGCAAGTAAGTAAAGGCATTTAATTTCATGCTGATTTTATTTCTTCCCATAATTGGTTTTTATTTGTTGTATTATTATAGGAAACTCTTCTTTTTAACTCCTCCAATAGATTTTCTAGAGGTTTATGTCGTGGGATTGAGATGGTCAGGGTAATACTGAGATTTTTTTTTCTCAAACCAATATTTCACTACCTTCGGCAGCGTGTTTGGGGTCGTTATCCTGTTGGTAAGTTCAAAGTCCAAATTATTGGCATAGTATCCTCGACATACAGTGCCGTTTGAAAAATTTTGCTCAAACTATTTTTTTCAAATTTTGGCAAATTGGTTGCAATAACTATGTACATATTTTTTAATGAAGTTTTGTTTTACTAGGTATTTTCAAACGTTTCATGACACTTTTAGAGTGTTAGAATTTTTTACATGCAGTCAAGGGAGCAAACTGGTGGTAGGCCGAAAAAAGATTTTTTTAGGTATTATTTTTACAAATGAATAATGCTTAATTATTGCAGGTTTTTTTTTTTTATTGCTTCCCAGAAACATTTTCCATTCAATAAGTACTTTGTTGAGCCTCCTGTTACTTTTAAATACTGATGCACATCTTCATTCATTCATTCATTGACTCAGATAGGTTTTTCATGTGGATGCTGGTATGGTGTTCCAGATTCGGATTAGTAAATTTTTTAGGAAGACAATTGACACGCTCTCTTGCAATCTTAAGTTTCATGATTCACCAAATATTTTCAATTGGACTGAAGAGGCCATTCTAAATTTTTCATCTCCAGAGAAGCATCCCAAGACCATCACACCTTCAGTTTTGGGGGTATCCGTGGGAGGCATTCAGAGCTCAATCTTTCCTTTGGTTCTCTCCGCGCAGGAATCCTCCCATCTCCAACATGCAGCTTAAACTTGGATTCGTCAGAAAATATAACATTGTTTCACATGCCTCGAATGTAATTAAGATGTTTCTCAGCTCATATTAATCATTTTTCTCTGATTCTTATTGGAAACTCCGTCTTTAGTACTGGCTTGAGTGCTCTAAGTCCACCTTTTACGAGCCTTTTTCTCACTGAGCTTAAATTATTTTTTGTGTAGTTCGAAATAGATCGATTTAGATATCCACCGAGGCCGACAGTTTTGGAGCACAAAAAAAACGATCTTCCACTGGGGTCGTCTTTTTTGGCCTCGCCCTTAATTCTCATGATATTTTTTTAAATTCCATGCTATAGTTCGTTGAACTACATTAAATATTTCAGAAATTTAACGGGTTGTCGAATTTAGACGTGACAGATACAAAATATAAGATTTGCACTCGGAACTGATTATTCCCTTTTTTATATATTTTTTAATCACTTTGGTTCGATTTGGACGGCTATCACTAGCTAAACGCACCTCTCATTCGTAGCTCTCATAAACTCCAAGAACTCCCATCCGAAAGAGTAAGAAAAGGTTTGAGCAAAATCGAACGGCACTGTATGTCCATAAGGTCTCATGACATCTTCTGGGATATTCAAATAAATTTTCTTGGTCAAGTTTTCTTTTATCTAATAAATTGGACCTCTCCTTTATAAGAGGAAGTAGTGCCGCTTCCCTTTTTCTTCTTCGGAACGATGTGCTGCTCGACCCATTTTTTTTTACTACATACATAAAAAAGTAGTTGTCTCACACTCACAATATTATTTAAAAAAAAAACTTACATTGCAAATTACTACTTATTCAAAAAAAAAATCACTGAAATCTACACTCTTATTATTTTGTCCACCGAAAATTGTGTGCCTTTTATATAAAAGTAACGGTACTTTCATAAGCAAAATGAAAATGTATGATTTGTAGCAATTTATGAACCTAAGCATTTTTAAAATAGTCAAAATAAGCTTTTTGTTCAAAACCAATTGTTCACTCTTATCATGTTGACCACCACTATATGTACATACATATGTATGCCTATATGTACATGCATACATACATACATACATATTTGTATATACATAAGTATGTATACATTTGTTCATTCAACTACATACATATGTATGTATGTTCATATTATATGTATGGACATACCTTAATACGTTTGTTCTGTGGATCTAAATATTTTGCAAGATTTGTTTCTTCTCAGCTTTGTGTGACATTGTAAAATAAAAAAAAAATGAACAGACGACGTACATACAAACACACATACATATTGATAGTTTTTAATAATTTTCTTGTTTGTATTTTGTAAAACAACTGTGTTGAGAACAGCTGTAGAAATTCAGACTGAACATTATCAATATACATACTAAAAATAGTTAGTATTGCACTGTACTCTCATAGGTACTTGATTTTAAATACATTCATGCACATACCTGCATACATATGTATGTATGCATAAACTACCTTCCTACTTGATTTTTTTAACATTTAAACTTTTCTTTATAATTGCAGACTTCTTATTGCAAATAAATTTACATATTCCGATGTTTCTGACGAGCTGACTGATTATTTTTGTTGAAATAAGTTGATGTTGGTAAGATTTCTAATTAACAGTTATTTAATTTTTTTTAATGAATATGTTCTTTTTCTTGCATTTATCATTCAGGCTGCAAAATTAAAATGCAGCAAATTTTGACTAAACGAACTGTCTCCAGCACAGAGAGTAAAGCGCCGTATTGGCCAATTATTTTCGACAAAACGAATCCGCATCACAGAATTTAATAACAAGGAGAAAAAACGAAACACAAACTCAAAATACATAGCGGGAAAATATCGTTTATTCAAAGACAACTATACACAGTTAAACAGAGAAACTAATATCCCTTTTCAAAAAGATAATTCATCATCATCTTGCAGCTGTAGACAAACTAATCACATTTACCAGAAGAATAATAATACAAATAATAACTAAAGTAAATCCTTTATTTGACTTGAAAATAATAATTAAAATATAAAAAGACAGCTCTTTCCCAACGAGTTGTAGAAGAGTACACTTAAAGTTTCCCACAGTAGTTGAGTAAAAACACTCAAGGCAGAACACAATCCACCCCTTCATTTACCCAACGATAGACAAAACAAAAGTAACATTTTTTCACAAACATGGACCCGAATAGCAACAGCGGCGTAGCCGCAATCGGTTGCGGCGGCATAGGTGGTGGTGGTTACAGCATTAAAGAGCCACCACCACGCAATGAGCCCTGCGTTGAACCAATCAACGGCATTGTACAGCCACCGACTGTACCGCCACCAGACCGACCTGGTCGCAATACCAATCAGCTGCAATATATCATCAAGTCAGTGATGAAATCAATTTGGAAACATCAATTTTCTTGGCCATTCCAGCAGCCAGTAGATGCAAAAAAGCTCAATCTGCCAGATTATCATAAGATTATCAAGCAGCCTATGGATCTGGGCACTGTAAAAAAGCGTCTTGAGAACAACTACTATTGGACGTCTGGAGAATGCATTCAAGACTTCAATACGATGTTTACCAATTGCTATGTGTACAATAAACCTGGTGAGGATGTCGTCGTGATGGCACAGACGCTCGAGAAGCTCTTTCTCACTAAGGTCGAGGCAATGCCAAAGCCCGAGATCGAATTGGAACCGGTAACACCAAAGGGTGCAAAAAAGAAACCTCGTGCTCCGGGCAAAGTGCCCGCTACACCAGGCAGTGGCTTATTGCCAACGCCCAGTAGTGTTGGACGCGGACGACCACTGTCGGCATTAGGTAGTGGTGTGGCTGTATCATCAACAGCTGGAGCTGTCCCAGTGACACCACTGGGAACCTCAACGGTGCCGAGTATTCCGCCAATCAGTAGAATCCCACATCATTCTGGCACGAAAAACTCATCCTTGACCGCTGTTCCTGGATCCACATTGCCGGTTGGAGTGGCTGGCGGTGGAGTGGTGCCAACTGCTGCGGGTGCTGCGGCGACCGCGGTAAGTGGTGCTGCTGCTAGTGTACTACCTGCTGCAGCAGCCTCAGGAGCAAATGCATCGCACAATTCCCTGGGAGGTGGTGTACCACCCGGCACGGCTCCAGCATCGGCCGGCAGCAGTCTGGTCAATTCAAGTCTAATTGACAATTCGACAGCGGCAGCAGCAGCAGTTGCCCATGCGGCTGCTGCAGCTGCATATCATGTAAATAGTACTCAACCGGGCGCTTTGGACGCAGTGATACCACCGCAGCAGCCAGCCAAAATGAAAAAAGGAGTGAAAAGAAAGGCGGACACAACTACACCGACTGCAAATGCATTTGAATCCCCGTATGCGGCAATCGATTCGAAGAGCGCTAAAATTGCGACGCGCCGCGAATCATCAAGACAGGTAAATAAGATAGGCGCGTTAGATGATAGTGTTGATGAGTTACTTATTTCCTTTTTGTTGTTGTCTTCTTTTCATCATTCTGTATTGTGTGCGAAAAAGAAGAGTTTTACTTTTAAGCATGTTAATAATAATAGACCCAAACACCCGAATTCATTTTAAATTAACACTCCATTTGCTTTTCTGCCGCGTTATTGCGGCTTATATGTTACGAATGAATGACTTAAGTGATGATTAGGGCTCATCAACATTATTATTCAGCCGATTGAAAGTATACAGTGACTGGTGGAGATTTTAAAAGTGCGATTTCTACAGGTGTTAGATTGCGATTTTTCTTAGAAAATGTAATTTACTCTATTTGCTTTAATCTTTAATTTAGAATTAATTAAGAAAAGATTTATTCAAAATCCAATTTAATAGTTCCAACATCTTCCGGTTTCTAAACTACCCCTAAAGTTTGAAGTCTCCACTAATCAACTATTTTTATGCTCTGCACATCTTACGTCTAAAAATTAAGCATTTTGTAATAACTTTTGTATTTAATAAAATATTGTTTGTCTAGGAAATGACATCATTCCAATCATCAGCGTATCCAATGTCACCACTGAGCGGCACACCTGGTTCGGCACCGAAAAATAAAGAAAAGCTCTCGGACGCCCTTAAGTCATGCAATGAAATTCTTAAAGAACTATTTTCTAAAAAGCACTCCGGTTACGCCTGGCCCTTCTACAAGCCAGTAGACGCAGAGCTGCTTGGCCTTCATGACTATCATGATATCATCAAAAAACCGATGGATCTGGGCACAGTGAAACGGAAAATGGACAATCGCGAGTACAAGAGCGCCCCTGAGTTTGCTGCCGATGTTCGGTTAATATTCACCAACTGTTACAAGTACAACCCACCAGATCATGATGTTGTTGCGATGGGTCGCAAATTGCAGGATGTTTTCGAAATGCGCTACGCGAATATTCCCGATGAGCCAGTTGCGAATGCGCATTCGCATGTGTTCTCCAAAAACGAATCGGATTCGTCTTCAGATGAGTCGAGTGACACCGAAAACGAGTCAAACTCGGATGAGGAACGTAATGCCAAGCTCAAAATGCTTGAGGCAAAGTTGCTTGACCTCCAGGAGGAAATGCGAAAACTGATGGAGGAGGCTTCTAACAAGAAGAAGGCCAAGAAAAAGCTGAAGGAGAAGAAGAAGGGTGGCGGTAATAGTGGCGGAGGTGTGGGCGTTGGCGGCGTTGGAGGTGGTATGTCGACAAGTTTATCTGGCGCTCCAGGTGGTGTTGACCTTAGCAAAGTTCCCGGTGAATTACATCATGGTCATGCACTGGCGTCGGGTCATGGCACTGGGGCTAAGGGTGGAATGGGTGGATCTGGTGCCACTGGTGGACTTAATTCGGCGCTAGCTGGAGCCGCTGGTATGACAGGAGCAGCCGTGGCGGCTGGCGGAGCTGCTGGTACGGCCAACAGTAAAGGTTCTAAAGTGAAGGGACAGCGCGGTCCGAAGGCAGGAGCATCAGGAGCTGGTGGACCCGGAACCAGTGGGCAAGCGAATAAGCGCACCAAAACAAATGCAACTCCAGGACCACGAGGCGCCAATAAAAAGAAACCCAGCCAAGTGATGAACTTTGACTCCGAAGAAGAGGACACCGCCAAGCCGATGTCATACGATGAAAAGCGACAGCTGTCGTTGGACATTAACAAGTTGCCAGGTAGAAAAAACGAGTGAACTAGACTAATTGGCTGGATTGTCGTACTAACTATTTGTGTTTTCTTTTTCGTTTTCAGGTGACAAACTTGGTCGGGTCGTTCATATAATCCAGAATCGTGAGCCATCGTTGAGGGATTCTAATCCAGACGAAATCGAAATTGATTTCGAAACATTGAAGCCGTCTACCCTGCGCGAGCTGGAAAGCTATGTGGCCTCATGTCTTCGTAAAAAAACTCGTAAGCCTTACTGTAAGTTTATCCCAATTACACGCACTACTAGAGAACAGAAAACAAGAGAGCGGAGACACAAAAAGAAACAAAACAAATTTTGCAAAAGATACTAAAAGAAGAGAGAAACAAAGCGATTTTTATGAAAACTTTGGTTTTTGTCTAAATTTGTTTTTCAATTGTTTTTTTTTTAATTCTTTGTATAAAGCTCTTTTCACTTTTTAGTAAAACATTTAAAAAAGAATTCACATCACAAGTGGCAAATCATATTTTAATTTTCATTAATTGATTGTGTTAAACTTTTTTCTAACTTCCACACCACACCCCGCCAGAGAAGTGGTTTTTTTCCTTAATTTTTTTTTTTTTTTTTTTTTTGTTAAATGTTTCAGTGACTAAAAATAACCGTTTTTTTCATGTTTGAATTGTTATTGAAATAATATACTCTTTTTAAATAATTATAATTTGCTACTTAAGTAAATTTTTTTATATGCCTACATATATATATACAACAAACAAAAAAAGACAAATCCTTACATATCAAGAGACGAAGAGAGTATAGCAAATTTGCCACAAGAGTTGTTTTTGTTTCCATAATATTGTCAAGAGTTGACAAGTGAAAGAGCATTACTTTTTTTTTCTTTAACAATCTTTTTTTTCAACAATTGGCAGTACAAGAAAAAAAAACTCAAAATGAAAATAAAAGAGTCCGAAAAATGAGAACAAAAAAAGATTCATGCATAGATGATAGTAGTGTCTGTGTTAATTGGATGAACTGAGCACAAAATATTTGGCATGGTAGTAGTTGTTGTGATTATTGTATGAACCTCGAAGTTGTTTTAAGTTTTTTTTTTGTTTAATGGTCTTTTTGGAATTTTTATTTACTTGCATCCCATCCATATTTTATATGTGTTAACAATTTAGACTAACAATTGGTTTTGGGTAGTGTTTTAGTATTTGCATTACATTTTCTTTTCCATAAAAAATATTCATTAAAATCTTAAATAAACGGTAAAAGTGGGTGAAAAACATTGATACATAGTTTGTTGCAATATTAAAATATTGGAAGAAGTCACAGACAAGGCTTAAGGAAGTTGCGGAAATGTTCCTTTGCATAACAGCAACGTCGGTTCCCTCAGAGAGAATATTCTCGAAAGCTTGCAAAATAATGACTGAACGCCGCAACAGGTTAAATACCAACGTTTTAAATAAGCTCTTATATATTTCAAAAACAAAACGATGGTATTTTCAGCTTAAATTAAATTTGAGCACCGTACTAGCTTTTACTTGTAAAGATTTCCCCTTTCTTCATAAAACCAATCGATAACTATCGATACTATCGAATGTTTTTCGTAAACTATCGTGAACTATCGTAAGTGTTGACTATCGATGTTTAAGGAACACTACGATGGCTGAATGATTATCTGTGGCCGCCAATCGCTGTGTATGGAGAATATCAACATCAAAACAGTGTTACCATTATTAGGTTAAAGCTATTCGTTAATGCTTTTTCTGTGCTTTTTGTGAAAGAGCTTTGGGATTTCGTGGTTTGAGAACCAATAAAATTAATTTGAATATGTCAGGCTATTGCCACATGGCTCTTGTTTTTTTCCATTTTCTTGTTTTTCTGGTGAAACCGTTAAAATGAAGTTCAACACTTTTTCGATTTTGGTGATTTATAATGAAGGTTACTTGCGTGACTTTTTTTGGTTTTTAGCCTATATTTCGTAAGTTAATCGTTTCCGATATATCTATAACATTGATACATCAAAATACTCGAAAACATGACCTTTACAACATACGATTTCATCAAAATCGAGGTGGGGTCCAAAATTGAGATTGTGTTTTTGTTCAACAAATTGTGTTGTATACAAATCAGCAGATGGTAGCCCTATGGGTATTGCTCTCCGATTTGCGGCGATTTTTCATGCCTACTACGGTAACCCAGTCAGGGCTTAAAAGAGGGACAGGTTTGTGCAAGCTATGGCAACCAGACAGAGAGGCTTCACTGTACTGAAAATATAAATTGTACAGAGTATAGTACATATACTTTTACGATTTAATCGTAACTAATTCGAAGCTTTTCCATCTGCTATGCCTATGGATGATAATATGGACGTCTCTAGAGACCACACCGACGAGGAAACCAGCACTGACAAAAGGAAGTGCGTTTTGAAGTGCGGGTGCGATGCATTGCTAACTTGCAGCAACACATACGACTTGCATAAAAATAAACTAAATATGTACAACACGACACGAGTAAGACTCGAAGTGTGAGATACGAGGTGATTGATCCATTTTTATTAAGGAGATACGAATGCTGTTCACGCTTCATTTTCAAACACGAGCATTTTACCGTGTGATGGATATAATGCGGATCGGATGTACTTCCGGGGGAGTACGATTCGCCGGATTCCATAATCGGCATGTTTTCTTTTTTGTGAAATTTTTGCTAACGATCCATGAGAATACACCATCTTGGAATTTTAACATATACAGCTATGAAGAATGCCACCATTTTATGAACTCATATTTTTTTTTGTTTTTAAAGTTTGAAACAAAACGAGTTGCGCAATTATATTAACAGGGAGCCCTAATTGCTTGGTACAACTTTCACTTCATTTTTGCGCATATACTGAACTTAGCCCTCTCCAAATTTGTTTCAAGACGCAAGTTGTTTTTGATGTGGCTAAACTGCGTTGCCCAACCTAGCCTCTTTTCAATGTGTTTCTGGGTCAGTAGATTCGGCTAAACGGTGTCGTGTTGTGTTGACGGACACTTAAATTCCTCTTCTGGACAATTTTTCGTTTGTGTTCCTCAGACTTGTATTGTGGGATTTTTCCGGAACACTTCTCAAGTAACTTGTATCAGGCGACCTTAAATTAAACTGAATCTGCACCCAGGAGTTCTTAACGACTTAAACAATAACTTTAATGAGCATCTATTTACTAAGTCTGTTCACGTGTAAGTTCCTTACACCACTCCTTCAGGAAACGATAAGAATGGTGATAATGTAAGGGAGGATATGTGAGAGGAACACGGATGGTTTATTTACAGCGGTGGACGCTCATAGCGAAAGAAAGTAAATATTTCATTTTATACAGTGCAGTGCATAAGTTGAAGTGATGAATATGGATAAACCAGATAAGTTTATTATAATATGATATAAATTTCAATGAGAAATGTTAAAATTTAGTACCGTAATAGCGTTTTAAATACTAGCCTTTTTAATGGGTAATTTCTCATCATTTTTTGTTTTCAATAGCAAAAATGTTATACTTCCGGGTCTTTCCGAGTAAAATTTCTTATTTTGTTCTAAAATATAACTCCTTTGCCGGAGAGCTTTCGGCAAAACGTGGGGCTTGAAACCAAAACTAGTTCAATGGATCTACTCTTGCGTAGTCAAACCCATATTACTCTACGGAGTGTTAGTTTGGTGGCCAGTCGTGAATAACAGCTACGCGAAAACACTACTAACTAACCCCCAGCGAATGGCCTGTCTGGGGATAACTGGTGCCCAATCCAGCACACCCACGACGATTCTCAATATTCTTCCTATGGAACTGGAGGTCAAAAGGACAGCGGGGCTCTCTGCAATCAGACTGCGGACCCTGGGTCACTTTAAAGACCAGAGCCTCACAGGACACAGAGCTATCTGGAATGATGTTTCAGAATCCTCTGGACTTGTCAGCAATCCAAGCGATCTCATAGAGAAAGAATACATCTTTAAGACCGACTATTCATTCGAATTCCCTAGCCGTTAAAAATGGCGACAAGACACAGTGTTTGCCGAAGTAGAAGGCATTGTATTATACACGGATGGATCACACATTAACGGAGAATCGGGAGCTGGTGTATACTGTCCAGACCCTCCGATAAATATATCCATTCATTTAGAACCCTCGGTGACTGTTTTCCAGGCGGAAGTCTTTGCAATTCTCAGGGGCGTAGACGAACTCGTCAATGCCGATACCAGGGACACTTGCATACACATCTGCTCGGACAGTCAGGCTACACTTAAAGCACTTGCGAACCCACTAACAAATTCCAAATTAGTGAAGGAATGCAAAGAAAAACTCAACACCCTTGCAAGATCCTGCACGGTAAATCTGCTCTGGGTACCTGGCCACAACAATATACCGGGGAACGAAAGGGCAGACGAACTGGCAAGAGCGGGGGCGGAAGACGTAGAAAACCTCACAGTAAATACTATTGGTACGGCGGTACAAGCAGTGAAAACTGCCTATAGCCTGTCTTTTGCAAAACGCCACGCACATATGTGGAGTCAGATCCAAACATGCAAGGCTGCCAAAGAAATGATGGAATTTCCAAATCCACTGCGGGCTAGGAAAGTACTGAATTTGGGCAGAGCACAAATTAAACTGTTGATTGGCTTATATACGGGACACATCAACTTAAATAAACATGCCAACCGACTGGGACTAGTGCAGCACAGCACCTGCCCGGGTTGCGAAGAAGAAGACGAAAGTATAAAACACTTCCTCTGCGATTGTCCTGCTCTATGTTCAATAAGACATGAATACCTGGGAAGACACATCCTACCCGGGCTGACATCGCTCAGATCTATCGATGTCTCGAAAACACTGGAGTTTACACGACACACAGAGCGTTTTTCTTGAATTCATATATTCCTTCCAACCTTTTCCATTCCACTACTCTACCCCTTTCACTAACACACACCCCAACCCCTTCTTTCTCAGCTCAGTTCCAGAGGGGAGCACAACGGGCCCGACTTGCGGCCTACGTGAAGAGGAGTAATCCTCACCCTCATAAACCAACCAACCAACCATAATATAACTCCTTGGCTTGATAACCAGAAATTATCAGCCACTATTTTTGACTTTGCCAAATTTAGTCAGAAAGTGATAAATTATCTTTTTTTTTTTCTTTTGTGTCAAAATGAATTTGTTTTGTTGTAGGTTCATCAGGCTGCTCGGAATTGAAAATAGTTACTCGTAAATATCTATTTGATAAGATGAATGAGCAAAATTTTCGCTCATTAAACGAAAAATTGGAATACAGTCGAACCTCTATAAGTCGAATCGTCACGGGATCAAATAATGTGTTCGATTTATGGAGTGTTTGAGTTATGGAGCACCCAGAAAACAGAGTGCACATGCTCAGTTGAATTAAAAGATGTGTTTATTATTGATTGTTTCTTATTTAGACTTTAATTTTATAATTATTCCTTGACTTTGAAAAAAATCGGTAATTGTTGTTTGAAGTTTACGTTTATTTATAATGTTTTTAAAATAATCTTCAATCATGTCGAAATTCTTGTATGTATATGAGTTGGGAAGTCCCTACACTGGTATCCGGAAAACATCTTATCATTATATTTAAATCGCTAGCGCAAGAGCTTGTGATTCCTCCTGAGAGTTTATTCCTGCACCGATTTCAATGATTCTTACACTAATCGAAAGCTTATCAACTGAACTTATCAATATAACCAATTTTAAAAAAGTCCATATGAGATATGAGTAAAGTAATTACGAAAAAAACATGATTACCTACACCTACGGGTATATGGTTTCTACATGCGAGGTTCCTCGCACGGGTACACTAGTACTTTTAAATGCCGCTCTTACTTCATCAGATTTCGTCAATAATCAAACATTTTTTATTTAAATTTTAAGTGTTTAATTGGCGCGACGACATTTTTCTGAACGAAGTGGTTAAAAACTACCGACGACCAACTTATGAGGTTACAATAAAAGTGACACGAGCAGACTCAATTGCAAAATGTAGAAGCTACTATGCATGTTTCGTATTTCATTACATATACAAAAAAAAACTGTGCCTACTATATATACATATTGCATTTCATGTGAAGTATTACGCATTTTAATTTATTTTGCTTCTCATCTCTTTTGTACGAGATATGGAGAGAATTTTCTATGAAAGTAACATGATGTAACATGTCACAAAGTTCGATTTAAAGAAGGATTCGACTTACAGAGAGTCGACTTATGGATTGTAAAATGTGGGGAAACTGAAGTCTTGGTTCTAAGTTCCGAAACTTCAGTTCGAGTAATAGAAAATTCGACTAATGGAGGTTTGACTGTACTTGGAAGATTATTTTTAGTGTGTTCAGATAAAGACAAGAAATACCTGAAAGTACGATGGTACAATGTCCCACCTCAAATGAGGTGTTGGTTTTAATTCTCCTCAAATGCCTTGCTAAATGTCATCGGAGACCTTTGGCAAGCACTAGACGAGGATAAAGTCAGCTTTCTAGTTCTTCTCGATTTCTGCAAGGCTCTTGACAGTGGTTTACTGTCGTCTTGCTGATAAGCTGCGTGGACTATACAACTTCTCCCTTGAAGCCGTAAAGCTTATATCATCCTATCTGTCGAATAGAATGCAAGCTGTTCAAATCAATGGGAGTCAGTCGGAGTTTCTTTCAACCATTCGCCGATGATGTACAATTGTACTATAGTTGCAGTCTAGGACTCATAGAAAATGGATCTTTCTGCATAAATGAAGACCTTGAGAAAGTAGTACATTGGGCTCAATTTAATGGCCCCGCTATAAACCCGTCAAAGTCCCAAGTGCCTGGTCATATCGAAAAACACCCTGGATATAACGTACTTCCCCCAAATTATTTTAAATAATGCCACTAAGAGTGTACGTACATTGATATGCATTTTTAAGTTTTTGTATGGAAAGGGAAACATGTATTTTTTTTAAGTATAATTAAGGTTACAGTTTTATTTTGTTCAAATATCCTCTGGCTCTACCACAAGTTTGCTGTTTATTTTTTATTTTGTTTTTAGAATTCATTACATCTTTTCTATCATGCTAAGTATTTTGTGTTTTTTTTTCTAAAAATATTCCCATAAACATTTCTTTTTATTAACCAAATGCATGCGTATTTTAATTAGATAATATAAATATCATTTTCATTAACATAAAACGTCAAGCGATGCGGTGTTTTTGGTTTAAGTACAAATGTTTGTTAATTTTGTATTTGGTGTTCGCAATATGTTTCTCTCGTAATTGCATTTTTTGCTGCTAACTTTTCTCAATCGGTATTTCTTTTAATTTAAACAATTATTGTTTTATTTTAACATAACATCTCGGAAACGCTTGAGTTTGTCGTATTCATAATGTACATATGTAAATACTGCTGGATTGTATTATAATTTGTGTGTCGCATAACATTTTTGTACACGAGGAAAATTGTTTATTATATTGGTGTTGTTTATTTTTCGTTTTTATTTCTCTTTGAATGACGTAGATAAGAAAATATCTGGTAAATCTAAGGACGAACAAATGGCAGAGAAAAAACAAGAATTGGAGAAAAGGTTGCAAGATGTAACTGGACAATTGGGCACGGCTAAAAAGGCAGCCAAAAAAGGTGAGTAGTCTTGAGGTTAGAATGAACCCTTGATGTAATGGAAATTACATGGATTTGATGGAAGTGTTTAATGTTGAATATTTAGAACTATGTGCAGATTGGTGGTAGTTAACGGTCACTCACTTATTTCAATGAAATAATTGTCCACTGATTCAAATCTTGCCTATTCCGTAAAAAAATAATACCAAATGGGGAGTATTTAAATCAAAATCGTATTTTATTTATATCAAATGCATTTATTGCATTCTCGGATTTTTTTATAGTTAAAAGGAAAGAATAATGTATGAGCTTTAAAATGTCAAAATACATTCCATCGATGCGGTAATAATGCTGTTTCGATGCGTTTTACCCATACATTACAGCGACAACATCAAAAATTAAACGTTGACGTTTTGGTACCGTTTTGGATGTATGGCAATTCACTTCGACTTTCGCGTACGAAAGCCAGTGCGTGAAGTTGAAATGGAAAATTTAACCACTATTTGTATCTTGTATTTTAGTTGCGTGATTATTAGGGTGTGTCGTATCTATGGCAAAAAAAAAGTTTTTTTTTTAATCTAATACCTCTCAAAAGTTGCGATGGGATCCTAGGTGTCAGAATATGTGAAAAAAGCTTCAAGTTTAATGTATTTTTGGCTCCCTCAATTTGGTTAAAGCTTCGGAAAAAACGGTTTTCAGTGTTAAAAAATTACACGCACATTTCTTCAATTTCTTCGAAACTTCAAGGTCATTGAAAGAGCTAAAAGTACTCTCCAAAAATGAAATCTATAGATGTAGTAATAAATTGTAATCGTCAATGCAACTTTTGAGAACTATTAGACATGAAAATTCTAAAGTTGAAAAATATGACACACCCTAGTGATTATACATAGAAAACGCACACATTTACAAAAGCCTGTGCAATTGAAGAACGATCAGCAACCTTAAATTGATGCCATGCTTCTACCAAATTCTCGATGATCTGGTTCGTTGACTCGTACAGCAAGAAGTTTTCTCCTGGAACTCTTTATATTGACTCGGTTTCGTAAAACTTTTTTTTTAATCTTTAATTTTCAAAGCCATGCTGGTAAATTAACGCCACATACACTTTAAACGATTTACAAGCGGAACATGCTTACCATTGTAATTTTGATCAGGTTTCTGAAAAGTTTTAGAGCGTCCTATTTTTATAAAAGAAAAGAACTCCTTTGCACTGCTTTTCAAAATCTCTTATATCGGTTTATACTCTCAAACACTTTCACGATGAAGAATAGTTTATCGTCCTTTATTACATATCTCGATTAAGCTCCCCTCAGATTTGGTCTTTAATGGGAGTCAAATCCTTCACTCGATAGTTTATCAGTATCTACTCGTATACGTATCTACATATATAATTTAATAAAATCATTTTATTTCTATTTTTTTCAGACGAATCATCGAATAAAGTCGATGTGGTACAACCAAATCGCCTGTCATCAAGTTCTAGCTCTAGTGACTCATCGTCGTCTAGTTCGAGCGACAGCAGTTCTAGCGATTCAAGTGATAGCGAAGCAGGTTAGGCCGCGAATTAATCTTTTTACTATGCATACTAAAAAAAAAAACAAATTGATTGACTGTTTTTTTTATTACATTGAATTTTTTTTGCTCTCATTGAATTATGATTTAAATTATCATTTTTACATACACATATACATAGACACATAATCAAACATTCAAGTTAAGATGATTAACGTGTTCCTTCATTGATTGTTGTCGCAAACCAAAATAGAGAGACAAAAGAAAAAATAATTGAGTAGATACAAAATGGTAGATTGAAAGATGATTAATTCTCTAACACATTCTACAATAACCGTAACCATTTCTAGAAGAAGAAAAAGAAGTGAAAAAAAAAAAACAAGAAATATATACATGCATACATACATATACATATGTATATAGAGAAATAATTTTTCGATAAGAATAATTTTCGCATCTGCGATGAAATTGTCTATTTTGCTTGAACATATTGCAAAAACAACAACAGATCAATCGATATGTGTAAAGTAAATCGAAAAAAAATTATTTTTTTCTTTTCATCTTTTTTTTTTGTATTATTTTATTGTTAATAAAAAGCGAGAGCGCGCGCAAGAGCAAAAGAGCGTAAATTGAGAGAAAGAAGCATTATGATATATAAATTTATATAAATACTTTGTCCATATAATTAAGTGTGAATTTTAAACGTAGTCATTATTACTATTAACATTATTTTTATGCAACAAATTGTTACTAATATTATAATTACTTTTTTTAGTTGTTTTATTATTATTATTATAAATACGTTGCGTAATAGAAGTAGTAGTAGCTTATTACTATATTTTATAGTAAACATGAGAAACAATTTCCTCACACATATACATATATATATATTTTTTAAGTCTTTTTGTTGAAGTCGTAAACACATGCCTTACGAAATTTTATAAATCTCTCCACATTAACAATTATAAAGTTTTTTTTTTTTAATTCACTATGTATATTTTGAAGGTTGTCTTTTTGTTACACGAAAGTCTCGCTTTTTTAAAAAGTGATGAGAATTTTTTTTCATCTAATATATAGTACCTTTGTAATTTTGTATTGTTTTTTAAAAATATTTGCAAAAGAGCCCTAAACGCGCACTGCTACTAAGCTTTCATCTAAAGATGAATGGATGTAACTGTTTCTTTTATACATACATTGTGTAAGTATGTATTATACACACGAAAAATCACTGCCACTGACTTACGTATTTAAAAAATGTTTTAGGGAGGCATGAGAAATATTTGTTTCGTAAATTCTAGATCCCTTTAGTCCCGTTCTAGATGGATAACTCAGAGTTTCGAATAAATTGGTTGATATAAGGTATTTCACTACAAGCCATAACACTCGAGAAAGAGTAGTAGTTACAGTACGACCTCAATAAAAGTCCAAATAGAGATTTGGGCAGTTGCTTTTTTTGAGGTTGTTGCAACCACCGAGTCGGAAATTGTTGGTGTCAGAAAGTGGAACAGAGTGTTAAAAACTTTCTTACACTGTTACACAAAACTTAACTGATTATTTATTTCATTTTAAAATTGCAAAAATTAATGTTTCTTTTTGATTTGTTTTCGTTTTAACTTTTCATTCAAAATTTTTAATTGAGTCTTTTTGGTTGCAAAATTCTTTGCCACGGCAGACTCTCTTAACTTTTGCAGAGCTCAAATGTTATCCAGTGAAACTGTATTTTCTTCAGCCCATTAACCGTGGGGTTCTTCAACTGCATTTCGCCATCACTTTCGATATCTTCTGCTTTCAGATTGCTGCAAATCGGTCCGAGATCGGTTTCATTTGCCGCCAGTTATTGTTTATGTCCTAGGCATAGCCAGTTTGAGGATAGCTCTTTAAGCAAATCTAATTTCTGCAATTATTTCGTTTTTGTCCTAATCAGTGTTTTGAAACATCAAATGGTTCCAGCACTTTCATATTGTCCTTGCACCTTGACCCATGCAGAGGCATATGGCAGTCCTTGAATTAAATGCCTTAATGCTTCCGACAAAATGTGCCCATAGAATTTTTTTCTGTAATGGGATTTACTCAAGTCGATCACATTTTGATCCATTGACTGGAGAATTACGGTGCAGCGTGTGAAATAAAAATAATTGCCCAGACATGACAAAAGTGAACAGAAAAGCACGAGATAAAATTGGGAAAGATGTAGGAGTTTATTAAACAAAAGTTGCGCTCATCGAGTCACTTTTTTCTGACGAGTTGCAATTACTGTGTACTGAACAATGGTAAGATTTTAAGTGTTGCTTTCATTGACGCCGTACTGTAATTGCAGAATTAATTGGAATTTTGAAACTTGGCGTTACCGATTGCTTCAGGTGCGCATTTCTGTTTTAAAATATAATATCCCAGATATTTCTATACTCCAGTTGCAGTTTTTATTAAAAAAATCAATGTAATTCATTTTTATACCTAATTTTTTGTTATATTCTCTGTTCATCTAAATCTAAATGATTTATTTCGCCTTGAATTGTTCACCGACACTAAATCTTTGTCAATTCTATTTGATAGTTTCGTGTTTTTATTTGAATCTCAATTAATAGTTGTGCGTAGGATGCAAAATTATAAATCTGATATTTATTTTATCTCTTTGTTAGTTCAATGTGTGTGCAATATACATTTTTTTATCATTGACTAATAATAATTGTTCAAATAATCACTAGATTATCTATAAAACGACAGTAGATATATAGTAGTACAAAGAAAATAAGTTGTCGTGATTATTTTTGTCAAGGTGATAACAGAAACTAATGCCCGGTTTCACAAACATTCACTAAAGGTGGTTCTAGCTAAGCAGCCATTAAAATATATCTGTCTATTAAATTAAATTCTGTTTCACCAACCCCATTTATTGAATTTTTAACTAACAGGTATTTGGTGAACCATTTTTTTTTAAGTTCTCATGTGAAATGCTGAAATAGATTAATTTGGGACTGTTAAACACGTTTTTAAAATTGAAAGTGGTTGGTGAAACGGATAAACCTAATTTTAAACAGGCCTGTTAAATAAATAAAAGTGGTTAGGTTGGGGGTTGTTATTTGAGGCCCCGGACTGTAGCGCAGCCTAAGTAAGTAAGTTAGTGAAACCGGGCATGTCCCTGTAAGCTCTTGTGTAACTCTGTAAGCTCTTGGCTCAACGTAGTATTGTCATTGACTTCCTTTTTGCTTTGCGTTTAGTTAGTTCTTGGTCTGTTTTTTTTTTTTTGTAAATATTCTTTGAAATTGTATTCGTATATCATGTACACGCATGCTAGCGGTTTCTCTGTTAAACTGCAATCTAACTCTGAAAAACTCAAACCCACTCAAAAACTAATCAAACAACTTTCGTACATAAAAGATCGGTCATAGAAGAACTGGGAGACATATATGGAGACTAATCGCAGTTATGTATAATGCGTGTTACTTAACCTAACATTTCAAATAAACTCTAAACAGTCGTTTTCATTTTTTATGTCAATACATTCAGACTATACAACAATATTTACAATATTTGGTGTATGGCAGTTTTTATTTACGCCTTTCTGGCATTGTAGTGACGTTATGAACCAGAGCAAGATCCAAATTATTGTGACTTATTAAATCTAAATAACATGAACAAAGTTTGTGTTATTTTAAGTCGCAACGATTCAGACAATTTTATTTGGATTATTAATTTTTCAATCCATTTTCACTAGCGAGAGGATCTATCCTTCTCGCATTATAAGTAAAACTGGGTCTCAAGTTGGCCAGTTGATACTCGTTCCTGGCTAAATGGAATGGATTTTATAACACCGCGTCTCCACGAGACATTTCATATGGCAGGATTTTATTGGAAGAGAAAAAAAGGGAAAATATAAGAGATGACAAACCACAAAATGGCTGATGGAGACCGCCATATGCCTATAGCATGTCATCAATAGCAGAATTCTTCGCAAGCCATCTTGCTATATTTTCTCTTTTTTCTTCCAATTAAATCCTGTCATATGAAACGTCTCGTGGAGACGCGGTTAAAGCACACACATGACCATTCTAGAATTGTTTAAGTACTTAGTGTATCCTCCACATTGGTTGTAATATTTAACTGAGCGACTTCTCCCCTACTTTAATCACAAATTCATCAGTACCATGTTTTTTTCTTTTGTATTAAATCATATACAGATCAGTATTCGCTCCTTTTATCCAACTAGATTGCGTTTTATCACATCTGGTTTCATTATAAGATCATAAATATTTTTTTTTTTCATCACTCAACTGTCCGATTGTTAAACAATTTGGCATTTCCACCTACATCTACTTGAAATTAATAAAAAAAAAAATTAACAGGAAAGAACGTAAATAGGGGTATATAGTAAAAAAAAATATAATAAAAGAGATTACATTGTACATGTTTTTTTATGTGTGAAATATGACAAATTCTTGTTTATATTGCATCGACGGAGGTAGCATAGGAGATGTATGTGAATGTATAAGTGTAAAAAATATTTAATTTAAATTTTTGTGAAAGTAAAAATGGACGGTTGGGAGTATTTAGGTAAACAAAAAATAATAATTTATACATGATAAAAAGATAAACAAAAAACCGTACATTTAAATTTAAAGAAGAAGTAAGAGAAAGTAAAAAATAAAAATGCAAAAAAAATAAAGAGAAAAATCGTGAAGCAATTGTGTATTGGGGGCAGCCAATAGTAAAATATATATATAAATATATGTATATATCTATTTATAACAAAATCATAAATTTTAAACAAAACAGTAAAACATAAAAAAAAATACATCGTCATTATCGTCGTCAGTTATCTAAAAAACAAAAAAAAAATTCAAAGTAAACTTAAATTTGAAGAAAATAAAAAAAAATATTTATTCATAATTATAATTTTTCTGCTTTTTTTATTTGTTGTACATTTGTTCTATCATTCAACAATAAGAAATTGGTTCGTATTACATCATTTTTCCATAAGTTTTTTTTTTTATTTAAGTTAATAATTTATAATCTTTTTTGTTTGACTTGTTTAATGATATCGAAATAGCACAAAATACATTAAAAAAAAAAATAATAAAATATTTATAATGAGAAACAATTATACAATTCTTTCAAAGTTTTATTTGGGAGAGATGCACATAAAACGAAAAGAATAACTTTTTAGTCATATAGAGAAAAAAAAACGAATTTTCATTTTGTCAACAAATGAAATAATAATTTTTCTTCGTTTCTATTTTTTTTTTTGAATTACAAAATTACCCTCCACGAGAAATACAAAATTAGCTTATAACTAAAGTGCAAAAATACATAAGAAATACAATTTATTTAAAAAAGACAAGTAGATTCTTAAAATTTAAAAAAAAAGTGGATAAATAAAGCAGGATTCTTTTTAAAAATAATTTTCTAGACTACACTTGCAGACAATGTGTAAAAAGTGAGAAATAAAAAAACATACATAAAATTAATGTAAAGTAAAACTATAATTTCAAGACAAATAAAAGAGACTTTAGGTTAAAAGTGTAATACGAGTTGATGTGTCGTTTAATTTTCTTTATTTTCTTATGGCAAGAACAACATTTTCAATATTTATTTTGCGTATTTATATTTTATTTGCCTTTTGTTGCTTTATCCTACTTTAAAACATAAGAAAAGATATCAACATAAATGAAGCGATTATGAATGAAAAAAAAAAAATGACATTAAATAATTGAAAAGTTAACGGTATAAACGGGATTTTTAAATAAACGAATAAAGACAATTTTTACAAAGAAATCATCAGAAAAAAAGAATAAGAGTGACTTCGGCTGTCGGCTTTCCCCTTTACACATTGTTTGCACGTTTTTCCACAAAAAATAAAAATAAAAACTAAATAAATAGAAAGATAAAATAAACTAAAAAAAAATGTTGTAATATATGAATGTATTTTTGTTTTATTACATAAAACTCTGATACGAAAAAAGAAACATACAAAAAATATATAATAAGTATTGAAAAGGAAACTGAAAACCAGATTAACTATCGTATATTTGCATACAGATTAAATATTAACAGAAAAATTTTGTTTTTAATGACAGCTGTCAAAACAGAGCTTAGAAAAAAAAGTAAATCGAATTCCCCTCTACCAGTATAAAACTAGACAGATATACTGACAGCTGAAACAAAATACAATAAATAGATGTGTTTTAAATTGTTGCTGCAAACATATGCTTTGGAACGGAACAGTTGATCTGTTTCTGGAATAGTGTACATAACTATGCACTACCAACTACCGGTAATTTTGTAATACGTATTGCCTTCAGTTTGTTCTGTTGTGAATACTGTTGCTATATCAAAGCAATACTCGTATATGTAGCTATTAGTATCCTGCAAGCCTTTGCACTCCATTTTCGTCTTCTATTTCACAAGAAAAATGCGCGATTTTACTTGTAATATTAGCATTTTAAACTAAAAACTATTTCATTTAGTCAATCCCGAATGAGTGATAAAAAAAGGAAATAAAAATACAAAAAGAAAAGCCATAGGATTCGATTATATATATATTTTAGTAGGTTCTTTTATTTGTTCTTTCCACTATGAGTTTACAAGTTGTGTAATTACTTATAAATAATTAGGTAATTAAATTAAAAACAAAAGTTTTCACATAAACCTAAAAAAACAAATAAGAGTAATTTTATTGGAACTGTATGTTTTTAAAAAACAAAAAAATAAATAAAATAAAGAAATTAGCTAAATATACATAAATATAAAATTATTGAACAGAAAAAAAATGTTTAAACATAATTTTATTCTGTTTCTTTTTCAAAACTCTACATGCAATGAAATAAATTAATTAATTAAAAAATAAAACGGTGGGGAATTACAAAAAAAAAAACAATCTTAAATTTAAAGAAAACAACATTCAATTCGAGAAGTATAGGTTTTTATTATTATTAAATAACAAAATGAAAGTTTTATATAGAGATTTGTTTTTAAGTACACCTAGTGGCTAAGAAGTTCTATATATATTTTTTTTATTATTTTTTTTTTTAAGAAAAAACGAAAATTCAATGAATTATTTGCTGATTTAAAAAATGAATACAATTTAATTTAAGTGCATAAAAAGTAATAACAAAAAAGAAAACAATAAAATGTTGTATAAATAAAAGCAAGAAAAACAAAAAAATCTAATTTCTAAGTAAAACAAGAAAAGAAACAAGATTATAAATATAAAATATATTGTATGTATAAGTTATTAAAAAAAACGAACAAAAAAAAATAAATAAGTGGAATAATATAGAAACAAATTCCACATTCTTATCTATAAACAAAAATCTTAAATATACATACAAAAAATTATGGAAAGGAAAATAAAAATTTAAGATATTAAACAAAATAATGTTTTTATTTGTTATTTCCTTTATAATTTTTTTTTTCTGTTGACGATGATGATGCGCGACGTGTATTTGTATATGTTTAAGATAAATATAATGAAAACCAAATGTGTTGGCTGCTCCTTCGAACGAATTCCACTTACAAACTTACAAATAACAATAGAAAAAATTATAAGCGTACGTTTATTTGTTTGGTGGTTATGTCGTTTGCTATCTAATTTTTAATTGCTTCACGATTTTTCCTTTTCTAGGTGTTAAGCAAAATAGTATTGAATTGAAAAGGTATTTATAAAAAATCAATTAATTTCCACATTTTATTTATATGTATGTACATTCATTTTTGTGTACACAAAGAATCGATTTAAATTAATATTATTTGGTTTTTCTTGTAATAGGTGAAGCTGGTCGACCACCAAGAAAGAAGAAATCAAAAGATGCGATTTCATCGCTTAATTCTGTAAGTATAACAACATTAGTTTTGCAATCGATTATATAGGGATTATTCGCTTCAATGGTTATTTCATCTGCTTTAAATTTAACTTATTCCTGTTAACCTACTTCTGATTGGAAATCACATACAGTTACGGACAAAACAATAAGACCAACAGCTTTATTTTTCTCGTAAAAAAAAACAAAGAAACAGTGATGCTAGTTTAGATAATTTGACTTGTAACTAACTATACTATATTTCAAGTGAAGAAAATGGCGGGAAAACACAAACAAATAAAAAATAACGCTTACAAAAGTGTCAAGGCTATCAAAACGGGTGGATAAAACAATAAAGAAAACAATAAGACTTGTGTGTCATTTTTAAGTTAACAGAAAAAAAAATTAATTTTCTTTTTTAAATATTATACTGTTATAGTACACAAATATCAAATCTATAATATTATAGCAGTTTATTTAAACGTATACCAGCAGAATATGCCTCCCAAACTGAAATAACTTTAATACAAAAGCTCACTCAGGAAGAAAAGTCTCAACGGGCACCTCGCCCAGGCTCATTCAAAACTTTTGTTTTTAAGGCATCGCAGCCACAGAAACCCAACATGCCAAATGTTTGGCCAAGAAAAATATCGCGCAAAGATGATGCACTAATAATACGCCTGTCCTATAAAGACCCGTTTAAGTCATCTGCAGTGCTCCGGAGCCGTCGAAGAAAGGTTGAAGATCAGCATCTCTTCGGAAGAAGTCGCTGACAAGTGCCACTCCTTACCAAAGAATGAAAAGGATGCAGTTCCCCAAAGAACATTTGGAATGCATAGTGCCGGGAAATGAAAAAAAAAAAAAAAAAAATTGGCGAAATAATCTTGGCTAGGTAAAACCAAAATGAATTTCGAAATATCAGATGGCAATATATTGTGTCATGGCATGGGTCAGGCATCCAGAAAACAAGCCCCATTATAGAAGCAAAACCATCCCATATCGAGGCGGAATGGTACAATGGCTTGGGGTGTTTTTCCTGGCATGGTGTGAGTCCAATATATTTGATCCAGGAGATCATGGACCAGAGTCTGAACATTAAAATATTAGTGTGATAAATGCCATTGAGGTAACAATTTATGCGGGATAACTACCCTAAGCAAGTTAGAGTTAAAAGGTGGATTCAAGAGCATAACATTGATCTGATGAACTGGCCCTCCCAATCTACAGACCTGAATCTCTTGGAAAACACATGGCGAAGGAAAATCACGTAATAAACAAGAACTCTGGAGCAAGATCCAAAAAGCTTTGTACGCGATACCCACAGCTGCTTGTCGTACTTTGGTGGAATCTTTGCCAAAAAAAATTCGTGCAGTAGTTAAAAATAAGAGGGGGATTCTACAAAATACTGACGAAAAACCACTTTGCTATGAAAAGAAAACAGAAAAGCCCAAGTTTTTTCAAGTGGTCTTATTGTTTTGTCCATCATTTTTATTTGTTACTTAACTTTGTTGTTTATTTTTTTTTTTAATAAAAATTTAATGTGCTTATTTGGATTTTCGTTATTAAATAGTTTACTGTTTATGATAAGCTTAACAAAAAGAAAAAAAAATTATGCAAACATGTTTTAAAATTTGACTTTGTTAGTTAGATTTCCAAGAGATGTTCGGTGGTCGTATTGTTTTGTCCGTAACTGTATGTAGTTTATTTCGAAGCTGAACATGTGCACTTTTTAGCAGTCATGTTCAAATTTAAGATTGCTTAATTGCTTTTTGTTATTTGCAGTTATACAAAACTAGTTTAGTTGCGTTAACTGTATCATTCAAATAACCCAATAAAATGTTCAATAACTTCTTTAGGTACGTATAAGTACATATATTCCCATTTGGGGTAAAAAGCGCATGCTCAAATCTTCCAAAGTGTTTTCGTTTAAATAAATACTATTTAGGCGAATTATGAATGCGTTTTTATGTACATAATATTCGTTTTTTTAAGCCCTAAGAAGAAAAAATAAATAAAATAAGCAGAACGAAGATTGCGTCTGCTGTGTTTGAGAGTTGTCAGTTGTTGCGGATATAATATAATCTTCAACAAAATTTGATTTAAGGCAACACACATAAATACAATACTTACATATGAACACAGCATTTTCTTGTTTGCTCTATATCTATATATCTCTGTGCCATGGCATATTTTCTACATATAAAAATTATTATTATAAGTTGTACAATGTGTCAGCGCATGTTCCACCCTTCGAGAATGCAGTGTTGTCCATCACATGTTTGTTATTAATAATATGTACATAATGTACACAAGAGAGAATTATTTTTTATATTTCAAAGCTGTTATATTGAACAGAAATACATTACAACAAAATCACAATGCAGATGTGAGCATCTGTCTTCAAACTAACCAACTACATACATTTACATAATATGTGTGTATGTGCATTTTGTACAATGTTTTTTCTTAACATTTGTTGTTTATTTTCTCTTATTGTAGCTAATGCCCCCAACAACAACGACTACAACAACAGCAGCATCAATGCTGGCTTCACAACTACTACATCAGACACCAACAACAGCAGCGACATCACAGAATACACAAAGTAATTAAAAAAAAAAAATCAATCAAATTCCATTTGTAGTCATTCGTTTTGTATCGTTAATCATTCAAAGAATTGAATAAAACAAAAACATGTTTTTCTTTTCCATATTCTATTTGTGATTAACAAAAACCGCCTGTAGTGCCAGTACCGCCAATAACATCAACAACGTCCGCCACAACAACATCGTCGTCTTCGATAACTCCCGTCATACTACCACCCGCATTAACACAAAATAATAATAATAATATGAACAGTTTAAATAACAATAACATAAACAATAGCAACAATAAATTAGGCAATTTTACAAATAGTAATAGTAATAGTAATCTACCAACACCAACAACGCCATTACCAAATCCATCACCAACGCCGCAATCGCATAAAGCACCACCGTCTCAGAACAACAATAACAATATCATGAATACACCAACTACACCATTGAACAATAGCAATATGAATCCGATGATGTATGTTGGCTCGCAAATGATTAGCAACAGCGGTACGAATTCCAGTAGTAGTAGCAATGGACCAAACGATTTGACAAAATCTTCATCGACATCAGTTACAACAGTGACCACAACAACATCAGTGTCTGCGCAGCAACAACTGCAACATCAATTACAGCAGACACAGTCTTCGTCGACGACGTTAACATCCTCCTCGTCCTCCTCCTTATCAACCACATCACACATTACTTCCCAAACGAACAGTAGTTTATCGACTGTGAATAGTGGTGGGGGTGGTGGCGGCATCAGAGTTGCGAGCAATTTGCATAAACTGACACAACAATCAAACTTGATGCCTACGACAACACAAACAACATCTACACCTTCATTTCATCAGCCTCATCAACAGTCACAACAACAACAACAGCAGCAGCAGCAGATTCCACTGGGTGGTGACAATAATTCTGCTTTGGTGAGTGAATTATCACTCGGTCATCTCTCACACCATCCGCATTTGGGTCCGTTGCTGCAGCCACCACCTCCCTCATCATCATCCATATCCACATCATCTGCACCACCACCATCCGCAACGCAGTCGATGCTCGCACTGACCGCGGGACTCAAGCAAATCCCTCAGTTTGATGATCCTGTTGAACAGTCTCTTGCGTCTCTTGAACAGCCGATGTTGGCAGCGATGGGACAGCACCATATGAGTTCCACGCAACAGCAGCAACAGCAACAGCATCACATGGAGCTGATGTCGGAGATTTTGGCAAAGACAGACTCTGGAATGAATGGCAACCACTTTCCATTGATGCAGCAATTGGGCTTAGAGGGTTACAATAACCATCATTTCTCGTCGATGGCAGCTGCAGCCGTTGCAGCAGCGGCTCATGGAATGCACCATAATAATGGTTATGGCAGTATGGCCGATGGAGGTCCTGGAACCGGAACTATGTTAGATAATTCAAGTTCAGGCAATGGATTGAATATGGGTGCTGGTGGCGTTGGAGGGGGACTCCATCATCCACCACCAGCTGCACCCCCCGTTTCCGCAGCAATGGGCATGGGTTCGATATTTGATCCGATTCCAAATATGGTTGGCAACCGAAATGACATGCTTTCCGCCGCTGCTGCAGCTATGATGATAAGTGGTGGCGGTCTAACGAATTCCACAATTAATAAAAAGGACGAAGGTAAACCAGCAATGCTAATTACGCCCAAACCAATCGAATCGATGATGCCTAGTCCGCCAGAAAAAAAGATGCATCAACAACCACCGCAACAATCGCCCTCAGACATGAAATTGGCAGCCATGGGTGGAGGCGTAGGTGGTGCTCATACCGGAACAAATTTTGCGCAAGCTTTTAAATCTGTTCATGAGCAAAACTTGAAGAACGCCAGTTCATGGTCATCGTTAGCTTCAGCGAATTCGCCACAGAACACACCGACATCGAACAAGGTGAAACCAGCGATGGATTCGTTTCAGCAATTCCGAAACAAAGCGAAAGAGAAAGCTGATCGACAGAAATTGCTCGAACAGCAGGAACTGAAACGAAGTCAAAAGGAAGCTGCAGAGAAAGAGCAAAAGCGTCAACAGGAACAACAGCACAAACAGAAGGTTGAAGTGGATAGTGGGAGGTAAGTTCAAGTTCGGATTTAAGGAAACATCCTGCAAACTTATGCTGTAGTATAATTTTTAATTTTGATTGTTATCTTCTTTTTTTTTTTAGAAAAAGTACGCATGAACCACAGCCGCCACCGCCTCCAGCGCGTTTGGAGGACATTAAAGCATCTCCACAGGGTTGTGGTTCACCTGGCTCGCAGCAATCACCACAAGATCGGGCGGCTAATCGTCGCGCCGATCTGAGACGAATGGAACAGGATAGGCGAAGGCGAGAAGCGGTAAGTTCATAACATAAAACAATATTTTAATAGTAGAATTTCAATACAGTGCTCGAAATAAGTATAACGTACAAAAATACATGATCTCTTTTTAGCAATTCAATAACTTTTCTTTGCTTTTTAGTTAGGTTTATATATGCAGGAATGAACGAAACAAACTAGTTTCTGCCGTTGACGCTTTGTTCATGTACCGTTATCTGGCATTTTCTTGAATATTTTTTTTTGGCGTAAAACGAAATATGTAAATCGTACAACGAATTTGTCTGCCATTTTTAAAGGGTATTTTGTGGATATTTCTTTAAAATTTCTAAAAAGTTTTCAGTGGTAAGTGATCCTATTAATTAAGTAATATGAGGTTCATTAAGGTGAAGATACAATCAGTTCTAGGACGCCATTATTCAAAATGCCACGAGGGCCAACATTGACTGTTGTAGAACGCGCTCAGATTACTGCATATAGAGATAGCGTAATAACAATAAGATAAATCGCTGTGAAATTAAGCCGAAATAAAAAGACTATTTGCAATTTCCCAAAATAAGAAGATCTGGCCGGCCACCGTTGATAAACAGCAGAGACATAAAACGGGCAATAAAGGGTTTGGCAGTTCAAAAAAATATTAGTCCATCGCAAAATGAGGCTTAAATTATCTCTTTCGGTGCCGACAAGATGAGTACACCAGATTCTGAAAAATTACGAGACCCTGAAATACAAAAAAAGTGCACATGAACCTAAACATCAGTTTTGGGAAGAGCGGTGGAAATTCATCATTTTTAATGATAAAAACAAATTTAATATGGATGGGCCTGATGGCTGCCAAAAATATTGGAGGGATATAATAACCGAGCGAGAAACTCGTTACTCGCGTAATTTCCAGAGAGACTCACTTATGGGATGGGCTGCATTTAGCTAAAATGGAAAGTCTCCAATGTGCTTTATATCCCATAAGATGAATTCGGAAAAGTATGTTGAACTACTGGACGATGCTCTGATTCATTTTGGAGAACATTTTCAACAGGACAATGTAGCCATACACAACGCCGCAATTACCGAAGAGTTCCTGAAATCAAGGAATATTCTATTAATGGAGTGGCCGGCCATTAGTCCAGATCTTAGGTTTAGTTACGTAGAAGTGGCTGCCAGTAACAAGTACCAGAACACTTAGGCCTATAGAGGCCCATTGTGATACAAAGGATCTTGGAGATATTTACCCCGCTACTCATGAGAACCATTTGGAGCATTTAATAAAGCAAAAAAGGCTTCCTATGTCATTTTGTACTAGATCACTAAGATCATCGAAGAATTATTCTCCTAGGTGTAGTTTTCAACTACGAGAAAGTGCTGGGCATGAGCAGAGGAGATGTGTCCAGATGTTAACCCAATGGAAAATCTTTGGGGCATCTTGGTGCAAAAAGTTTATGCAAATGGTCGTCAATTTGACACTTTACCGCTGCTACGCAGGAGGAGTCGACTGAAATCGACCTTTTACCATTAAGTATTTTAATTGACTCAATGGCTCGTCGCTTGAATTTCGTTATACAAAAGAATGGAGCTCATTATTTATTTATTATTATTATCTCACACTTAACCAATCTTAAAAAATGAGGTGTCAAAAGAAAGAGAAGCATGATTTCCATGGGATTTCCATCAGTTGACAGATGGAAATTAATATGGAAAGTTCGGATTTGGGGTTGGATTTTCTCTTGCGAGAATTCTCGCACGGGCACACTAGTTAATAGTGTTTTTGTTTCGTTTGAACTAATCGCAATGTTTTTTTTTTTGTGTCAAGTTTATGATGGAATCTTTGAACTTAATGTTTTATTATATTGCTTTGTTTCTATTAAGTTTATAAAAAAATGGCAATTCCAAAAAATGTATAAAAATGAGTTATATTAAAATATGTCTTGTACGCTATATTTATTCTGTGCAGAGTAGTATATGAGTACAACCTTACTGTCGCATCGCAGTTTATAGTTTTATGTTTTTTTTTTCTTTTCAATATTTAATATTTATTTATTTGTATTCTCTGGTTTATTTATCATATACAGCTGGCAGGCCAAATAGATATGAACATGCAGAGTGATTTAATGGCAGCATTTGAAGAGTCGCTTTAATAAGTTTAAGTTAAATAAATGATCAATTAATACACAACCTCTCCCCGAAGCAAACAAACACAGACCCACACACACACTTTCAATCTTAACAAAACAACATTTATTAATAACTGCAACAACACGATTAACACATACCAATCCAACCACAAACCTTATTATATATAAATATATATATACATATGTATATATCATATATATTTTATTTTATTTTATTGATAACTAATAATTATAATAATTTGTTTCTAAATGGACGTATCTATTTGAAAATATGTAGATATTTATTGTTGTATTTTTTTGTTATATAAAAAAAACATTAATAATAATGTAATAATAGGAAATGCCGATAAATTATTAAAAAAAAAAAAAAAAAAAACAATCTTTTACTGTTCCCCACACATACACACACACACACATCCAACATAAACAAAGATAAAATTTTGCTAATCTGAAAGTGTATAAAATAGAAAAAAATCAATAAAGTAAACCACCGATAGGGGTCTCTCCATTTTTTAATTACAAAATAGTTAAAACGGACAAAAGTTGAAAACAAAAAAATTAAACAAATAAATTAAACAATAACATGTCAGTGTATTATATGGATGAAAAGGTTGTTTAAACACACATACACCTACATTTAAAGAAAACGGCAATTAAATGATAAAAAAATAAAAATAAAAAATGCTGGTACTGGTGACTTTTCCTTAAAACGACGCAAGTGGTTAGTTTATTTTATTCTTTTCTCTTACAATGGAATATTTTGTTTTTATAAAGATTTTTATGTAGTATACATTATAAATACTATTAGCAACTACGAATAATTGTATTTAAATGTAAAAAAAAAACAAAAACAAAAGAAACAACTAATACAAAGGTTAAAACAATTATATTCAAGAATAAAACAACAATAAAGTTTAAAAAATTGTCTCTCCTCTTTTCTGTCAAAACAATACATACATTTTATAAACTAATCTATACATTTTTTTTATACTATGTAGTATTGCTACACAAGATATAGTGAAGGGGCGAGATGAAAAAATAAATAAATTGATTAAGCATATTTTTTTTCTAACAATAATAATTGTATGTAACTGAATATATGAAATAGAAAAAAGAAAAAGATTGCTGTCCTTATTGCTAAGTTTATTATTTTGTGATACAACTTATACCATATATGTAAATTATATTTAAATTTAATTAAATAAAAAAAAGTAAAAGCAAAAAAGATAAAAATGTGTTTTTAAACTCTTGGATAAAAAACGAGCGCGCATGCATTAATTTAATAAGACAAACAAAAAAAAAACCTACAATGAGAACATATTAAATTAAAAAAAAAACGAACATTTATATATGTAAATGTTTTAGTTGATAAGTTTCGTGAACAAATGTTACATATTAATTAAACTATTAACATTGTAATTACATAAACTAAATACATTTTTACATACATAGAAGTTATATTATTATGGTGAAACAAAAAGAAAAAATGATAAAAAAAATTTAGTATGTATAAACAAAATCAACACTTTAAAATGTTTTCTTAGATTTTAGGCAATCTACCACATTACTCAGTAATTTTTAATACACACGAAATATTAGTTGGGGGGCGCGACTATAAAGAAAAATAATTTTTAACCAATACCTACATACATATTATGTATCCTCAAATCAAGTTCTTAAAGATTTTGTGTGTTACTTTTTTTTAATTTCTAAAATTTTCAATTATACTTTGACACTAAATCCAAAAAATAATGCTGTACATATAACAAAACAATTAAAATAATCAATGAACTTAATTTGTGTAACGTTCATTATTTTTATAATTTTCTTTCTTATATTAAAAGCTCTTTATTTAGAAACTTAAGTTAAAACTTTATAAATAAACTTTTTTTTGTATGTATTTGAAAACAAAAATGGAGAAAAATGTAAACATAAATTTATCCACTTACAACTTATTTGTTTGTCTATTACTGTTTTCATTTCTTTCCCCTTGATTTATTTTATATCTTTTTTCGTATTATAGTAGGTTAAAAAAGTGGTAAATACATATATACATATATATAGGTATATAATGTGTGTATATAAATATAACTAAAAAAAACATACATATTTTCAAGTAAAACAAATGAACAAAATTTATTTAAAAATAAAGAAAAAAGAACAAAATGAAAAAAAAAAACATTACGAAAGGAATTTTAATATTTTTTGGTAAGAGAATTGATCTTCTTAAAGAAAAATGGACTACACATATTTACATGTATTATGTCTTAACTGTTTTTAGTTTCAAAATGCTTTGGATATTAATTTTCAAAGCAATCCATTGAAACACTCCGATGATCTCAAATTGGCAATCAACTTGAATGTAAAGCGATAAAAAAATGTTTTCCCCTCTAATGGTTAGTATCAGTTGCTATTATGATTTTTAATTTGAAAGTTTCTTTTATTTGGGTTTTCATGTGAACATGAAATAAATTATTAATTTCATATGTTTATTTCATCAGCCTAATGTGAGTTTCACCTGGAAAACATTTCACCCGAAATATTTGTGTTCGCCCGAAATTTTAAAAGCTATTGTGAGTTTCATCCGAATAAAATTTTACTTCGAATAAGAATTGACATTTCGAAGAATTGTGAATACAAAGTTGAGATTTGAAAAGTTTTTAAAATTGTTATTTTTTTTTTACTTAGGGAGGGAAATTATTCAGCCCTATCGTTGTTTCCGCCGGGGAGAAAGATTCACTGTAATTTGAGTATCGATATCGTTGAATCCGCCGAAGTGATTCATTCCCTTGTCGGTAATGTGATTGAGTTTCGTGTAAAACGTTCGAATCGGATATACCCATACAAAATATGACATTTCTCATCCGCAGCTCAAACGTTGCGGATCTCATCTTGTTGATTTGTTTTACTTGATAACTTTATAATTTAAATAAACAGATTTTAGAAAAAAATTATTTGCAGCAAATAAAAGACCAATTTAGTGCTTTAACACCCGAATATGATTATTTTCCAACATGCCGCCCTGTTTTGTATTCCACTTTTAGTGAATTCAACCACCTGAAGTGGAATTAGGTTTTCTGTATTCCGAACAAAATGAATTGTGGATTGAATGTTCGAAAGTGAATATTTTCGTGTTCTACATTCCACTGAAAATGACCACTTCAAATTCGTGTTCTGCATTCCGAAAATTCTGTGTTTTTAGTGAATTGAATTCACTTGAGATTCTTGACGTGCATAGAATTCACATGCCGTTGTTAAGTGAACTAATTAATTAATTGGATGATCAGGATCATTTTGAAAAATGTGAGTAGAATAATAGCCGTGTTTTATTATCCCCGTGATCTGATTCGGATCAATTGAATAATAAAATAATCTAGATCAAAGTTCTGTGTTGTGGTGATTGTAAATACAAGCTAAGTTCATTTTGACATTTAGTGCGAAGTTGCCATGCGAATGAATATTTTCTTTTAAATGAAAATTTAATGCGCTTGTTTTTTTTTTTTTGAGGAAATTGTTAATTTTGATTAATAGATATCGAATGAGAATAATATTTTGTAGCTATAATTTCAGTTTCACATCGCTTGGATATCATTATAAGCAGAAAAATTAATTAATTCGAACAAAATAACATTCAATGCTACATATTTGGATTGCCAATAATATTTTTATATTCTAATCTGGCAACATTCATCCTTGACAATTGTCGATAATAAAGCAACATTCACAAACGAAAGTGTATCATAGTGAGAAATAGTCGAAGCAAGATCTCGTATTGTTGTAATGCACACAAACTTATGAGTTAATCTGATCCGGATCAGAGCACAGGGACAATAAAACACGGCTATTAAGACTTTCCATTAGTCATTAGTGTATTAAAACAATGGCGCAAAATCATAGTCATCCCATGAATAGTGCCTATAGTCGACTATAGTTACAGCCGGCACTAGATAAAAAAGCCGGCTATAACTTTTCGTTATTCATAAACACATTTTTGCCTCTGTATTAGTTAGTATCGGCTTTGATATGTTTTTGTAAAGTGATTTGAACGAACAAGCCCAAACGTCAAAATATTATATGAGAAATTCATAGCCGACTCTAATTATTTAAAGTGACGTTTGGCTCATTTTAAATTTCAATCTGGTTATAAGTTTAAGGTCGACTATAATAAGGTGACTATGAATAGCAAAAAGTATATTTTAGGTTATGTAGGTGAATAAATTATTTTACTGTCGGCTTTATCTGACTATGAATTTGCGCAATTATGTTTTTTTAATATAGTACAACACAAAAAATTGACAAGAGAGTATCCTCTTGAATTACATGGAAGAAAATCAAGATTTTGTTAAAGGGGACAAAGCATATACTAAGGATTTGTGGAGGAAGTTAGAGCAACGATTAAAGAGTGAAGGTCTTTCAACGACTTGATTGAAAACGATAAGAAATTATAGTTAACAAATTTTGTTAACAAAATAAAACATATTTGTTTAGTGGGTGAAGGTGAATGCTTGTACCATCCAAGCAATCTATAATCCTCGGAATCACTTATATGTCAAGAAAGACCATCTTTTCTTCTTTCATCTGCGTAATCAGTCGACTTCGACCACAACTTGTATTGCAAAATGTTTTATATATCGCCGAGAACTTTGCTGGCCGCGGACCTACCAAGGCCAAGATCAAAATCCATTCCCACTTTTCCACTGTTTTCACCAATCATATAAAACAAAATAGAATCCATTTTTAATAAAAAAAATATTTTGTAATAATTCACTTTTACAAAACAAAATAAAGAAACTGAAAATCTTAAATAATTTTGAAATGATTTTACAGTTGATTTTGACATTTCAAACAAATGCATTCGAAGTGGTTTCCCAAAGTTCGAATTCACTCAGAATGCTAAACACTGAATTCCATTTTGAGTGAGCTCCAAATTCGTTTTCAATACACTTTTTCTCGAAATGCAGAGGCATGTTGGTGATTTTCCCGAGAGACCTACTAAATACCAAAAATTAAAATCCTCAAATCAATAAATCCCCAACTTTTGAAAAATGCCCAAACACGAAATCCCCAAAAACAAAATATTTTGTTTGTACATTTCCAAAAGTTGGGGATTTCTTATTTTGGGGATTTTCCATTTTATGCCAAGAGAGACCAATAATGCTTGTTATTGACAGTAGGTTATGCAATTTTGCGTTTATTGCTTCATGGAGATGATGGACTGATAAGAATAAAACTATTTTTGATTTAGTTGTGCAATATAAAAACAAAAGAACAAAACAAATTTAAAAATCACCCCTATCATGAAATCCGCCGTGGGGAATGATTCACGAAAATTCGAAAATCGGTATCATTATCGGTTCGAAGGGAATCGTCCATTTGTCGGTAATGTGAATAACTTTTCACTTGATCATTGAAAACGAACGGATCGAATCTCTCCATACAAAGTTTGACGTTTTGGATCCGCGAGAGAATCGTTGCGGATCTGGTGCTTTTGCTGTAGGATTGGCTAGCTTTTCTTTTACTGCCAAGAATGTTGAAAGTGAAGAAACAAACAAATGGAATCAGAAATAGTGCGGCATAACATCCACCATTGGATCGGTCTTATTTTCGGCCAAAACCAAACGGGATAGAATGCAATGCAATGCAATGCAAACGGGACAGAATTCCAAATTTCTCTGGTGTTGTCACAAATCGGGAATGAAAAGGATATAAATGTTCGAGTCTGGACTCGACGCGTATCGTCAAAAGTCGCCAAAGTTATGTAAAGGGAATCAAGTTGTATTACTTTGCTTTTCAAGATCAGCCCGAAGAGTAGTTTGAAGATGGAGGATCTAGAATAGGCGGCAGAAGTTCAAAAGAATGGTATTGGCACAGAGTTGATCTGGTCACTGCCAAAAACATTGATCATCGAGAGTGCAGAAACAAACAACTGATGAACTAACTTCAGGCATACGTAGAATACAGTAATACACAGAACTTTACACAAAACATGCGATCGAAACAAGGAAATTTTAATGGAAATAAATGTAAATACTAAAAACGTTGAACTTTATAAATAAAATAAATGAAACACGACATTGGAATGCAGAATATTGCAAAGCAAAAGCTTAAAGAAAAACCAAAAAAGTAATTATTTATAATTTTTTTTTCCTTAGATTTTTGTTTTCACACCACAATCGCCTTTTAAAGTGTCAAATCAGAAAAAAGCTTATTTCGAAAACATAAAAAGGGATGTAGATAGAGTAGTGTATCCGGCGGATTTAATGATCACGACGATAGGTGAATGTGAACCGAATGAGTGAAGGAAATCTCAGATCCGTCGGATTTAATGATAGGGGTGAAATATGTAAACATTATAATAAAAAAAAAGAGTTATAAAAAAAATATTGAATATGGAATATGAATATGGAGCCGGTGTCTCTTCACGTCCTCTCGATATCACCAAGTATGAGTCCTTTAGATATTTTACTTGTACTCCGAAGGCATAAGAGAAAATCTATGTAATCTAGAATATATTTGTTCGGGGATTTTGTGATTGGGGATTTTGGTTTGTGAATTACGATATGTGGATTTTAGTTTAGGGATTTTGTAACTGGGGATAATGGAACCAACCCGATTTTCCCCAGGAAAAATTTCGTGCAAGCTGCTAATTTCACTTTGGGAAAATTTACATTTGCCCCATGTTATGAAAAAGTAGATTTATTTAGTTAAACATTTTTAATAGACCTGCAAGATTTACTGGTTTTTAAATAAATTTAAAAGAACAAGTGTATTTGAAAACACGTCGTATCTGGTAGTTTCATTATGTCCTATGCTGCTCCTATGCATTTTTCTTTCTTTCTGAAGATAATTCTTGTTCTTCATCTGACGAATCCAGAAATTGTAGCTCTATTTACTATTTTTTCTATTTACAATTTTTTTCTATATTGCAAAAACCAAAGGACTATTCCAAAAACAAATTCTCTTTGATTTCATAAATTCTGTTTGACAGAGACACTTCCTTTTCGACATTCACGTCGGTGAAGAAACTTCCCCGGCGGATTCGCCGATTCCAAGCTTAAGTGAAAGTGAATCGAAAAAGTAAAGGGAATTTCCGATCCTGCGGATTCCACGATAGGGGTGATTATTCGGCAAATATTCATAGTATAGCGCTGCGTACATACGAGTATGTATCTTATCTTAGGCAGAAGTGGTTGAGCAGGTTGGACTTCGAAGACATTTAAGAGATTACTTTAATCCTTTAGAGTTGCGCCAGTCCTTGTATGAATGAAAATCTTTGAAATGTTAAAATTATTTATATATTATTTTGTTCGGATTTCAACAAACTGAGTTTATAAATCAGCATTTAAGTAGTTGCTGGATATTCTCACCAGCCTCCTTGCCTCAGTCGAAACAAAGATTTGCTATGCCTCCAATTGTGAAACTACTTTTTTTTGGAGAAGGTATGTAAATAAACTTAATCCTTACTTTTTTCCATTCAAACTCACTCTTAACTGGTGGCTCGCCCGCACCTGTTTACCTCCAAAATTCTGCCACTTTCTCCCGACTTGCTTTGATAAAACCCCTGGCAATGTCAGGGATGCATTTTACTAAGCTGAATATCGCTGTCTTTTGTTTATTGTTTTTCTCCTGAATTATTACGAAACCATTGAATTTCTACTATTCTAGTCTTAAAATAAATAAACAAATTAAATTGTCCACCTTGTTCTCTCTTTCGCCTACTATTTATAGGTGTTAAGCTGCCAATGGCGATTTATTCTGTGAAATGTACATTTTTTTCGGGCGGAATGCTGTTCGGGTTAGACTCACAATAACGCTGCATCTGTAAATCTGTCGCCGCCTTCCTCAGTTTGTAAATAAATCTTAAAACTGCATATTCAATCATTGAGGGTCAAAATTTCATATTCAATCGTTGAGGGTAGTTAATCAAATTAATCAAGTCGACAAAAGCTGAGAAGACAAAGAGGATGAGTTTAGAAAACTTAAAGGTTTAAATGTCTCGACAAGTGGGGTACAGCCTGTTAGTTGGACTTTTAAGGTTATATAAGATTGGGGTGATGGCTTAAATCCCACATAGACCAGGGTTGGTCCATAGTGGTACCATATACCTCCAGGGTAAGTTAGTATGTTCCGGGCTTCTTAAAAACTATCTTGATGCTCGTCACGAAGACGATTGTTATACCAAATTGATTTTAAGCTAACAAACCATATGTTGTTCTTAAAAAAAAATTAATTTTTGTATAGGTAATTAAAATCTAATATAAAAGTACTTATTCTGTTAGCAGGCTTAAGGCGTCATCCCAATCTTAACTTTTAAATTATAAAAGATGAGGTATTTTTCAATGTGTTACTGCCCTTGGCTTCAAGGCGCAAGTTATTAATGTATTGAACAACTGAATACTGATTTGACTTCCAGCAAGCACTAGTTCATGGTATGACCTTTCGCGAAATCACAGCGATATACTTAGTCATGGAAACAGATGAACAACTGAGAGCAGTTGGACTGGTTTTTGTTTATAACAATTTTTATTCATATAATAACTCCTTCCGATGTGATCCAATAAAACAGTAGAAATTCACATAAAACCGTTATTTTTCTTTAAACTTAAATAAGGTATCATTTTTTATTCAAGTAGGTGTCTGTATAAAGTTAGATCTTAAGATAAGAAAAAAATAAAAATAAATGTGTATGTGCGAATATGTGAAATCCTTGAGAAATAATTTCACGAAACTAACAAACTCATTTTTAACGGTAGGTGCGGACTTTTTAGGGAAAAATAATTATGACAAGAAATTGAAATTTAACAAAAAAATCTTTGAACTAGATAAGAAATATATTACATACATACCTATAAGGCATTTTGGTATCTAAATGAAAAAAACGTGAACAACTAAATATTGAAATAAACAAAACAAAAATCAATGTTATAAACAACTAGTCTAAGCATAAAATAATGTTTTTTTTGTTGTCTTCAAATATTGAAAAGCATCATGGAAATGAAGAACGCTATTTGCGAAATAAGACCAGCAATTATTTAAAAGAAAAGTTATAAATGTATGAATGTACACGTACATATGTATGTTTATTGAATTAAAATATTGATAATATGAAAACGAAGACACAATCTAATAAATTTAAATGAATAATTAACTGTTCAATAGAAAAAATTAGTTGATAAGCTAGAGAACATAATTCAGTTACGTTAAGTGAAATTATGATAACAAATAAATTAAGCTTACGATTTAAGGATTATGGATTAAATTGAATTTGTAGTTTTATTGCTTATGTAGCTGAGTAGATTCCTTTTTCAATTTTAGTTTCATGTGACAGCTGCAGATGAGGCAACGAACCAGCTAAAGAAAAATTAAATTGCTCATTCATTGTCATTCATTTGTCAACTTGCTGTGCACTTTCTTCTTAACTATTCTATATACGATTTGTGTTTGCTAAGAGCAGGTTTCTCTCTCGTATGAACATGCAAATAGCTACACCCGTTGTTTACACAAGCGCGCATAAAAAAATCCATAAACAACAATACCTTTATAGATTGCTAGTTATTGAAAGTGAAAATGGCCGAAGACTTTCTTTACCTTACTTAAGGTGGCGCTACAGCTCGGGGTGAACCAGGGCCTACTTCTCGCAACCATTTGTGTGTGCGTGTTATATTTTTGCACGAATGGAAGGGACCTACAGTTTGTTCCCGACTTCGAACGGGCGCGGCGGCGAGTGAAGAAGCCTATTGACAAATGATACTCTTTGATTGCTTGGCAGACATTCAAAATGGGTGGCACCGTGAAAAAAATTTAAGGTGTTGGACCCGGGCCGGGATTGAACCCGGGCAGCATTGCGTAGTAGTCCACCGCACTAACCACTACACCACGGTGCTCACGAAAATGCCCAAAGACGCGTGCAAAAATTCAAGTAAATTGTAGTGAAATTCGGAAAGTATAATCATGGAAAAAAGTACTTTGTTGAGCATTACATATCCAAGCACCAACACGCAATAACCCTGAAATCTGATCCACAGACATCAACAATAACCTGTTTCCTTTCTGGCGATAAAAATTAACTGCAGACCATCAAGAGTATTAACAGTGTAGTAAATGGCGCTGCAAACTACTTTTTGTCGACGACAAGACATGTTTCATCTGGGTTCCAGTACCTACACAGTTGCCTTTGGCACCATTTGGGGTCAAATGAAACATTTTTTGATGGCACGGACGCCAGGACCCGCCTTTTTCCAAATCAATCGAAATCTGCCCCTTATTGCAGAAATGGGAGCCTTTTGGACCCTTTCTGTAAATTGGAACATTCAACCGAAAACCTCGTAACTTCTTTTTGCAAACATCGCCATCGACAGCAGTCCCACTTTTGCATTCATCCAATTTCTATGTATCTATGTATGTGTTTGCAATCGCCAAATAATTATAGTAAACCGCTTCGCCGGGCATTACAAAAAAAATAAAATTCTCAATGTTTTTGAATGTTTTTGTAATTTAGAGGGAAACATTATGTACGTATTGGGCCACTTAGTTTGTATACATAGATTTCCCCTGTAAATAGACACATTCAAATTGTGACGACGAATTTTATTTTCCAGAAATTATTTTGAAACTCCTTATACTAATATTATAAATTTGAAAGTAAATCTGTCTGTCCGTTACCCTTTCACGACCTAGCCGCTGAACCCATCATAATATAATTTGGCAAGGAGATAGTCTGGGACCTGAAGAAGGACTTAGGCGAAAAAACTACTACTGGCGCTGGAGTCAAGTTATTAACAAATTTTATATTAATTGACCAAAATGAATCATATTCATAATATACATAATGTTGGTATAGTGGCAAAAGAGAAAACCACAAAATCTGGACCCGATAGGTTAGGCTGGAGTCGAGTTATTAACAAATTCACACACAAAAAAAAGTACAAAATAGTCTGTGGGGACCTGGCCAAAAGTTCAAATTATTGAGAGTTTCATTTAAGGAAAGTTGTAACTATCGAGAGAAAATAAGAAACATTTCAAATTATCGAGTCTGCACATTTTTTAAAAAAATCATCGCATATTTATAATAGCGTTATAGCGCGTTTTTTTTCAAATCTATATAGATTTCGATAAAGCTTTCCATACAAAAATAAGACTGGATAATTATCCAGGCTAAGGTTTTGTTGTATTTTACATTGAAAACATGTTGCGGAAACATGTTTAGCCTATATCAAGTTTGAAAAAAAAACACGCCTAATGTCGTATAATTCTTTTTCACAACTTTTAACCAATGCAACATTGCAACGTAGAGTCAATCTACATACGTCATAGATCACGGTCAAATGCAAACTGAATTACGTAGAGAAAAAAATGTATCATTTGTCAACAAAAGTATACAGGTTAGAACAAGTAGCTTATTCCTCTGATTTTTTGCTTACGTTTTGCTTACGTTAGTTATCGAAAAGTTACCTTATCTACTTCAATTTACAGCGTGTTGTGAGGAAAACAGCCAGCACAATCGCTTCAAATTAACGAGTGTAGATAAATACATAGGATTTGTTCAATTTACCGAGAGCTTTTCAAGGGACCAAAGAAAAACTTCAATTTAACGAAAGATTCATGTTATCAAGAGTTTTATTTATCGAGAGTCGACTGTAGTGTATATGCAAAACTAAAACACATCCCCAATTTCACTCTTCATCTAGAAAAGTTTATGGTGACAATCTGATGGACTCTTTTCATTTCATTAATCACGAGCAACGATAGAAAGAAGAGAAATGTTTAAAAAAGTATTATTGGCATTTAAATGATTGCTACTAAATCAAACATTTCATGTGGTGCAACCAAATAACAGTAGAAAAATGATGCTGTTTGTGTTGGCGGCTTTTATGTTATTTCTACCCACAACCACACTCTTAGAGCAGCGTTTTGCCTAATAAGTAACGCGGCGTAGCCGGGCGGTACAGCTAGTTTATTATAAAACAACAATGGTAAGGGTTTTCTTTGCTTCAAAGTATGAAATCAAAACAAATAGTTTATTTTAACTGGTTATCTTTTTATTATTCTTCTATCTTCTTTTTTCTTATAACTTAATAATATTTAAAAACTGTATACAAATAAAATGCATACTTCCCTACTAAAACTGTACAATAACGAATCGAAAAAACACGTGTTCCCTTAATAACTAAGCCCCTCCAGACCTGAAGCGTTCAACGCATTCAAAGTTGCCAAGCCAACTCCTTGTTGGCTATCACACCTTTGTAAAGGTTTCGAGTTGTTTCTTTAGAGCATCAATTTGACACAGAAGCTCAATATTCTGTCGTTCTAGGTAGGCTGCTCTGATGGCGATCTCATCCTCCTTGATGCGGCGACGATCTCGGGATTTTTTAGCCGCCGCGTTATTTTTGCGTCTTCTCTCGAAATACGCTTCATCTTTGACGCCTCCTCCGCCGTTCAAGATCGAGTCATTACAATCATTATTGTTGGAGTGCTCTGCACTCGACCCATTACCAGTGGACGAATCATTGTCGCTGGATTCGATGGCACGTTCCTCACATTCACTATTCTGACCATTACGATTGTTGGTCCGTCTCATTTTAGGATTTGTTACGATCCTGTGGCCACCGTTTGTGTCTCGGAGATCGTCCAATGCTCGTTTTCTGTACGTACTATACCGTTCCATTGTCGTCTTGTCCCACAGCACATCGGAGGCAGCGAAATGAGCAGCCACCAGTAGCGGATCTCGTGGGTAGGCATTGAATGGGCGTGTTGTTTTACCTGAACTTACGGTTCCGGTTGTTGCGGCGTTGAGAATACCCGGATACAAGATGCTGGCCGCATCTGTTGCGAGTGACGGCGATGGACTGCTACATTTCTGGTCCTCCAATTTTGACGTAGCGTATGCTGCTGATGGCGGTGTGCTGTTTAAAGTCCGCTGGAGCATAAGCGCTGGATTATGCGGGAACATTGGTAACGGCTTTGGCATTACAGGAGCTGCTGGCGGTTGTGGTGGCGGTGAAACTATCTCTTGTTTGATATTTGGATAATATAGCGGATAGAGTGAAGCTATTCCTTGCGGTAGTGGTGGCGGTGTTGTATGAGCATAGAGCACTTTATTGGGTTTGAGTGGCGCAGGAATTGTTGAGACTACCGCTGGAGTTGGTGTTAAGTTTGGTGGTGATCCGCAGTGTGTACTGGGCGAAGCTGTACCAAAACTTGAATTGTAAGGTGACGGCGTTTTCCGGGTCTCAACCGAATCGCAGCGGCGAGACAAATCCAAAACTTCACCATCCGGCGGAGGTGTTGAAAGCCGCTGTTTTTGCTGCTGCTGATGGTGAAGATGGTGGTGGTGGTGATGAAAGTTGTACGTACTGTAAATATCCAATTTGTTCGTGTTACAATCTGAAATTGTAGGACAAAAATAAAAAATTAGTTCCAAAATTCTCAATGAATTCAATTTTGAAAAGTCTTATTTCTTTCTTAGAATAAATTATTAATACTAACCGTTCTTCATATCCAACAAGAATTGTCCAGGAATAATCTTATCGTGCAGCATCATTGTAGCTGTCAACAGAAGCAATCACAAAACTAAAAATGTCTCAGCGTAATCAGTGCGGGGGAAAATATAAAAATGTCGAAAATATCGTTTTCCGGGCAAGGTTTTCGTTCACTCTCAGTCGTTCTAGAACTGACAAGACACAGACCCTACGGCAACCTTTTATACCTCGATTAGGGAGTGCATACCGAGCATCTATCTACCTACCTTCAATGTGTGACAAGTGTGTGACAGAGTGACAGAGAAACACATACAGGGTTTATTTTTGCGAATTGTATCTCTTCTCGAAAACCTATGTAAACAAAAAGGACACCAAATCATATGTCGTGTACTTGAAAAAGGGTAGAAAGAGTTTCATGGTTTCATGCGTTGGGTGGGGAGGTTTGTGTGTGCATTTTTCTTGACCTGTCTAGACACACGCAGGCCATTAATGCGGATTATTGCAGTTTCCAAAAATAGACGAAAAGGAAATTTTGCATTTTTTGTGGTTCGGCTGTTACGAGTTTTTAGTTAGAATATGTTCGTTTCTATTTATTGTTATTAGTCCATTGTACTCGGGCTCATGGTTTTGAGTTTTGGAAACAATGTTATGTTTTTTTCAAAATATGATCTTTATGACTGGTGGGTGTTGTAAAAATCAGTAACCACTGTAAGAAAGGGTTGGCCTACCAACAATGCGAACAAAAAATCAAAGAAACTCTTTCGTTTTACGACCCACAGAAGGTGTATGCGTAATTTTTGCGAAAGGGTTTTCGACAGGAAAAAAGGCGGTTTATTACAGAATAGTATTTTATTGTACTCTTAGATAATATCGGTTCATAAAAAAAGGGACAAAAAGCTGAATGGTTATTAAAATTCCTTTCGGTTTCTTTGTAACTTTCTGTGAAAACTATTTGGAAAAAAGGGTTCGATAGAAGACCAGAAATGTGCTTTATATGAAACAAAAATATTGCTTGCGTCATCTCGAAATAGAGGACTTTATCTACATACATACAAATATTCCAGGTGGTGTGTGGATCATTTGTTTTAATTTATGTTTTTTGCTGTGTTGAGATATAGAAAACGATATTACAATTAACTTGAGCAGGGATGATAAGATGACGAGTTGTGGTTCGCTCAACTTTCACAAATGTGTATGTAAAAACAACAATGTTCGTCTCTTAAGATGAGATGATTAGACAAATACGAGTATTTATGTCATTACCAGGAAACGGATTTTTTGAACTAAAAATGCTAAAAAAAGGCAAATACCACAGAAAGGCAAAAAAGGAATTTAATAATAAAGGTTTTTATGCATTATTATTAACATTGTAATTGGTAACATTTTGAAGTTCTCTGGTAACAATCGCCTGCGATTATCTCCCAGGAAAGCCTTGAAAGAACTGAAGGATCTCTCAACATGGGCGGAGACTAGTGGAGTCAAGATAAAAGACGTCACTTCGATGACTTTAATATTTGAGTCCAATTTGGAGTTTGCAGCGCCATTTCCTTTATTTGCTGAAAAAACGGCGTACCTATAATTTGTTCATCAGATCTTCAGCTACTGGCCTCTTCGCTTGTTGCATTTTCACTTCGACCCCGTTCAATGTTTTTGACACCTCTTAAATAGGCATTCCCAAATACTTTTACGCATTGCACTAAGATCAAATGTTCAAATTAAAATACAGCTACTAGAACTCACCTAATATTTGTAAGCTCTTAAATATGTGCTCTTTCGGGTCGACCAAAAATCTTTTTTAAATTTCACCACAAAATTTTACAATTGTCTTGAATCTTTTAACGTGTTTTAGGGCATTTTCACATTCAATGACAAGCAAATAAATATTTAAGGAATAGCACGCATTTTAGAATACGCAATATTCAACAGACTAGCACTAAGTATGAACAGTAGGTCACGAAACATGAAGCTAGATAAAAAAAAAATACTTCACAGCTGTCTAACGGTTTTTGTCAGATGAAAAGTTTGTAGATAAAACTGCGGCGAATGCCTGAGATTGCACACACGACACAAGAAGAAGTATATTTTAATACAAATATGTATTTAGGGGTTTTATTGGAATGTATGGATATTTTTTTTATGCGCGCTAGTGTAAATAACGGGTGCAATTATATGTACATGTTCACACTAGTGAAAAATCGGCTATGATACGTGTGTTGTACACTAAAATTTCATTTATTTAAGTAAGGAACAATCGTATAGCTTAGAATACGCACAGCAACGTTGACCAATAGCACCAAAAAGGCAGTGTGGATTAAAAAAAGGCTAAAAAGGCAATATGAGTAAAAAAGGCAAAAAAAAATGCAAATAAAGTCAAAGTCAACATAATCCGTTCCCTGGTCATTACATTTTACCTGTTAATGTTTGCATCGGCCATTAGAAACTTAAAACAACAAAGCAGTTCCCAACATTTCATTTTCGATTTCAATCATTTATTAGAACCGGTATATGTAGGACAGACAAAGGAAAAGCGTTGTTTGTGAAAGTTTACCCAACATTTACTACACTAATGAGTTCTGAATTGTAATTGACAGAACTAAATCATGTTGAATGTCATTACTTGCGTGAAATACCTTTTTTCCTAAAATAATTTCTTACTCAATCATGACGACCCGAAATAAATTCCAAAACCTCTTAATCATTCACACGTGTTTGTCGTTTACATAATCAATTTTCACTTTTTAATACGCAAATAATTACAAGGGAATTCGTAAATATTTGAACGAATTTTTGCATTCGAAAATGCTTAACAAAGGAACCATTAATAGGCGTGTTTTTTTTCAAATCTATATAGACTTCGAAAAAGCGTTCCAAGTAAAAATAAGCTTAGATAATTATCCAGATTAAGGTTTTGTTGTATTTTACATCATACATGTTGCAGTTTTGTCTATATAGATTTGAAAAAAAAACACACCTAATTTTTTTTTTATTTTTCAGTTTGAATAAAAGATATGTTAGGCTGGGTATGCGGGCTGACGAGAATGGTCATATCCTTATCACACTTAGGTACATGTGAAACAATTGTACTACCCATTATGTGCTCCCATCCGTGGTATCAGTGTCCTGGTTACAACCTGATGGTGGTCGGTCTGATAGTTCGTCGATATGTTCAAGAAAAATTTGCCCAGGGTTCTGTTTCTAAATTGGCAGAAGTTTGAGCAGTGACAGAAGAAATGGGGCGTGTCCTCATGAGCCTCTTCGTTCTTGCATCCCCTGCACATGTCATCGTCGTTAAGGCGTAATTTCTACGTGTCGTATCTTAGCATGTTGTGGCCAGTTAGCACTCCTATCATTATTGATAGCAATTTCCTATTTTAAAAAAGATACAATACTAAATTGAGAACTATGCCAAATCGCATTTGGTCAACCCGGTTTCTTTTTTTTAACGGATGCGTCCAAACGTTTCTGAGGTGACAACCAAATAACGTTTTTGAGTGGAAGTTTCTCCATCTATCTACCTAAACAGCGTTATTATCCCATAAAAATGGCAATCTACAAATTTCTGCGAAGAAATTGTGTAATAAAAAAAAGAAGAGGAAACCCTTTCGTGTTTTTTTTATGAAATTTTATTACTTAATTTTTAAGATCCTGGTTCAGGTTTTTTAATCCTTCTTTGAAGGTGAGTTTACAATCGGTTATCAAAGGGGTACACGCACAACTTATAAAAAACAAGAATCTCAAAGACACCGACAGACTTCATTACACCTTTATTGTGCAGTATTTATTGTCTTATTAAGACTACTTAAAGAAAAACAAAACACAAAAAAAAAATTAAATCCTTGAAAAATATGCCAAGCCCCTCAATTATCAGGAAGGGTTAAGGTAAACTGTTTACAACGCTTTATGTGTCAACCCTTTGATTATGGTACCTATGCAAAAATGCAACTTTTCTAAGACCGCATTTCTAGGAACAACAAACGATATTCTCTAGCGAGAAAGATTATTTGCACAAATATCTGCTATTCATGGTGTAATTTGACATTCTTCGTTCGAAAATGTTGCATCTAGATAGATTTTAACGAATGAAATCGTAATGTGAGGGTTAAGAAGATGGGTAGGATTTTCCCTTGGCTTGTGTGATTCAAGCAGAGGTTGGCAGGCAGAGGCAACCAGTAAGGATTAGGGAAATTAAAAAACAATAGATTCTTACATTTATGTCAACAAATGTCCTTTCTCTCAGTGGAATCCCGAAAAAGGATTAATGCATTGTTTTAGGTCTGTTTCGGTGGAACTCTTGTGCGAAAAGGAACTGATGACAAAAGGGTCAGTTATGTACACATACTCGCACATACGCAAACTGGACAAGTAGAGCGGATAGTAAATATTGGACAGGATGTGCAATATCTAACGGATGATTTTGTAGAAGAAAAAGGAGGAGAATAAATACTGAGAACTTAGGAAAGAGTTGGTAAGAGCAGTAAAATGTCAAGGTGACTGGACACACTGCGCAAGGACATGCATGTATGTAGGTGAATGGTGTTGCGATAAATTTGCAAACGAATAGGAGGGCGCCAATTCGATATGCCTGACGCTACGCTGAATGGATATTTGTGTACATGAGAATGACTCTATATATTTGTTTTATGCTGGAGTGTTCCTTCTCCATCAGCCAAAGTCACGTTTAAACTGCAGTGAAGTGAGAAGAGAGAGAGGGATTAGATTGTTGAGTGCCGTGGATGAAGTCTTCACACAAGTTGGTTTGACTTATGCTCGCAATTTCAGCTCTTATAGGGCCTAGAAAGACAACTACATCCGTATATGATACTTCCTCATAGGTTTTGTATCATTTTCCCTCCAAAGCATGTCAGCAGCTATAGTTCACAAGTGAAAAAGTTAAGTTTAAGAAATTAAAACCCGACTACGGGAAAAACTAACTAAAAAGTACGAAACAAGATGAAACGAAACGATGATTTTCAGGGTATAGCCGTGGTCGCATGCCGTAGCCGTTATAATAACGACTTTATATAAGTAAGTACGCATTGATAGAGCAAATTGACATGCAACAACGGCTATACGTTTCATCTTGTTTCGTACTTTTTAGTTATTTTTTCTCGTAGTCGGGTTCTAGTTTTTTAAACTTAATTTTTTATTCACAACAGTTGTAGTTTTTTCAGAAAATATGTGGAGTGTATGTACTATGTGGGTAAGCAATGTCGTTTTCTATTTGTCAAACAATTTCATTTTACACCCATATTAAGGTGCACCATCTTGGTGCGTCCGCTATATGAAACTTTTAATGTCACTTAGCTTATCGTATTCTACTTGTCAAAACCTCTTATTTGATACACATATTATGGAGGTAGTAAAGATAATGGTAATCCGTCATCTTGTGGGCGTCCGCCATATTGAATTTTGTAATGACGTCATAGCGTATTGTATTCTATTTGCCAAGCCCTTTCTTTTGATGCCATTATCAAGGCGGTTGTAAAGAAAAAAAACAAAGGGTAATCCGCCATATTGCTTGCAGCGTCCACCATATTGAATTTTTATGTAACGTCATATAGCCTAGGACACTCTTCGGATCAAGGCGAGTCCAACGACACCTCAGTTGTTGAAATAGTTTTGGCTGTGATAGGGCTTAGATAACATCTTTACATACAAACATACAAACAAATCTGTGAAAATCATTACCCTTCCTTTTGCCTAGTCGTGTAAGAAGACGACACGAGGATTGGAGTCATTCAGAGGCGTATATTGGGTGGGGCAAGTAGGACCCATGCGCCGGCGCCTTTCAAAGGGGGGCGTGCAAAACTGCCAGCATCCAGAATCAAAACCAATTCTTCTTAAAATGTTCCTTTGTCACATAGATTTCTCTTCTTGAAGAGAAGAGCAACTTGAATTGATTGTTCAGTGCGGAGATGAAAGCGCATTTCCGAATCTGTGATTTTCCATTCAAAGTCTGCTCATAATTGGAGTTTCCATCTCAAGTTGTGAGCGATCTATCAGTGAATTAAAATTCATACTTTCGTACTTGACGGCTATAATGGATCAAGAAAGCTTATGCGACCTAGCTTTGCTCACTCTAGAGCGAGAAGAAGCGGATTGAACTGATTTCGAAAACATCATCGAAGGAAGGTGCAATTGTAGTGTAACGGTTTTACTTACTTTCGTTATAAAATACAAAATAAAAATGTTTTGTAAGTAAGATTTGTGATTGGTTTATTTAGTTTAAAGTATCTGGTTCTTATATTAAGAAAATTTACGAAGGGGCGCAACTTTGATGCGTTCCCCAACCGCCATTACCGATTGGTACGCACCTGAAGTCGCTACCATAAATTCCCCATAAAATACAGACACGTATAAAAAAACGCATTATTTCGAGAAAGATGGGGCTAAAATAGTAATGAATGAACATTTATTTATTTGAAATATAATTCTTCATACATTTTAAAATATTGACGATCCTTTAAAACTATATATGTAGATACCGAAGTTACCTGATCATCGCAAACAATCCGCAAATGGTTGATCCTGTCTCTTAGAAGTGGAATTTTCTGGTAAGCCAACAGGATTAACTGAGGCTTATGCAAATAAGGAAATAGATTACAATCTTTAATCCCTTGCACCGGACCTCTTGCACTTTCTTGCCATGGCTTTTCGTATTTCCTCTGTATAAATGTATAGGTATTCACCTCTTGCGTGAGGATTTTCAAGGAGCTGTTGCAGAGAGTACATTACCTGCTCTATATTTATTTCCTTACGGAAATAGTATCTAATTGTGAACGAATTAAATATGTTAACGCACGATCGCACATTTTTAGTTCCGTAATTTGAATGTTCGCTCACTCAGGATCAAATAGTCCTTATAATTACTGTGAAATATGGTATTTTCATTCATAAAAATGAATGGCAAGTGTCCTAGAAACGAGAAAGATGAAGATAGGTGATATTACGAATGATTACTAGAGCGAAACTAATGTCCAAGCTGTTCATTTTGCGAATATCCTTTTCAAAAAACAGTTGGTGAAAACTCAGAAGGATGGTCAATTAGTGGTCACAGGAAATTGATATTATTTTATTTTTTGAAATAGTTTTGCAGATCCTTTGATTGAGGTTGTCTCAGGGATATTTGTTTATATTGTCAAATAAAGATAGCATTGTCTCCCTTTGCAAAACCCATTGGTGTAGGTAAATATTGACAAAATATTTTTGCGGTTAGCCTTTAATCATTGATCGTATACGTACTCCGCTGTTGAAATATGGATTCGATATTTCGTATTCAGTGATGTAATGTATCAGTTTTTAGTATTTTATTGACAAATGAAAGTCAAGTGATAAGTTACAGCATCCCATCGAAACCGTGAGAAATAGATTTGCTTCTGCAAATTCGATTGTTTCAATATTTATTGATTTGACTGATACATGCGCAATGAAGGCGGTATTCTTATCGATAACTTTGATGCTTCCGAGCCCTCCCGGTGGGATATTCCATAATGATTTGTCATCGAAATGAGTTATCAAGAATATTCTCAGCCAAGCTGTCTCAGAATTTGTTGACATTTGCCATTTGTTCATATCACTTCGTGTATTGATGTGAGCTGTTGTGACTTTATTTGTTTGTGTTCACTTTTACTGCCTTTGAATGATTTTAGCAAATATAGTTGGAATACTTTATTTGATCATTTTACAGGGACTCCCTTATAGGTATGTGTATGGGGTCTGTGGCAAGCAACACCATCAGGCAAATGTAGTAGTAGTAGTAGTAGTGACTTTATTAATACCATAACAAGATTTATTTTTTTTTTTCACAAAAAGTTGACAATAATGTATTGGCTGTTGCCAAGTTAAAGTTTAAATCAAATTGTAAGTTTAAAGTTAAGCGTAATGGTTATGTTGGAGAAGGTACCCTATACTCTTGTTTGGCTTTGCTGGCTCAGTGTCCTGAACATTTTTCGTGTTTTTTTCTTCAATTTTTACCAAGTAGTACATAATTCATGAGGAGCGCTACGCAGTGCTACTTCGCTTTCGGAGTATAGAAGGACATTGAATTCTCGTCCCAGCCTCGCCCATTCTGCAAAGCATTGAAGGCTTCTGATTCTAAGATGCGTAGCATGTTTGGAGATTCCGCTAGTATGATGCATTAAGCAGGAGCTTTATATTAAGCCCCACAAATGGTATTCCACTCGGTAAGTCATCTGTTAAGATTGAGAATAGAAGAGGGCAGACATCCTTGTTTTACTCCTGCTGTTGATTTAGACCAATCGGATAGGATGTTTCTTTCCCAGACCGCGGTAGAATTTTCTTCGTACAGCTTTTGCAGCACTTTAAGCATTTTCGTCACTTCGATATTGCTCAGTTTAAGGAATAAGCTTCTTCTGTCTATGGAATCGAAAGCCGCCTTAAAGTCTACGGAGTAGGCATATAGTTATGCTTGCTCATTGTCAAATAAAAATTAAGTTATTTTCCTAACTTAGACATCTTATATGTATAACAACAAGTATCAGCTTTTTGTTGTTATATTTAATATTGAATAAAGAGTACCGTCATCACTTCCTAGTCAGTTTCAAAGTATACCTAGTTAGCTCCGAGAAAGATGCTAGGTAGGTAACCAGCCATTGTACCCATTTAGCTATACAGTGACAATATGTGTAAGTGCGATTAAAGGTTTTAAAAAATTAATTGCCTATCTAATAGACTAAAGGGGTTAAACTTAAGATAAAATAATACTAACGTTTACTTAGGTGTAGCCATTATGAGCAACATAAGCTTTGAAAAGCATCTCAAGTCTAAACTGTCCGAAGCAAAATCTGCCATTTATGCGTCTTGGAACAGTTGTTTGTCAAAGAGTGTTTTTTGCCACCCAGAAAAATACAATCTGTTTAAAGCGGTCTCTCAGATTCAGTCCATAAGGCTGTATGGTGCCCAGGTTTGGGGTTACAAGCAACGCGAGGAACTAGAAAAACTGCTTCGTTTCTTTTTAAGCTGCCATCTACAACGCTAAACTATATGTTACACATTGAGACTGGATTACCAAACATGTTTTTAGGCACACATTCTCAAGATTCCTCAAATAGATTATTCAAGACTTGTCAACAGATTTGCCAAATTTCTTATAGCAAACAAACTCAATTTTGTAAATGATTGTATGCTACTCTCAGGGTCCCATAGAGTCTCATTAAGGCTTCGTTCTTCTTCAGGTGCTGCAACAGTTCAAGGTTAACTAGAGCCTGCTCCTCGCAACCAATTGTGTGTGCGTGTTATATTTTTGCACGAATGGAAGGGACCTACAGTTTTTTGCCGACTCCGAACGGCGAGTTGAGAAGCTCTTCGTGACAAATGATACTCTTTGAATGCTTGCTAGACATTCGAAAGAGGTGGCACCGTGAAAAAACTTTTCAGGCATTTTGCTGGGATTGAATACGGGCGGGGCGGCAACTAATAACCCCTTCCAGTTCGCCCGGTTCTTAGCTAACTGCCTTCAGTTGCCCACTTCAAGTTGATGTCCATTCGCTCTACATGTCCCAGCCATCTTGAACGCGCAATACACAGTTCTTTTTACCAGGTCAATGTCGCTGTACAACTCGTATAGTTCGTGGTTGAATCTTCTCCTCCAAAACCCGTCAACACAAATGGGGCCGAATATCTTACGAATGAATTTTCTCTATAAGCGACCAAGGATATCTTTATCTGGTTTTGATAAAGCTCCATGAAGCAAGACTGGGATGATAATAGAGTAGGTATAGATAATATGTATAGAGTCTCCTTAGTCGATCGGGAAAGGGCTTTACTACTCAATTGCCTTCTTAGCCCAAAGAAACTGCAATTGGCAAGAGTAATCATTCGTTTGATTTCCGTCGAGATGTCATTTTGTGAATATATAGTAGAGCGGAGGTAGACAAAGTCCTTTACTACCTCTAAGTTGTAACTGTCTATTGTGACATTCTGTCCAACTAGTCGATGTTGAGTGTCTCTTTTCGTTGGCAGCATATACTTTGTTTTGCGCTCGTTTACTGCTAAACCCATTTTAGCCGCTTCCATTTCTATGCTCGCAAACGCACCGATAACAGCGCGCTGTGTTCTTCCAATGATGCCAATGTCGTCGGCGTATGCAAGTAATTGAACGGACTTTTGAGTTTCGAACAATTCTTTCAAGTATGATGTTGAAGAAATCGCATGACAGTGCGTCATCTTGTCTGAATCCTTTTTTGACATCGAAGGTCCCGGTGAGGTCATTACCCATCTTGATGGAGCAGCGACCTTTCTCCATCGTCATCCTGCATAGATGGATGAGTTTGGCAGGGATGTCAGAACTAGATATGGCTCTATACAGTTTATCCCTCCAGATGCTGTCATAGGTGGCTTTGAAATCAATGAACAGGTGGTGGGTATCGATTTGGACTTCTTGAGTTTTTTCCAGATCTGCCTTTGTGTGAAAATTTGGGCTATGGAGGACTTTCCTGGCCTGAATCTGCACTGATAAAGGGGCCAATCAGGTTGTTGACGACAGGTTTCAGGACCAATAAGATCTTGTGGGCGATGTTGATGATACTGATACCTCTGTAATTGGAGCAGTTGAGAGGGTCTCCTTTTTTTGACGAACGGGCTTAAATGAAACATAGATCTTACCTAGTAAATGCCTTTATTGCAGTAGCATTATATTACTTGCATTCGTTCATTGTGTAAATTCTAAAGGTGTAAGCGTACGTATTCCATTCTTAGAATGGAATCATTTGACATTACCAACAACCTTGGAGTCCCATTAAGATATGTTATACATTCAATAGCATCAGAAGATCCTTTAAATCCTTTCCCATTCTTGTAATTCCGCAAAAATGGCCACTACCCTTTTTCTCTCTATTCTGTTGTGATCCTTTAATATGCTAAATCCAGGACTTATTGCCTCTTTGGCAATAAAATTCGCAATTCGCACAAGTTTTCTCATCACTTAACAGAAGCTGAGTTGTTAACAACAATAAAACAATGAACACGTAAAATGTATTTTTTTTTATTGACGGAGAACTGTATACAGGTAGAAATTGTAATTCTAAAGGACAATTTAGAACCAATTTATGGCAAAAATAGGTTAAACGGATAAAGTTGGTGAATTTTAAAACAAAAGATAGAAGACACGCTCCTTCCGCGGACAGAAAGACTACCTGTGGTGTGGTTGCGCATTTAACCAACATTTATGAAACAATACGTGAACTGGAATACATTGGGTATGTGTGTTGCTGTGGCTGCCACGTTATTAGTTCTTTGGTTTGCAATGTTATCAAAGGTCTTCAGTCTAACCTTTGAAATATGTTTTGGTCTTGTGCTCTTTTTGAAAAGATCCCAGAAACTACCTAGATGGTAGACTCTAAGGCGTGGTTGTTGGCGATCATATGTACGTCCATCCTTCTTCAAATGAAAACTGGCTTGCCACAAGGCTCCATTCTGGGTCCAATTTCGTTCCTGATGTATGTCAATGAATTACCCAGTATTGTTAAACACTGTTACGTACATACACTGCCGCTCATCTGAATAGGTTCACAATATATGATCTTACTTCTGCTGGCCTCTCTTAATGTATATTAAAAGTACACAACTTTGTTTAGTACATATAGCAAGATTATTTATTTATACTTAATTTGACAGAGAAAAACCAACGAAAAAAAACCGTTATTGTGTTATGCTGCTTTGATCTTATTCTTCGAAAAAAATATGCGAAATTTTTGGCTTATCAGAATAGGTTCAGTGGCAATAACTTCAGATAACGTTGAGATAAGCTAACAAATCGTAACGGTTTTTTTGGTATTCGATAGCTATAATTATTTTACACCATTTGTTTTGAAAATGGGTCGCGATAACCTTTTAACATAGGACGAAAAGGACCAAATCAAAGCGTTTAGTGAATAGGGCCTAAAACACCATAATTTCGCAAAATAAACAGGACGAATTCAAAATTTTGTTGGCAATTATTTGTAAAACGTGTTGAACAACGGGAAAAATGTGAAAGGAGGCACAAATAACACAACTACAGAAACAGATAGGAGAGCCATCATCAGAGATGCGTCCAATTCTCACACCGCTAATTCGAAAATAAAGGAAACAACCGGTGTTAGCTCTAACTTGGCTATGGTAAAGCATGTTATACCAATTGCTAAATATCTAAAGAGGCTGGAACTAAAAAAAAAACCAGCACTTATTGCCACTCGTAAACAATACGCGTTCATTCCTGATGTGAGCAACTGAAGCGTGCAAGTTCCATAGTAGGACATGCTCCCCACACCACCACACTACCTTCACAGGTAAGGAGATGACTCAAATGATGTTCTCCTCTTCACAAGTCATGGAAATAATAGTTATATCCATTTGGCTCCACCAAATTGAACTTATTTTGGTCAGAAAAAACGACACGTTGCCATTCGGTTTTCCAAGTCATGTTCACGACTGAACTTAAGGCGTATTTTTTTACGAGTGGCAATAAGTTGCTGATTTTTTTTTTAGTTTCAGCCTCTTTAGATATTTAGCAATTGGTATAACATGCTTTACCATAGCCAAGTTAGAGCTAACACCGGTTGTTTCCTTTATTTTCGAATTAGCGGTGTGATGATTGGACGCATCTCTGATGATGGCTCTCCTATCTGTTTCTGTAGTTGTGTTATTTGTGCCTCCTTTCACATTTTTCCCGTTGTTCAACACGTTTTACAAATAATTGCCAACAAAATTATGAATTCGTCCTGTTTATTTTGCGAAAATATGGTGTTTTAGGCCCTATTCACTAAACGCTTTGATTTGGTCCTTTTCGTCCTATGTTAAAGGGTTATCGCGACCCATTTTCAAAACAAATGGTGTAAAATAATTATAACTATCGAATACCAAAAAAACCGTTACGCTTTGTTAGCTTATCTCAACGTTATCTGAAGTAATTGCCACTGAACCTATTCTGATAAGCCAAAAATTTCGGATATTTTTTTCGAAGGATAAGATCAAAGCAGCATAACACAATAACGGTTATTTTTTTCGTTGGTTTTTCTCTGCCAAATTAAGTATAAATACATAATCTTGCTATATGTACTAAACAAAGTTGCGTACTTTTAATATACATTAAGAGAGGCCAGCAGAAGTAAGATCATATATTGTGAACCTATTCAGATGAGCGGCAGTGTATGTACGCAGCTACAAATTTCATTCCCACTTGGCTCGGCAGTACTATTCATTGCAAAAATGAATAAGGATCTCCAGAATATCCTTTGTCTCAACGCTAGTAAGTCCAAGTCACTAGTTATATTCCACAACTCGCGGGATACCTACGTCCTGCCAGCCATTAAACTAGAGCAGTGCAATATTGATTTTGTTGAGACTGTGAGAAACCTGGTGTTAACTTTCAACCGCACCTTATCCTGGGACGACCACCTCAATAACTGCGTTCGGGGTGCTGCGCATTCTCTGAACAAGATGCTTTATGCCAAAACTCTGCTGCTACCAGTTTTTCTGTTCTACTGTGAAGTTTTCTTTAGTGTGGACTGCAGATCTAGACGAAAGCTGAACGTGGTCTATATCAATGTTGCTCGCTATATTTACAACATTCGCAGGCGCGAGCATGTTTCTACTTACTCCAAAACTATTGTCAGGTGTTCCCTTGACAACGTGCTTGAGTACCAGTGCCTAGTCTCCCTTCATGAGATTCACCGAACCCAGCAACCTTCCTATATCTTTAACAAGCTAACTTTCCTTTTTTCCCAACGAACCGGCACACTTATGTATAATGCCTAGATTCGCATGTTTAGCATCTGGAAGACAATTTTTCGTTCATGCAGCTCGCGTTTCGAACTCCCTCCCCATCACATTAAGAAGAATCAGCAACGCAAACCATATTTCAGAACTTTATTTACGGAACATCTGGCCAATGCTTGTATGTTCGTGTTTTCAATTCTTTGTAATTGTAATCTTACACTAGCTAATAAGATATGTTATCCTAATGTGTAAAAATAAAAAATACCCAATAAATACAAAATACAAATTCAAAGTTACTTGTGAAAAAGTTCTCTTGACTATCTGCGTACTTAAGGCTGTCTAGTCCTACCTGGAGCTATATGGAGTATACTCTCACAACTGAAACATTTATAACTCTATGTACCATTTGAGAGTGCATTAAATTTTCTAATCCCCATCAAATTTGACACCTTCACACGGTTTCAAAATTAACCATAAACTCCTGGTGCTGATTGCCTTGAATTGATTAACCGTTATCGATCAAATCCATCATCAAAATACGAACAGGAGATATGTATATATTTCTTTCCTTTCATAGCACACAACAATTGCAAGATCTCTTCAGATTCCCAGATTAGAAATAAAAAAAAAAAATCTAATTGACACTTTGCACCTTTCAACGGTTTATCAAAACTATTCTGCTTACCGTTAAGAGCATTCAAATAAAAACTCATCCTATGTACCCTTTCAACCCGCACGCACGGACGTCCTCATTTTACGGGACATTACAGGAAGTTTTGTGGACAAGGTGTGACAATTTGCAATGAGATGAGCATGCAAAAATCCTTTTTTTGCTCAAAATCCAAGGATTATAGCATTTAATCGGGTTTGCGAGAAGTGATTGCATTTGGGAAACTCAGGAGTTTATATACTTTTGGCAGAGTACTTCATTCTGAAGGTGTTTATTGTTCTGAAACAACAAAAAAAGAAAATTGTCACAAATCCGGAAGGGTTGCTTGTCTGTTGTATAGAAAGTAGGGAATAAAGATTTCTTGATCCTGGTTTCGCCTTTTCTAGTCCTTCTTTAACTTCTCTTTTAATTCGGAATTACAATGAATTGGTTTGTGAGGGAGGAACGTAAAACATTCATTCAATGGTTGTGAGAGTGTTATTGAGATGTTTAGTGGAATTTATTCTGAAATATATCCCTTTCTCGAGGTAAGAGGGTTTTCATTTTTACAAGACTTTTTATACAATGTAAATATTGTGCCTAAAAACTATGTTATCTTTTTTAAAGCCCGGATAGAAATCATGAACTATAGAAGGCAGGCTATAAGTCTTATTTACTTACCTCACGCGACAGCCTTCCACTCTCTTCGATCACGGGCACGCTGCTGCAAGTTGTCTAGGCCAAGCGCACTGGCATCCGCGATAGCTTGATCCATGAAACGGAGGTTCGGTCTTCCTTGTCGTCTCGAACCTGGGGGCTGTGTTTCGAAGATCCTCTTTGCTGGAGCATTTTTGTCCATTCGCACGATGTGGACGAGCCAGTGCCGAAATCCGGTGCATGTTTGGAATAGTTCGGAGGAACTGTTTCCGAATTGCAAGTTGCACCGCGTGTTTTCCAGCATCACGCGGCATAGCTGGATCAGTTTAGCCAGGATCCCGAATTCGGCCATCGCCTTGTAGAGCTCAGGACGATGGATGCTATCACATGAGTCTCGACTGGAAATTCGTTGGTATTTTCAAGGATCTGCCTTAGTGTGAACGATCGATCGTCGATCTCTAGGGCCGGAAACCACAAAGGGATATGCCTCGGTAGTTCTTACAATACATAGGATCGCCTTTCTTGAAGATGGGGCATACAGAGCTGTTATTCCAGTCATCGGGCATGGCTTCCTCTACGCATACTTGGTTGATGACTTGGTGCATGCACCCTACCAAAGCATCACCAGTTCACCACTATGTTTGAAAAGCTCTGCCGGTAGACCATCAGAGCGGCCTTGTTGTTCTTCAGCTTTTTGATAGCTGAGCCGACCTCTTCAAAACTGGGAGGGGGGATGGATTCTTCATTGTGGGTTCTCTTCTTGTCCTATTACTCTCACTACCTGATGCCCATTAAGTAGCTGCTGGAAATGCTGCTTAAATACATCTAATATTCCCTGCGCTTCGGAGACTGTTTCCTTCACGGCGTCGAAGAGCCTGCTGCCAGTTGCTTGGCTTTCCTCAAAAACACCCGGATGTTGTTTCTATCGCGGGACTCTTCGATATCCTTGAGCTGGGACTACAAGTTTATAAGTCTATTAATCACATTGTGGCGTTCGCATGGTCGTGCGTTAATGGGTTTTATATCGACTTTACGATATTTTCTGATCTACGCACGACCTCGAAATTTCCAACAAAAAATGTGGCTTCAGACGGTCGGGCGTTGAGAGGTTAGTTATATGGCAGAATGTTTCCTCAAATTTCTAGTACACGAATTCGTTGCATGGAGAAGAGGTTGAATTTTATTTTTTCTTGTCTGATTTACAAATATTAGGTCGTTACATATGAAATTGCCGACTTACCGATCATTCCTAAAGTGATCGTTGTGGCGTAAAGTTGTGCAGATAAATTGCAAAAAAAGAGTTTTTTAAGAAAATAGTGCAGCTTAATCTTTCTAACGGAAACAATTATTTCACCAACAAATTTAAGGGCAATTTTGGTTTTTCAATTTAAAAAAAACTTGAACGCATCCGCCGCGACTAGAGAAATTAACGGTGCTTTTGGTTTGGGTACGTGTGGTGAGAGAACCATTCGAAGCTGGTTTACCAAGTTCAGTGAGGAAGATGTTTCGCTTGAAAATTCGCCAACGGGTAGACCAGAGAATAACATTAATCCTTCCTCAGACGCGGAGAAACATTCATGGCCGAGTCGTACTGTAGAGAAATCAAAATAATGCACAACCAATTGCTCCAAAAATAGCCGTCACAGTCGACGTTGCTGAAGCTGGTGGAGTGGTGGTGGGCTTATCGCCGACCGATTACCACCTTTTCCGAAGTTTGGGCAATCACCTCCACAAGGAACAGTACATAAGCCCAGATGCCATAAAACAGGACTTTAAGAGGCATTTTGCTTTGGTGGAACGTTGGAAAAATGTCACAGATGTAAATGGAGATTATTTTTTTGGAATAAACTATTTTAATTTTTGAAATATCGTTTAACTTTCCACATAAAAATCGGCAACTTCATATGTAACGACCTGATATGTACATATGTATACTACAAATTGTAGTAGAAAATCATCATAATGGTAGTTAAAAATTGTTAAATTTCAGAGGAGTAAATACATGCTGCAATGACTTACCTCGTTGCTTAAATCGAACTAGTCAAAGTAAACAACTTGTGTGTGAGCTGTCAAACGCACGACAAAGTAGAAAGTAGCTCTACTTCGGTGTTGAGTTCGCAGTTATGATATTTACGATCAAACGAATGAGGTTACATTTTGTGTAACACCATAAGAGCCCATTGTTTCTACTCGATCTGTCAACGCACGACAACGCGAACGTCACATTGTGATTCGGTCATAATGCTTTTCATTATTATTAGCATACGTGTGTTCACACATTCAGATATACAATATACATATGTATATTGCGTAGCCAACCAAGCTGTAAATTCCTTTTGTATTGTGTAGACCTCCAAGAATTTTCAAATCAAATTCCTTTTACATTTCTAAAACCATGCAATTCACTTCCTTAAGTTTTACAAAAGCCGTCGAAAAATAAGGAACTAAAAATTCGAGTCGGCTCATTCGTTTTGATGGACTGTCAACCATTTCATTGCGAACGGTCAATCAAAGGTCCTGTTTTATCAAACAATAATTGTCTACGAATAAGAAAAAAAATTAAAGAAACAGAAATCACATCCTTTAAACTAGCCAAGCAAATATTTAAAGAAACCGAATATGCCGTGTGAACCTTGTGGTAAATGATTTCAAGATAACGGTACCCCGATATAGAAATCATTTGATATTTTTTTTCTTTTTAACGAATACAAATACAAAGTATCAAAGGACACGAAAATCCGGTGGCTACAACTGGATATTCTTTACGCTTGTTGTATCCTTTTTGTACCTTTTCTCACATATACACCCACCTGCTTGAAGATTGCTAAAAGGAAAAAAAGGAAGAAAAGATATCCAGTATTGTCTCGATTGGCGCGTGTACGTTGTTAGCTGTCAGAGAAAATGATTACCTTTAGGAAGACGGCAAAGAAGAAAGACCACTTTGCGTGGACGATGTTAATTTATTTTTAAGGAAGCGCAATCGGATATGTTGGCGTCAGTGATGTTTGCACACAATTGTCATTTTGGAGACAATTTTCTGTTCTATTTGTTTTTACTGTCAATATTGAGATAACTGGACAGGGACATTTTGTTTATGTTAACCTCTAAACTCTTAAGGGTCAACACAGATTGTCAAATATTATGCTGTAGTAGGTACTGATGAGCATTGGTTTTCGAGATAACTCTGCGTTGGAAATCAAGAGATTTTAAAAATTCCACACCTAATAGTTCGCAGTTTTTTGTTTTATCTTTTCGACAGTGCCAGACTAGTGTACAGACCTCAATGTTTGAGAAATACATCATAATATGTACAATAACATAACTTTAAGTTCTGATTCGATCCACAACTTTCCAAAGAATTAAATTCGTTATAGCCTTCATTTTCATCAACACTGTGTTGAAATATTGTGTATTATTATTATTATTATTATTGAAGGGTGAGATGCACCGCGATTTTAAAGTCTATTTTGCTCCTACAAGCAGCGTTGCCGATGTGGCACGATCGTGTCTTTTTGACACGGTAACTTCCTGAAGGCACACAGGCACGAAAATATAAATTTTGGCACGTTTTCCTTATTTCCCATATTTGACTGGAACTTAAACTCATAATGATATAAATTTGAAAGTGTACGCACGGTTTAACTAATCATCAATAGAATCGGACGCGTTCGTTCAAATTTATAGCATGAATGCACTTAAGCAGCAAATACACGGTACAATCATTGTACAACGGTTGCATGCAATTTGCGGTTGTATGCGACGATTGTATCGTGTGTTAGCCAACTTACGACGGTTGTACCGATATCGCACGGTTGTACGCTTTGATTCGAAAACCTGCGGTTGGATGCGCCGTTGTATGGAAATCGCACGCAGATTGTATAGTGTGTGTGCTACTTACAACAGTTGTACCGAAATTGGTACAACCCGCGGTTGTACAACGATTGTATCGTGTATTCCCAGCTTTAGCCCGAGAAAATAATTTAAAAGAAGATTATAAGTCTGTTCAATGAGACTGTTTTGTCCAGAAAACAACAGAAAAGTACCTACCTATAATGTTTACGTGTTCAATGAGAAAACTTTCTGTCCGAGATTGATTTGCTTTGTGTTCAATGACTCTGAGCTGGACAGCTTTTCTGCACCTACTCTTGAGGTAGAACAGATTTGTCAGAAATGTCAAAATCACCTTTGATTGCGTATTTGATTTTTTTACATGAAGTGAAGTGTTTCGATGAGATTTAAGTTTACCAACTTGAAGAAATCAAAATTCAATCGGAAAGAGGTTTAGTTATTTTTAAATGTAATAAAATAAATAAATAAATAAAAAATTAAGTACAATAATTGTACCGTTAGATTTCGGAGAATTTCGGAAATCTATTCTCGAAAGCATGTGATCAATTAGTTGAGACTGTGTAAATTGTGCATTGGGTGTGATCGTAGTATAGTTAAGCTGGGAGAAGTTGAAGTTTTTTTCAAATATTATTTTAATTCTATGTACGTATTGTGTTATATTGAGCCCAGGAAAAGGTAAAACAATTTACTATTTTTGCATTTGCTATGTTGTTTACGTTTGTTTTGTTTCGAGATCAAATGAAAGAACTAAGCCGCTCTAAAATAGAAGAAATCAAAGTGCCTATTGATGTTAAGTACACATACCGTGAAATTTCTATAAAAGCTAGATTTTCATTGGGTTCCATCAAAAAAATAAGAAAAAAATTCAAGTTTGAAGATGTAGAAAACAAAGACCGGTGAAAAACCCATCTTAAATTCTCTTGTACAAAGCCGTATTTTGAGACAAATAAAGTACGGAGTGCACGAAAATGCAGCCCAAATGAACAAAGATTTGCGACAAAATGACAGAATAGTTGTATCAACAGAGACTGTTCGGAAAATTGTACGCAAAAACGGTTTACACGGACGTGTGAAAGTGAAAAAACCATTGTTGACAAATCGACATAAGAAACTTAGGCTAGAGTTCGCAGAGAAATACTCAACTAGGCAAGGGTAGTGCGGTCGAGTGAAACACAATTAATCGTTCTGGCTCTGATGGTTGTCAATGGACCTGGGAAAAGACTGATGGAGCAACCCAGTACCATCGTTGACCAGAACCCAGTAACCAATCGTTAAGTTTGGTGGCGGAAATTTAATCATTTGGGGGTGTATGATCATGAAAGGTGTTGGTAATTGTGTGGAAGTTAAAGGGAGAATGTATGCCAACCAATACGTCAGCATCTTTGGACGAGGACCGCGGAAATGTCTGAATGATTGGAATAAGAACGTATCGGACATTATCTATCATCAATAAAATGATCTGATCTGGACATTATCTCGGGTAGTGTACCCGAGTGGCTTAAACATGACTTGAAGGTGAGCAGTTTCAAACGCTTGATTGGCCACCACATTCTCCCGACCTTAACTCGATCAAAAATCTTTGGGTTCAGGTCAAAAGTGCAATTTCAAAAAAGCCAGGAGACTTTCCAAATCCAAGCGATTTGTGGGACCGGACTCAAACTGCTTGGAACAGTTTAGGCTCTAGCAAGTGCAGAGCACTTGTGGAATCTACGCTAAAAATTCAAGCCGTTCTCAGAACAAAAGGAGGTCATACTGAATATTAAACTACAAACGTTTGTCAAAGTCAACTAATTGATCACATATCATATTTTGTACTTTTTCGAGGTATATTGAAATTAAAAAAGACATTCAAGTTTTTTTTTCATCTGCTGAATAACAACATTACTATTATTTTCTCCTCAAAATTTCAATGAATTATCTTAATAAATAAACAAGTAACAACGAAAGGTCATTTTTGTACTAATCATGTGATCAAAAAGTTGATTCACTGTATATATGATATTTTTGTCGGCACTGAATGTACAGAAGGGTTTAAAAATTTAGAGAAAAAGATTCCCAACAAAAATATTTGAAATTTTAAAGAAATAGAAAAACCTGTAATTTTTTCTTGATTAGGCACACTATCGCTTAAAATGTTACGGTATTTCAGCGGATGAGGCACGATGTTTTTTTTTTGAGCGGCAACGCTGCCTACAAGTCCTAGACGAACGAACATCCCTCTCGTCATTATTCCTATTGGAACATGGTTAGAGAGAGCTTTGCTCACATCTAGTCCAGATGAGAATTGCCTAGGTCATATCGCACCTCATACTCGTCAATTTGCCCGAGAAACCGCAGCAGGAGACTGCTGGCAGATTTTCTGCTACCCCACATTCCGCCAATATATGTTCTGTTCTTGCAGAATCTGCATGAGTCTTCATCTGATAGACCCAGCTTCCTGAGATGGCCGTTCAGTGTACAATGCCCAGAAAAGAACGCAGTCAGGATGGGGAGCTTGCTTTTGTCCAGACTAATGCAAGCTTTGATTCCCTTCAGGTTATAATTACCAAGCAATTTCTTCGCCTGTTTTAAACCCTGAATTGTTGTCCAGGACTCGGTCCTATTTGTCTTTGTCCAGTGATCGGAGTTCTTCTTTTATGGTGTGCTCTCCTATGCCGCGGGATCCACGAAGGGTGTAGCAGCCCCTTTTCTAGCAAGTTTGTCTATCTCTTCGTTACCTTCTATCCCCAGGTGTCCTGGTACCCAGTAGATGGCAACACTGTTTCCTTCGCCCAGTCTATTAAGTTTATCTAGGCATTCTCAGACAATCCTTGATATGATGACATAAGCTCCGATTGGCTTAATAGCGCATCTGTCAATAGTGCAAATTTCGGCTTGAAAGATACTAGTGTAGGTTCCCATATGCTCGAATAGTTTGGTACCGGGCCCAAACACTCCTGCACCCGTTCCTTTCTCATTTCTTCAACCATCTATGTACCGTTCAATGGTATGAGGACTCAGCGTATAGATTCTAGATTCGTTGCTCAAGTCTTTCTTGTTGCTGAGTTAGATATGAAAGTTTTTCTTCCAGCTGGATTTCCTAATCCCGTCGTCTTTAGGAAAGGTTAGAAGGGGAAGCTCATTTGCCATTGCATCATGGTCTTTATGGCTGATACATTTTCCTTCTTTAGCCATTCTTATAAATGTCCCATTTGCAGCTTCTTCCACTACGAGGTGCAGTGGAGTAAGCTCCAATATTATGTAAGTATTATTTATTTTAAATTCACATTTAATAAATATGTATATAACAACATTCAGGCAATCGAATTTAGTTCAACTCTTAAAGACCAGCAGCAAAATGGTTCCTTCTATCTCCAGAACGATTGTGCCTTCTATGAAATGTAGAAAAACTTGAATATTCGCATTTTTTATTATTTTTTTATATCACTTTGACTCCTTTATTTAATAAAGAAGCTACAAAAACGTATAATAAGTCGAAAAGTAAAACCGATTGCCACCATTTCTTTCTTACGCCATTTTACCAAGACCGCCATCCAATTACAAGGGTTGCTGTTCCCCCTCTGTTTTGGCAATGTTAAATTCAATATGGTGGCATAATTTCTTATTGCATCGCTACCAATCAGAGTCTACATCACATTTCATCAAACAAAGCAAAAAATCCACCCTAAATGATTTGGGATATTTTATGAAGCACCCCCAGCTGTGCCAATGCAAGATTACTGGCTTTGCTTTCTCCTCGCCGGAGATGACCACAAAAAATGCAATAACCCTGTTCATCTGTGTACCCTGCGGTCACTGGTAAATTTAATCCCATCAATTTATTGCGATGAAAAACTCCGTCCCCATGAGTCCCCTAAGCTAAGAACCAAAACTCTTGAAAGAAGGGTGAATTTACGGACATTAACCTATTGTTTCGTGAGGAGTATCATCCAGAACCATTTCGCATGCATCTTTGGTCCAAATCGATTTCCACAGAAAAACCATCAAAATTTTCCTTTCTTCCGCATTCATTTGATGGAGTCTGTGTGTTTGTTTGCTTCGGATCCTGATGTGCAAAGTCACCACGCGGGGGTGCGTACGGGTTAATTGATCAGCAAGCAGCAACCCTTCTCAATTGTATCGTGTAACCCCTTCCGCATTGCTTCATATTGTTGGGTTGTGTACTTGCAATTCTAACGGCATTCAATATTTGATGATTTTGTGAGGCAAAGGGTTATGAGAGAGACGTCAATAGAAGAATTCGGAATGAGAAAAAAAAAGAGTTGAATAGCAAGCAATTGAAAATTCAAGTGACAGGCTAACGGTGACAGTGGATGACAGATGTTTTGTGGCGACTTGCCTGGAAAGAGGAATAACAACTGATTCTCTTCCGCATGATAGGATGACGTGGAGGTAATGGTAGGTTTACTAGCTGGGGTAGGAATTGACCATCTAATTGTGATGGACATGTGCGGTTTTTTTTTAACAGAAAAGATTGAATGATAGGGTTTAACTTGGATTGCAATTTACTGTAATATTGTGGCTTATCAAAGTTTGTACAAACAGTACCTTGGCCTCTTTGTCGATTTTGTTTAATTTTATGGATCTTCAGACTAATGATTAGGATGCTTAGACTTACTGTAAGCGACAAATAATTCTTCCTCGACTCGAACATGCTTCAAAGTGCGTAGAATTACTACAAAACATATGCAGGCACAGTGCAGGACCTCCTTCTTTTAAGTTTCCTTCCTTCGGTTACATACTCATATGAATGGGCGCAGAAATTCCCAAACTCACCATCGTGTCTTTCCATTAAACTGAGACACTCGTTTTGAATTCCCATTTGCATTCAAACAATTAGACCCCCGCCGCTGAAATGTCCAGTCGTACAATGTAACTAATAGTCCCTTTTGAGTTACATTTAGCGCCCTTTCGAATCAATTAGGACGACTCAATTTTTTCCATTCAAATTGTTAGTTTCACATTGCATAGTTCTGCGTCCATGCCATTCTCGGGCGTCTTGATCCAAGAGGCCAAACAATTAATCACCACGCAAATGTTGAACCGTTAATCCTTCGGGTCTTTTGCTGCTGTTCCACCAAAAAAGGAGAGAAAAAAAGAGGACACAAAACCGGAAAGAAACATCATTAGAAGAAACATCAATCCAAATCCGTTAGGATAACACCAGCATGTGCTAAGAAGAAGAAAGAAAATCTGATTCCATTTCGTTTTTCCTCTCCGGGCCTCTGTTTCTCGTGTCTCAAGTTGTGGTCAAGGAGTAACGTCACCACAGCCAGCTGTATGCCTAATGAACATCACATGTGAGTCAAATAAAAATAAACAAATATTGCATTCAAATTTCGTGGAAGAATCTCATGGAAATCTCTGATGAAATAATGACTGTCCATGTCCACATGCGAATTGAAACAACACAGCAGAGAGTCGAACAGGCGCAATGAAAGGATGTCTGCGCAAACAAGCTGAAACGGACCCATGTACATCCTGATGAGGATCACAAATTTTTGTTAGTTTTTCCGTGAAAAATTCAATAAAAATAGGCACGTGGGCAAAGAATAATAAAAACAATTTCCTTCAATTGGGAAAGGATTCTGTCAATAATGAGCGGAGGGTTCCCTTCCCACAAGAGAGTAAGGAATATTGTGGTTTGTTGAAAAAAAGGGTTTCATATGTATGAGGGAACATGTAAACCCCAATGGATTTGTAGTTCACACGAGAGGATCATGAGAGAAATGTGAGAGAAAGAAAATAACTGTTCAATATGAATATGTGATAATGCTGGCCACTGATTTACACTTCCACAAGATGACTTTTACAATCAGTGGACCTTAACCAAGACTCCTTTTAGGAATTACTTGCTCTGTTAAATGATTTTCAAGGATGTACGAGTACATATTGGTAGCTAAGTTGGATCTTGAAATGCTTTTGGAAGGGGGTGAGCCATTTATATACTTACAGTGCGTTTCAAAATTATAAGGTCAGTGCAAAAGAAATGCAAAATGTTTTTTGGGAATTAGTAATTTATTTGTTTCCATTTTTTCAGAATAAGTTGCAAAAGGCGATTTTCAATAGACATCGCCAAATTTGAAAACGATGTTATGCTTATCTTTTCCCAAGCTTCTAACAAAGCCTCATTTAGCTCAGGAACCGATTGAAACTGGCGGTTATCTTTATAAACCTCTCGAGACGAAAAGCCCCATAGATTCTCCATTAGATTTAAGTCCAGAGAACACGCTGGCCAGTCTAAACGATTATGTTTATCCTCGCATTGTCCTGATGAAAAGTAAGTCCAACATCAGGATGGCTCTCTTTATTTGGAATTAAATATTCCGAAAGCACACCCTGGTATTCCTCACTATACACCCGCATGGATGGAAGTCCTAACGACATACTTCCGAGTGCAGCAAAAGCCACCCCACACCATTAATTAAATTCCTTTTAGAGAAAAGTCTTGGCTCCATCCTCAAATCACTCCAATACACATATCGAATGAAGCTAGCTATCTGACAAAGTCTTTCGTCTTCACATGACTTGTCAAAAATCCTGAGATATGTTGTAATATGCGACTGTTAGAACTCGGGCTACCATATCTTTATCCTCCTAGCCAACAGCTCCTTTCGTTTAATGCTTTTTGGCACCGTTCAGAAGTGGTCTGAGTTAGGACCTACAGATTCGATAGAAGAGTGTGGCTGAATTCCTAAATGCAGTTCCTAAAGGCAACCCTGATTTTTCACTGCAATGCATCAGATCAGTTACGGAACGCTTTTTGTTCAAGTACTTCGACAGTACTGCATTATTTTCCATCACATTTTTTCGCAGAACATGTGGGTGTAGGAGGTACCGGCAATTCTTAAAAAAAGATGAATACATAACTTCACCGCATAACGTGTACATCTGTCCAGGCAGTAACCCTAGCATCAAGCAAAACAGCACACATAAATCCTTTGAATATGCCAGAAACTCCTTTTGATTTTTTTTTGCCAGAAAAAAGACGTACATATTTTTCTTCCTACGCTAATTCTTTTGTCTCTTCACTGGAACAGTTATATTATTATTTTCGTATTTTTCTGAAGAAAATAAAAATGAAAAATGATCAGTTTATGCTAATCGTTGGTCCATAGGGATCACCACACGTATTCCCGTTAGAGTCCTTTTTGTGACTGGAAATGACCACAAAATGACTTCTGTGGTTGTCGCATTATTGCGTTTAAAAAGGGATTTTTATTTTGCGCAGTTACAAGTTATTTAGGATCGTTGCGAGTTCTTAGTGGAAACCAATGTGTATTGTGGCCTTTTAACATCTACCGAACGAAGGAGAACAAATCAAGAAAATACGGAAAATTGAGCAAAAACCGTAAAATTTCGTAATTCTTCCTTTTGTTTCCTCAATAGACGTGAAATTTCCTTCCAATGCATACCTATTGCCTACACACACAAAAAGGGCTCTGGTGCTTAGCCTGCCTTCTATTGACTTAAGACGAGATTAAGATGTGCATCTGATGGCAGAATCTCTCTTGTTATGCCATATTGTGGTGATAATCCCTGTGAAGATGTCCTGAAAATTGCATTAAACGAACAAACAAAAAACACCAATCATTGCCTTTATTTTTAATGGGGAATTTATTGTTTCTTAATAACATGCGGGAGATCGTAAACTCCTCGTACACACTTGAGTTTCACGCCGGGAACGTCTTGTAATCGACCGACACGACAAAGGACGATATTGTGCTCCTGCAAGTTGTGGCCGATTCCGGGGATATACGCGACCATTTCTTTGCCCGTCGACAATCGCACGAGGACACATTTTCGATTGGCTGAATTGGGTTTCTTCGGTTTTTTGATGAGGGTTTTTAGGATGACACCCTTCGCGAAGGGTTTCCCATCGAGCGGCTGACGTGGCGGGCGAGTTTTAAAATGAGGTCCTCGGCGATGCATTTGCTGAAGGGAGGCCATTTCACGCATTGTTGACAGAGTTGTGTTGAAAACTGTAAATAAATTGAAATATAAGTTCACTTCGAGTCTGTTTTTAGCAATTGGATTTAGTGTAATTGTTGGTCTATTGTTAGATGGGTTTGAGTCCCATGGCTGCACTGAATGCCAAAGACAGCAATGTGTATCAGAAACAATACAAGGTAGTACTTTTAAAAGCGCTTCATCTTATACAAGATCGGGCTTTTTAAAGAGCAGTCCATCAGACAGTTAACTCATACTTATAAAGGGTGATTTTTTAGCTGGTTTGGTTTTGGCAACACTGGTTTTGACAGCTGACGTGTGTTTAGTACCTTGTGTCACTGTCAAACAGCTTCAGTTTGGTTTGCAATTTAACCGTGGATCGTCTTACAAATGAACAACGCTTGCAAATTATTGAATTTTACTATCAAAATTCGTGCTCGGTTCGAAATGTTCATCGCGCGCTGCTTCCATTTTATGATCGGCATTCTCGACCTTCTGAGCAGTCTATTCGGAAGATTGTGACCAAATTTCGCACCAAATTTACTTTGTTGGACATTAAACCACCAACACGTTTACGTACTGTGCATAGTGAAGAAAATATTGCGGCCGTATCAGCTAGTGTGACAGAAGACCGCGAAATGTCGATTCGGCGCCGTTCCCAGCAGTTAGGCCTTTGTTACAGCACTACGTGGAAAATTTTGCGGAAGGATTTGGGCGTAAATCCTTTTAAGATACAGCTGGTGCAAGAACTAAAGCCAGCCGACCTACCACAACGCCGAAACAATGGCGCAATTGCGAGGCGAGTTTGGTGAACAGTTAATTTCACGTTTCGGGCCGGTCAATTGGCCGCCTAGATCGTGCGATTTGACACCATTAGATTATTTTTTGTGGGGGTATGTCAAGGCTAATGTCTATAGGGACAAGCCCGCTTCGATTGACGCACTGGAAGCCAACATCCATGCATTCATTCGTGAGATACCGGCCGATATGTGTGAAAGAGTATGCCAAAATTGGACTCAGCGGATGGGCTACCTGAGACGCAGCCGCGGTCAACATTTGCATGAAATTATCTTTAAACATTAAATTGCAAGGTTCAAACTATCGATTCAAATAAATATTTCATTCATTTTTTCGAACTTTTTGTGTTTTTTTTTTAAAAAAAGTTCTCAACCTCTTAAAAAATCACCCTTTATAAAGCCCGTATGAAACTAGCTTTTTTTCCCTTTTTTAATGCATTAAAAATGAGCTTAGAGCAGTAAGAAAGATGTTCAATACAAAGCTCCAATAGGTGTGAGTGCGTACACAAGAATCAAAAACATATGAAACTGTCAAAAAAAAATACATTTCAATTCACTTTTTCCAGCCGCTGGCAGCTTGTTTTTTGACGTTTTCCCTTTTTTTTGACATATTGTTATTTTGTTTACACTCCGCAAAACAAAAAAAAGGACCAAAACGCTTGTGTTGGTAATGCGTTTTAATGTAAAGATAAGTGATCGTGGTAAATTGTATTCCATCACTTGGTCTTATTGGTACTATGTAATGGTATTTGTTTATTTGTTTATTTTATTTACTGTTTCCGTTAAATGGAAAGAAAAAGCATCACTGCAAAATATTGATGGACTCACGTGGTTTTTTGCACTTTAAATAAAATAATTCTAATGGTTCGTAGATTTTCTGTTAGCAAGCATGTGTCTAATGAAACATAATACTTTTTTTATTTATAACATTGGTATATTATCACAGCGGGTTTTCCAAAATGGTCGAAAGTTCGAGAGCGCTCGTCAACTGAAAGAAGCAATCCAGATTTAAGGGAAAAAAATTATCAAAATGAGATCCAAAACCTTATAAATTCAATGCCAATGCATTTGCAGTAAACTATTATAAACAAGTAATCATCTACGAGCTATTAATACTACCAAAGTTATCGATTTTGTTTTTTTTTATATATTTTTATTGTATGTATTATGCTATTGGATTTTATCATTACTTCGTTCGATTTAAAGTTGTTTTTTACTATATTTTTTTAAACAACTTTTAAATCAAGTTTTTTTAAGTTCTTTAACACAATAACTGGTTACATATATATAATATTATACATATGTGCAATTAGTTGCCCTCTCATTATTTAAAAAAAAAACAATCACTCAATTTAATTTGGTCTTCTTTTTTTTCGAGGAGTATATTTTTTTGCACAAATTCTATTGGCCTTTTTCATGCAAAAATATTTCTGTCTCTCTTACGCGCGGCTGACATTTACGTACTTAAAAAGTGCGGGCTTAAGGACCGGTCTAATAATATTGTAGACACCTACATGTGTACATACAATCAGTGACTCGACTTTTTATTGGTTCTGTGTTCGCACTGCAAGCATGTATGTTTCTAGCTTAAAATGTCAAGCATTCGCGTTCAACTCCAACTGTACTTCTGTCAAACAGTCAATTCCCCGATGAATCCTTTTGAGTGTTGAAAAGGAACCTTCTAGAAATCTGCTCTACCTCTTTACATGTCCTTACATTATTATTGCACGGCTAATGTTTTCCGTATAAGGATATGAGGAACCTTTCTTCGAGAAGATAAGATAAAATAGGAAACATATTTCATGATATTCTCTCGTTGGTAATCAGGTGGGCACACAATGGCTAACCTTACGGAAATTATGGGTGAAAATCCTTTTTATCCGTGCAAATGTTGCAAATATACGAAAGGATTTCACATCGTCTATTGTTTTCTAAAATAAAAAGGATAAGACTTGGCTCAAGGAGATGATATCGTTGTGATATCGTGACCATATGCGAACAAAGAAGTAAAGACTGTAATTTAGCAGCGAAGAGGATACTTGTGGGTCGCCATTTTTTCGCAGTAAATGCGGAGGAAATTCATTTCCAAGGGTTGAACGAAATGGACAGATGCCATTTTCCAATCAACCAATGGACAATGCGTTCCTGGTTTCTTTTTTGATCCCTTTCGCCGCTTATGGCGGTATAATCTGTGTTGAAAATCTCTCTGCTATGGTCAGCCCATACAAATATGGTTTTTAATATACGAGTATGTGCGTGCGATGGATCTGAAGGATATACGGAAATGACGACCAAACGGGTTACCTATTATTATTATTTTTTTTGTCTGTTTACCTTTTATTATGCTCGGCATATTTCTATAATTCACATGACCGGTGGTGATTCATACTTCGCATATTGAATTGAAATGATTGAACTGTGGGAAAACCAAAATAATTACACGAATACTTGTCTCAATGGACAGAAACTATCTGTGACAGGCCGATTGTTTGTAGTTTTGATGGGAAAACTATATAAACCTTTGTGAGAAGGCTATATATAGGATTTTTTAACTTTGTTTTATGTTAGACTACTTATACTTAAATAAAAAGGAATCTTTCCGACTACCAGATACATGCAGTGGCGAAACTACTGGCGATTAAAAGAGCTGCAATATTCATAAAAGGAAGCGACCTACCTCCGTCGGAGATAGCCATTTTGGTGGATAGTCAGCCAACTCTAAAAGCGATAGGATCAAACGCACTAAAATCAAAGCCAATCCAAAAATGTCGCAATGCACTAGATGGGATGAAGAAGAAAGCGAATCGGTCTAACTTCTACTCTGCTACTGCCCCGCAGCCCGCCCTCCAAGAATGATGCCTCCGTACTTAAGGTCATAGATTCTTGGAAGACATAACAGAACTCGGAGATTCAAAGATATCGGATTTTCTAAGATTCATCTGGAGCACAAACTGGTTTACGCGTTGGTAAAAAAGATTCACAATGGACCTTTGGGTCTCCGAGTGTAAATGATTGCTGGTTCAATCACACACCCTTCCTCACCTAACCTAACCTACTCTGACTACTTATTGGCACACATGTACTAAGAAAGTTATTCGACTTGAACACTCGTTATAAACGGTAGGTACAATGCATAAGTATAACAACCTCGATTTGATTTTACATTATCTAAAATACGCACTTCGTTTAGATTGAGGCTTCTGGTTAGGTTTGCCACTTATGTTTAATTTGACTGGCCGAACACAATGGTGAAGCTGCAATTGAAGTATGCAGCGCTGCAAAGTTAAAATGCACGTAAACCCTTTAGCGCGAACACAATGCGAAGTTACAACTGTAGTATGAATAAATACGCTGAAGCGTAAAGTTCAGCCAACTTTAACTTTCGAACGTGCTGCTGCTACTTTCCATTGTGTTCGGGCAGTGAGAATAACTGGGTTGTCATTCTACGGCAGCGACTACGTTTCGGTTCCGTGTGGCAGATGTTCGCTAACGTCTTTAAGAAGTTTTAGTGATTAGTGAGGAATATTTCATGCCATTTGGGACAAATGACGACTGTAGTCAGTATCTTCACAGGCTTAAATGATGACATTTTTTAGAAGTCGAATTCTAGACAGTTCCCTTCTAGTCGTAATTCTTTGAGGTGTTTTCCCCAACTCTATACGGAGGCTTATAGGCAGGGTTCGGATTTTGTTGACCAAAAAAAGCCAAAAAATGCAAAATAATACCGCAGAAAAGGGCAAAAAAAAGGCATTTAATAATAAAGGTTTTTATGCATTATTATTAACATTGTAACCCAAAACATTTTGAAGTTCTCTGGTATGCAACAATCGCCTGCGATTATCTCTCAGGTAAGCCTTGAATGAAATAAAGGACCTTACAACATGGGCAGAGCCTAGTGGAGCCAAGATAAGAGATGTCACATCCTTGACTTTAATATTTGAGTCCAATTTAAAATTTGCAGCGCTATTTCATTAATTTGCTGAAAAAATCGCGTACAATTTTTTCATCTCATCTTCAGCTACTGGCCCTTTAGCTTGTTGTAATTTTTCCTCGAGTCCGTTCGAAGTCTTTAACACATCTTCTTCTAAATAATACGCAGTGCACTAAGATAAAGTGCTCAAATTAAAATACATACAACTACTAGGAGTCGCCTGTAATTTGTAAACTCTTAAATATGCGGTCTTTCGGGTCGACTGAAAATCCTTTTCCAATTTCACCACAAACTCTGTCTTGGGGCATTTTCACTTTCAATGACAAGCAACAAAATATTTTGGGAGCACCACGCATTTAGGCACACGCAATATTCAACAGACCAGCACTAAGTATGACCAGTATAATGTCACAGAATATGAATCTAGAATCTAGATGACACAGTTACGAACGAAAATACTTCCGAAATGTCTAACGGTTTTTGTCAGATGCAAAAATGGTAAATAGAACTGCGGTGAATGCCTGAGATTGCACTTACGGTACAAGAGGAAGCGCATGTATGTATGCATGTTGAGTTGATACAAATGTATTTAGGATTGTATTGGTGTGTAGGGATTTTTTTTATGCGCGCTAGTGCAAACAACGCGTGCAGACTGCAGTTATGTGCATGTTCATACAAGAGAAAAACCTGCTCTCATACGTGTGGACACTGAAATTTCTTTCGTGTGACAATCTACATATATACATACATATATAAATGGTATTAATCAAATTAAAACAATAAATGAGAATATTTACGATTTTTTATGATCACGTCATCAAAGAATCAAGTTCATTTGCTACCTGCTAGCATCTGTCCTTAGGCTTAGCGAAGCTACCGGATTAACTGTAGCTCAATTTATGATTTTATTGCTTGGACTATTACGTGCCTATTTCTGATGAAAATCGCGGACCGGGATTAGGAAGGAAATACAAATATTGTAGAACCACACAATAGCTACGGATTATTTATAGTTGTAGTTGCCACGGGCTGGTGTTCCTAGAACAAGAAGTCCAACAAAGAACAATTTTTTTTGTAACTTACTCTTACGTAAACTCGTATTTCTGTTCCGCCAAACATGAATACAGTATTAACAAATTTACTACCTAATTAAAATTTGGTAAATAATCTGTTTTGTTAGTAAAATACGTTTGGCTAATAACCAACAGTGTTCTGAAAATTTCAACTTAAGTTCATAGTAATCAACACTGAAGTGAAAGGCTAGTTGTACTTAGTTGGTCTTCTTAAGGTCGGTATATGATGCATATTACGTTACTAGATTGACTAGTGTGCTCTCCGTCGATAAAAATAGACATCCTCCTGTGATATACCCACTATCGTTGACTATTCGATAGTTTCGAAATCATTAGAATTCCCGATTGAAGGATTACAAAAGGGATGGTAAAATGTCGCTGCTTCCCTATCTACGTTGACTGTTCTGTTTTCATGTTACGTTTTCCTTATTCTTTTTGTCATTAAAATTGAGAAATTTGTATCGAGGTTCACAAATTCCTCACGTGTTCGAATACTAATATTTAAAATGACCCTTCCGACCTATGACTTATCAGCATTCGCAACAAAAGGAAAAAAAAAACCTGCGCAAGTGTTCATTTCATTTAAATTAAACCTCAGCACATCGAATCGAACCGATGCATAATTCAGATGCTCATTTCTGCTGCTGGAACTTTGGAATAATAAAAACCAATTTAAATAGCTGAAATGGTCCAGCCCTGGTCATCCATTCATGGTGAATGTTGTTTTCGCTTTGTGTTTGTCTACACAGTGTCATTGTTAATCCGTTCTACTGAATAGGTGACGCGCATTGTTTGGTGGCAGTTGTCACACCTGAGAGATAGTCGCTGGTCAGCTTGGAATTTAAAGGACATTTTTCTTTCACATCGTGGGTGGTGGAATGTATGACTCATTTGAAAAAGGATAGCTCTAAATATGAAATAAATATTGAGATACAAAAGTTGATACGTTTCCTTGAGCGTTCGAGGATTTAACAATTAAAAAGCGTCACTCTTAGAAACATCCAAAATTCAAAAAACCAAAGAATGAATATAAAACTATTATTTAAGGAGGTATTTGTACCTTGTAGGCTAAGCGAATAGTAAATATCTTCCAGCTGGCGGTCACTAGCGTATGTTTTTTCATGATTTATTTACAGCACTATTTATACAGCCCAATTCTGAATATTTCCGGGGAATTATTTATTTTCACTTCAAATCCGAGAGAAAGAATTTGAGTTTCGAAATAATCTCTTTAGGAGAATTAATTGTAATTTTGTTAAGAGAATAAAAAGTAATTTGCAAATAATAATTCTTATTATCTGTAAGTGATTGTTTTGAAGATAATTTGTAGCTTTTCAATACACCGATACATTTCTTTTTGTGCTTTGGCGGTTTTATTTCATGTCAGCAACTGCTTCCTTAATATTTGCACACAGCTGTGGCTGGATTTGCATTTCTCCTTCTCTAAGGCATTCGAAGCTGGCGATTCGTTCTCAACACTTTTTCTGTGCCTAGCTGTTGCTCTTTAAATTCTGAGAAATAGATGTAAATGGTTTCATTAAAGCTGTTTTCCATTTCCATCGAAGAAACCTGTTCCGCAATAGGCTTATTTTTCTTATATTCTTCGAATCTGCGTTTTTGGTTTAAGCCTTTTATGCTTCATGCTGACCATATCGCATATAACACTTCCAGACAGAGAGAGATGCTACTTTAGAAATAATGTACGAAAGTTTTACCAGAAGTTTAAAAGAAAGAGTCCTGTACACCAGTAGAGATGACGACAGAAACCTTGTAGTAGATTCACTACAGTCAGTTCTGAAAATATGGAAAACCTACCAAAGACTATGTAAATAAAGCCGACGAAGGCTAACACTCCGCTGTCAGACAGAATGAACCATTCAATTTAGATGATGACAGCCAAAACTTCCGTCCACCTTATCAAAATATAGTGAGGCTAACAATATCAAAACTGAAGTCCGACAAAGCCTGACGGTTAACCCGTAGAGCTATTTAGTCTATTTAGTCAGTTGAATGTATGCGAGATGAATGGAATCTCAGCATCGTTTGCCCGATTCACGAGAAAAAAATACCCCCTCAAATGTTTTAACTACAGAGGCATCAGTCTCCTCAACATTGCCTACAGAATCTTATCTGCCGTATTGTTTGAACGCCTAAAACCTTTCCTTAGCAACCTGATTGGCGCAACCTATTAGGCAGATCTTGAAAAACCCCAAGAAGTCCATATCGATACTCACTACCAGTACGTCTAGAACAGCATCTGTAGGTAGAGAGGAGATGTATAGACCTATATATAGTTTTGACATTCTTGCCAAACTCGTCCGTGCAGGATGACGATGAAGAATACTTGCATCCGGGAAATGACCTCACCGAAACCTTTGATATCAGCATCATTGGTAGAACATATCGAGCTGTCACCGGTGCCTTTGCGAGTATAGAAATGGAAGCGGCTAAAATGGGCCTGGCGGTAAAGGAGGGCGAGACAAAATATACATATCCGACACTCAGCATCGACAAATTTGACAGAACGCCATAAAAAAAAACAGTTGCAACTTTGAGGTGGTAAAGAACTTTGTCTACCTCGGCTGTGCTATAACATCAAAAAATTAAAATTAAATTACTTTTGCCAATCGCTGTTGCTTTAGGCCTCAACTATGGATGCTCTATATAAGACTATATAAGATCCCAGCCTTGCTAGCTATAAGGGGCTGAAGTATGAGTTTTATTGAGAGCGGATGGGGAACCCTTGGTCGCTTCGAGAGAAAAAAGCTTCGTAAGGTATTCGGTAGCGTACTATTTTGTCGCTATTCTTTTCAAACATATTTTAATAATAACAACAAAAGGAACGTGATCAGATCGAATACCGGCCTTCAGCCTGATTTTTCTGAACTGTAAGCACTCGTACAAATACATACATTAATTTTTTTATTTGGTCAGGGGAGTAATATTTTTCAAAGTGAAGTCATTCTATCCCCGGTATGCCAAAGATAATCTTTTTTTATAGCACAAATTAACACATGCTCGTTTATGCCTTCTATGGAAATCTATTAATTTCCATCTCTAGATTTTTGGCAATCAATCAAATCAAATGTCCTTTGGTCAGTTTATAATTTGCTTGTTAAAGGCCAATCTCATGTGCCATCATTGTTTTGTACCGCAAAAAACCTTCTGCATGAACAATGGTTAATTGACATGGAACAATGTCCCAATAACCTTGCAATTGTCTCCGTTATTTGTTAGTTTTTGTGATTTATTTCTTTTCACCTTCAGAAAAGGAAGAAAGTTAAAAAAAAGAAAAGAAAAGAAGAATAGATTCGTCATAACACGTCATGTATTTCTTCTTCATTGTTTTGCTTGACAATAGATTGATCGAATAAGAAAAGGAAAGGATAACAACGGATAATCAAGACACATGGCATGTTGCCGATAGTCGGATCTTCAACCATAAGAACCACATCGATGCAGGTTCAATTAAGAGATTAACAGGGGTTCTTTCCGTGGAAAGTAGAAATTGTTTGAATATATTTCCCTGATACGATTTTGAGTTTTGAGCGTGCCAAAAAATAACATGGGGCACATTCTTATTTGTAATATGAAAAATTTATCATCAACTGATCATCGCAAACGTGCATAGCACGTGACATTGGAATTAAATTTGTGAAATAAAAGAACAGAGTGTTCTAAGTCGAAGCCAATCTGGAGGCTATATTCGCCAGTTCCTACTTCCTTTGGAGTTTCTGGGCCGTGCGGGGCAAGAAGCAGTAAAAACTTATTGCAACTTGGATGATATTGTGCATAATGAAATGGCATTTAAATTTCAGTGGAATAGAAAAATGATTTTTGCACGTCTATCTCGGACGGAATCTTAAATGTATGCCCGTCCATTTCTTTCTTCTCTTTACATTTCTAGGCCAAATGGTGTAACAATAAGTAACAAAGTAACTGGACCTGGAATAGCTTAAGCCGTGGTTAGTAAGTTAGTCTATTAACGTTGTCAGTATACTTATGCGTTAGAGTTTGCACAAGATGAATACTGCATTCTAATAGTGAGTCCTTGGTAAAAACAACTCTCTAGAATTAGCCCAATATTACCACATGTATGTACGTTCAGAGCTTGCCTTCCAGTTTCTGATCTGAACAGTTTTGCTTTGGCAGCGAATTATGGAATTGTCATTTCTATTTACACAAGTATACATACAAACGGTAATACAATTCCTTGCTTTTGTAATTTATGCTAAATATTAATGACATTCAATTCATACATATTGCCGGGTTCCATTTCAGATTTTAGGTGAGAATACGAAACACTTACCCTGGCATGTCATTTGTTTCGTAACATTCAATGTTTGCCTCAGAAAATTCATGATTACTCTATTTTAAGGTGTTCACTATAAAAGACACCAATTCTTTTTAATAATAAATAACTTTTCCACTTCTTAACTAATTCGCAAAATGAAAAAAATTCGTGAAATAAATAAACCCGAACCGAACACTTTTCCAACCAACCTAAAAAAAAGAAAAGCATTTGACATTTCTCGGAACAGCTGTGTGGAACGTATATACATGTCGATAAGATGGTTAAATTAAAATGGTTCGTGCATTTGCTATGCGCTTCATTATTCCAAAGTTGGGTACAGTAGGAAAGAAAACTAATTCAAAATCTATTGATTTTACGATATCAATTTTTTGGGCATTGTTTTAAATTCAAAGCTGCTGGATGAGGAATACAGATGCGTATTTTCTCATTTGCTTTCGTAAGTGTATACCTTTCACCTTTTGTTAAAGGGATTATTGGTTAAGGCCCTGGTCCACCCGGACTGTAGACTAAGAAGTAGAGTTGGGCTAAGTCGTGAATTTATATTCACAGGTATAACTGTGAACGTGATATTTTATTCACTGTGAATATAACCCGTGAATGTGAATTCACGACGATGCGACTATGAAACTACATAAACTACTATAAAACTACATACCTGCATACAATGAATTATTGACTATGTAATGTGTAAATATGCATGTACATACGTTTGCATGTATTCTATCCTTATCAGTGCCGTTAAAAACACTTCGACGCAATAGTTCAAAAATATACCTACTTACTAATGATATTAACGGATGCTTGATTTCCATATGCCTTTTCAAATTGCACAAATTTCATTTTGCGAAACTTTCGTCTAATTCAAAGAATTTCCAAAAAAAACAAATTTTTCTTCGCTTTGTTATTGGCGGCATCTTAAAAGTATTTTTTTTTTTCTTGAATGCGTTGCGTAGTCCTAAACACCAAACAAACAAATGCGTGTACATTTCCTTATAATCCCATATTCGAATGCACAGAACTAAACTAGCACACTCAAATTCTAAGAACCGCTACAAATTTCAACCTTCATCCCTTTTTTCAACGGAAATTCTCAATGCAACCCAGCGAACAATATACATAACACACTATACATACATGTTTGTGTGCGCAAGGCAGCATTATTCAGTATAGTATACACAATATCGTTCACCGCGTTCTGCTTTGTTTTACGTATCATTCACTGCCTCGCACCTCACGTTCATACTCACGACCGCGACTTTTGTTGTGACATCGTTATTTGGGAATTTCAAACTGTGCCGTGAAACTATTCACGTTTTAGCGATTCACTGTTTATTTCCAAGTCGTTAACAGACTGCGACCGTTATTTTTCATTCACGGTGAATAATTCACCGGTAGTAATTTTTTGCTCATCACTACTAAGAAGAGAAGAAGACATGTGCCGAATTTTAGTTCTTACTGTAGAACGACACCGTTTCCACTTTTCAGGTTGCAAAGATATCGCATAAGGGCGACATTTTTGATTCGAACCCAGGCTAGAAAAAACCCAATACCAAAACCAACCAACCCCGTTTTCGCACTTTTTTAAAGGCGACCAATTATTAATTATTGTGAACTTGTTTGTTAAACAATTAAAATTCAAAGCATTGCTGGGTGAGGAATACAGATATGAGTAACTTCTCATTTATATCAGCCTTCTTAAGTAGTAGAGATACCTTTTGTGAAACGATCTCTTGTCTAAATGAATCAAATTTTTCTAGTACAATTCAACGAATGTATGCTATGTTAATTTATTGTCAAAACAATTACATATACAACATCACAAGATAAAAATTTATTTTAAAACCGTTATCCTCCCTTCTAAAGGCGCAACGATTGGATTATTAACTTCAATGAACTCACTTAGGGCATCTAGATCAGTGGAACCGATTCTTAAAAAAAAAATAATAAGCTTAGTATTTGGACACATCAACAAATCAACTTACTCTACAAACTGAGCATTTTCCTTAATAACTCCAAAACCATTCTTTCCCTCGGCTAAATAATCAGCCACAACGACCCTGTAAACATTATCGGGATCCAGCTTTTCAAAGTGTGGGATTTCACACTTTTGACAGCGTACCAACACTTCTTTCACTCTCTCACCAGCCGGTTTTGTTATATTGTAGGTCACTTTTAAGCCCGAAACTTGAAGCATTCGACTTGAACTTGGCGTTTGTAAGTCGGGATTCATTAAGGTGACACCGACTTCAAGTACTTCTACCAGGTTCCTTCCATTAAGATTTAAGGCGACGAATTTATTCTCAAATGGACACATTGTAAATAAGTGAGAGTAAGTAAGAACTATAGTGAATAAAAAATAGAATTTGTATAAGGTTTGTAGATCCTGAAATATCACTTACTTCCCTTTTCAAGAGGTACACGAAAGTTCCCTTGTGTTGTCAGTGCAATTGTTACATTTGACCAGTAGTCAAAGTCATATGGAGTTCTTTTGATGAACTTTCGAAAGATAGTGGGAATTATATTTGTTGTTTCTCTATGAAACGGTTAACTGCACTTATTATTTCTGAGCGTTTTTTTGTCTTTCGAATTTTCATGAAATCAAACGTATCTTGTAGCAATGATCAGTGCAGTCATTTTGTACAAAAAAAAAAAAAAAAACATACCGCATGGACCATTGCATCTGTAAAGAAATTTCCCAAATTGCATTCCCGTGATGCGCATTCGAATTTCTCTAATTTGACTCTTGTTTCTCCAATTACCCTCTTGCCAGCTTCATCTAAAATCATTTTCCATGGCTTCATAGCTTCTAGGACAGTTTCATCTGGAAAGATCACAGAATGAAATGAACCGTTTTAATAGGCTTTAGTGATTGATACGGATACCTTAAGTTAATGGAAGTCTGCTGTAATTTAAATAAAACCAACAAACCCAAATATGAATAGGTACATAGTTACTAATCTTTATTTTTAACACAAATTTCTAATTTCTAAGACAAAACTCTAATTCGACCCTCATTGCCAGTAATTATCGGTTCTGCGGATGCGATGTAATTAACCAGTGCTTCTATGTCTGTCTCGCTTGACCTACAGAAAAACAGAAGAAAATGTCATCGCTCAAGCGTTGAGTATCAGCGGTGACTTACTCATGATCCGTGCTTTCAGTGGACAAAATGATAAAGCCATCTCCCCCATTTGCAAGAAAATCGGGTGCTGCAATCCTGTACACTTTATTCTTATCTAGTGCCTCAAATCTGGGAAAATCACAGTCTGCACATTTCACTTGGACATCTTGAACTCTACTCCCAACTGGTTGATTAAAATCAAAAGTAATCTGCAATCCAGATACTTGCAGCATATTCGATGAGCTATAAATTCCATTTGATGGATCCACTTGATTAACACTGTACTCTAGGGTGTCCAGTATATGCTCTCCTTTTAAGTTAAAAGCCATTAACGTATTTTCAAAGGGCGACATAGCTACCACATGGGCGTAAGTGAGATCTAGAAGAAGGGGATGATTAGTAGCGAAAAAATACGATTAGTTACCGTCTTCCATACTTCCTTTATAGAGAGGGACTCTTAAAGCACCCGTATTGATGAGACCTATCGAGACATTCGACCAGGGTTCTCGATCATAGGGAGAAAGGCCTACAAACGAATGCACCATAGCGTCGGTGAAGAAGTTTCCCAGGTTACATTCTGTGGCTGAGCATGGCCATTTCTCTAGGGTTACTCTTGATGCTCCTACAATAACATTTCCCGTTTCATCAATGACCTCTTTCCATGGAGCCAGTGCCTTTAGGACTTCTTCATCTGAAATAGTACAGTTTAGCAAAGTGAAATAAAGTTCTTATTTACGTACAGTTAGGTTTAGTGTTGTAGTTTAACTTTCACTAAAAAAATCCACTAAACTTTATAGTAAAACCGTTATACTACATACGAGTATATTCGAAAAGATGTCAATGCTGTGGTGGTTGTTAAAGTTTTAAGAAACTTACCTTCTTCCACATCTCGGCTCATGTAGATTGGGGCACCCTCATATGAAACAACATCTCCGTTATCGTCAAAAAATACCGTTATATTCCCTACGTATTTAGCATACGCAGCCGCTTGTACAATCAAAACCCGATGGCCACTATCTTTGTGAATAATTTCCGTTGGATAATCACCTCTAGGGCGATCAGGTCCTGGCAAATCATCGCCAGTATACAAGAAAGTATGTGAATGAGATCCAATGATAACATCTATCTCAGCTCCGGCGTTTTCGGCTATAATCTTATCAACATCATAGCCACAGTGTGTAAGTACAATAATGATGTTGGCACCCTGTTGTTTAAGCTTTTGAGCCTCCTCAACAATTGCATCGCTCTCATTAAGGAATTTCAGTTTTCCCGTATCGGCGAGATCCTTAAAGAAAGTACATATTTTTGAGGTTAAGAGTTTTGCAAGTTTTCATCTTACTTATGTACCTACATAAAACGTTTCGAGTACTACTCCAATCAGGCCTATTTTCCTTCCACTTCGTTCGATAATCATTGACTTTTCAAACAATCCCTGTATTGTGGGCTCTTCGGAATCATCGATGTTTGCAACAAGCATTGGTGATTTTATAGTTTGCAGGAATGGAACCAATCCCTCGATTTTGTGGTCGAACTCATGATTTCCAAGAGTCTGTCAAAAGATTGCATTCGTTAGGGGGTTTAAACAAAGGAAAGGAACATGACAAACCATAGCATCGGCTGGGAGAATATTCAGAAACTGACTTGTAACATTCCAACGACCTATGTTGTACCAGATCGTACCTTGGTAACTATCACCAGCATTGAAATAGACAGGATTGTAGTCCTTTTGCTCTTCTAGCAAACGGCGAACAGTGTGAACGGTACGGGCATAACCTCCAATGCATTCTTCGCCAGAGTCACAAGTGCCGCCAGAAGTATCAGTTGCTTCAAATCTAAAAAGTGCAAATGTTCTCATTTTTTCAACAGAAAATGGATTAATCTAATCAGCGAGATTAATAATGGCTGTTGAGTGAGAAAATAAACTGCCATTCCGCATTCTATTTTCGACCCGGCATATATGTATATCGTATTTTTCTATAAAAAAAAAGATCGATCGGTATACTTGCCTGAATCCTTTCTTTTAACATCTTTCTTTTTTTTGTAGGTGGCGCTACAGTTCGGGGTGAACTAGGGCCTACTTTTCGCAACCATTTGTGTGTGTGTATGTGTTATATTTTTGCACGAATGGAAGGGAACTACATTTTTTTGTCGACTCCAAACGGCGAGTTGGGAAGCTACTCATGACAAATGATACTCTTCGATTGCTTGTCAGACATTTGAAAGAGATGGCCCCGTGAAAAAACTTTTAGGTGTTTGCTGGGATTGAACCCGGGCAGCCAACGCACTAACAACGGTACTTTTTAAATCATAACTTTTATTGTTTTTTCTTTTATTGAGGTAGCATTTTTATACTTTAATGACTTGGCATATATAATTATTGTGATTGACATATTTTTTGATTCGGCCAAGCATTCCAGATATCAACTATTAAACGACAATAAACGTAATTTTTATTAGCTTTACGATAGAACCGTTTAATTAATGAACTTAGTGCTTTTTTGTTTTATTTGGTAAGCGTGAAACGATTAGATTGTATTTATCACATATGTATGTACTTACACCTAAGATTAAGAACACTCTTAGGGCGCTTAAATGAAGTGGAACTGGATTTGAATCTATCTTGCACCATTCTGCCTATCGAAACAGTTTAACACAGGAGCAGTTTCACATCGTGTACACTTGAAATTGTGGAGTGATCATCAACAACGAGTGCATGTTGACAACACTTTGATTAGAGAGGTTTACGTACGTCGTCGCCCACGTGACTCTAGCGATAATGCCATGCAATTAATTTGATAAATGGGCAAAGCCAATGATTACGACTAAGGAGTTCCGTTTTGAAGTGAAAAGGTATCCAAATGATCCAATTAGTTTTTTGTTTAATTAATGTTTAATGATATCATATATATATACAGAAAGCCCTCGGTAAAAGCAACCGATAAAAATTCGAGCAGTTGCGTTAATTGAGGTTGTTGCAATAACCGAGTCACAAAAGAGAATGGAAAATAAAAGAATAATCTTCGTCGTAAAAGAAACGAAAAACAATATGTATATTTAATTCTGAGAGAAGTAACTGTAAAATAACTGCCCAGTTATAGTAAAACCAAACGCCAAAAAATAGAAACAAATATAAAACGAAATAAGAGATCATGTATGGAAAGTTGCGTTTACTGAGTCACATTTTTTTGAAAAGTTGCAATTACTGAGTCACTAATATTATTGCGTTTATCGAGGGTTGCTTTTACCGAGGGCGTACTGTATATACACATCTATATATATATACTATATGTAGGTACATATTATACCAGCAACAGCTGATTTTATAGATCAGCGTCTGGTCTTTCCAATGAAATTGATAAAAATAATTTTACTTCCTTTAACGAAATCAACGTTAATCTGTTATCAGTCGATGTTAATACAATAAAAGTTGCTTTGGCCAATTGGAATCGACCTCATTGGTTAGTTTGTTATCGATTATTTGTTTGATCGATTACCAACTCATAAGCAATGACAAACATCAAAAATAACTCTCCAGTTATACGGACGTAACTCTACGTCGATCTGCCTGTATTTCTGTTTGTCTTGTCCTTCATGAGGTAACGCTGTGTTAAAGCTCTTTCTCGTTCCGCTCTTCGTACTACAAGTCTACAACGCTAGGCTTTTGTCTATACCGTTCATCTGATTGCGATGAAACTTTGGCAATTTAGATCTCCAGGTCTCCGAGTGGAAATGATTGCTCGTTCAAGCACACACCTTTACTACCCTAACCTAACCTAACTTGTCTCATGTGTATGGGACCATTTAGCGTGTATGCGCATATTGGGAAGTGCGGGTAAACTCGATTTAATGATTGAAAGGGGATAAATTAGAGTTTTATTATCTGTGGTATAAGCATAAGGTAGTTTTAGAATGATACCTTTCTGCTGTCGATGAATAGAAAGAGTTTCAAAGCAGAGTAAGAGAGCAAAACATAATAGGTCTGTTCCCGTACATGTCCAAAACTGCAAAAAACTACGAAAATCAGTGAGATCCGGTTCCCGTACGAAGATTTTTCGTAGTTTTTCACAGCAGAGAGCTTACAAAAGAATAACAAATCTCCCCATGCTGGAAATTTTTATGATAACTTTATGATAACTCAAATCTATCAATTGTCATACATTTTCAATTGTTGTTCAATGCGTTTCTGTACTTTTGCACACTTTTACCTCTGAGATTTTTATCCCCACTCTTTGAAATTTGTGAATCTGTGAATTTTGGTGCAGAAAGTACGGGAACAGACCTCGGTGCCACATCTTTCGAATGTCTGACAAACAATCAAAGAGTGTCATTTGTCAAGATTATATTCTCAGATCTCATCTCGCCGTTTGTTGGAGTCGGCAAAAAACAATATGTCCCTTTTATTAGTACAAAAATATACACCACACAAATGGTTGCGAGCTATAGCGCCACCTAAAGAAAGAAAGATCCTCATTATGTCCTAGCATGTGCTACAAAATTAACGCTATTTTTACATAAATAGGGTAGATCGGGGACAATAGTAACAGTATACAGTTGTAACACTCGCGATAATTTCCTAACTGTAACTGCAAATCCTCTCTAACAGACACACACAACGCGTCTGCATATTATCATTTATTTGGGAGTTTCTTTTCGGCTTGTATACAAAATAGACATAACTAGAGGAAAAGACAGTTTTTTACCAGTAAATTTTTCCGTTGGTGAACATTTTTGAATAACTTTTTTTTGCTACAAAATTTACAAAGTTTATTTTCTATAGTATATTCAGTGTTTATCAGTCTATCTTTTTTTGTACTGCTTTGACTCCAGCCATTTGTGATAAAGTAGATAAGACGTATTTTATGTATAAAAGGAGCATGGGGACAGTTGTAATATTCCCGGTTGGAGAATACCTACGTTACAAATATCCTCAGGCACTGTTACAACTGTCCAGGATATGGGGACAGTTGTAACATTTGTCCCATCTCATTAAAAGTGCATATATCTTTTTTTCTATCACTCCTTGTGGATTGAAATTGAGTTCTAATACTGGGAAGAAAACAAGCAATCCTTTGGTGTAAAATATTTTTTGACAAATATTATAGCATAGAGACTATATGAGCTGAAAAGCAAAGTGTTACTATTGTCCCCGATCTACCCTACCTCCGACATTAGTTCCAAGCGAGCGAATATTTTAAAGGTAAGCCTTATCGAGACAACGATAAAAGAAACAGGTTTAAAAGCCAAAAACCTTAATATAGGTACTAGCTTAACTTAAGGTGGCGTTACACGTTACGTTTGTATGTGCGTGTTATATCTTTGCACTAATGGAAAGGATCTACAACTTTTTGTCGACTCCGAACGGCGAATTGAGAAGCTTATTGACAAATGATACTCTTTGATTGCTTTTCAAACATTCGAAAGAGGTGGCAACCGTGAAAAACTTTTTTTAGGTGTTGGACCCGGGCTGAGATTGAACCCGAACAGCATGCGTAGTAGTCCAACGCACTAACCACCACGGCCACGGCGACCACTAGGTACTAGCTAATAAGCTACATTTCTTAAAGAAAAATATAGAATACATATTTTGAAAATACAGCCAAATAAAAATGTGTACATTATTTTTTTTTTATGAACTACACTGCAGTATCATACTCAAAAGATGTTTTATCGAGTTTTGAAACTACCGACAGTTAATCTATAGTTTAACCCTTAAATGCATGAAGTCAACCCTCAGTATGGAGACAAAGCTACCCTAATGTAAAATCGCTCGCTAAGCACGAATTGAGCATTCATTTTTCTGCGAAGTGCACCATTTTCCTAGAAAAGAGGAAAAAGGACGATTTTTGATGTGTACCATATATGGTACACTATGCATCCACTATACATTTTTCGAATAAAAATAAATTGTTAGAAGTATGTTTTATTTATTAGAAAATAATGAAAATATTTATAAAAATGAATGAAAAGTGAACTCAAATAACAATTCGAGAAGTTTTTAGTGTAAATATAATATTTTATTATTTCTTTTTGGTATGATAATCGATGAAACAATTGCGTTTTTCGTTCAAACATAGGTGAACATTACACTTCCTGCATTTAAATATGGAACTGGTTGTTCACTTGTTTGCTTTCGCCACCACATTTTATATTTTTGCACCGAGCTCGTCCGTCAATAACTGGCAAGTGATCCATACCATCTTGTCGCAAATCATTAGCTGGCTGATATTCGGTTTGTACTCGAGGGAATGGCAAAGGTACGTCTGGCCGACTAATTTTCTTTTTCTTTCGTGTCATGTTTGTCAGCACGTGAGACACCTCCAGACGGAATGCCTTTTGGGTTATCGATATAGAAGGATTTGCTCTTTTAAAAAGAAGCCAAGCATTAACCATGGAAACGTCGAGTAAGTGGTAGAATATTCTTATGTACCATTTCCTGCTTTTCAGAGCAATTTTTAGGCCACCCAAAGAAGAATCCATAAGGTCTACACCGCCCATGTGCAGATTGTATTCTTTGATGATTTGGGGGCAAGGAATCATGATTACTTCGTGGTGCTTCCTATCCCATCGTTCAACTGTAGGGACGTCAACATCAACACCATATTCCACTAGTAATGGTTTCATGCCTACGAAAGTGGACACAAGGTTAACAACCTTGTTATCTTTCCACGATATCGATGTCAACTCCACACCTTGAATGTTTGTTGGGAACTCTGCCGAAACGCCTCTATTCATTTTCATCATAGCCTTCGGGTCTGGAAGTTTACAATTTTTTATTCGGTTTCGATGTATGGTTCCAATGCTGTGAATGCCTAGGGTCCGCAGATATACCAGTAATGGTATGGACGTGTAGTAATTGTCCATATAGACGATGTAGTTTTTAAAACGAGGAACTTCACGGGTCATACGTACCACAATATTCGCAGAGGCTTTCAAGTTAGGTTCACCGGGCCATAAAGCATGTTCTTCTCCAGTATAAATTTCGAATTTATACATGAAACCGGTTGTATCACAGAGGGCAAAGAATTTAAATCCCCATTTCTTTGGCTTATTTGGGAGATATTGCTTCATGTAATGCCCAACTTTTGTGGAGCACATCTGCTCATCAATCGATAAACGAGGCACCATGGAAATCGATTGAAAACGATCGTTGAGAGATTTCACCATAGGCCTTATTTTGAATAAACGATCAGGATTGTCGGCATCGTACTCTTCATTGTTATTTATATGTAGGTACTCCCTTATCTTTTCAATCCGATTGACTGTCATTACATTACGCACTGCATCAACTCCATACTGCCTACTCCAATAATCTCTCACGCAAGGGAGTTTATGATAAGACATAAAATAAATAATGCCAATGTATTTGCCGAGTTCCAGGGTATCGAAAAAAAAATTATGATTGTTCTTATCAACTTTTGCATAGTGAATTGTCTCGTCGACTATTTTCGCCATTAGCTCCTCCGTGAAAAAATACTTGAAGCATGCGTAAGGAGTTGAAAAATCTTCTGCTAACTCTGGTTCCAATTTAGAGCTTCCGAGAAAAGAGATTTCCTCCTCGTATAACTGTAGGTTTCCTTTTTTCCAACGAGCTCTCTCAAAATCATTGGAAGAAATATCAACAACAACGTCCTTATACTCACAGCATTTTTCGCGTACATGGTCCAACTTATCATTTAGATTGATAAAAGCATTTTCGGTGGTGGCATTATCAATAAAATCATCCACTGGGGTCGAAGAAGCCAACATTTTGTTCCTCTTCTGTGGAGGCGAAGAAGACTGCTGCGTCAATATGGATAATTCAACTTGCATTGACGTACCAACAGCAGGAACAGGAATTCCAGAAGCCTCAAGAAAATATACTTCTAGTTCGTCATTGTTAAGAAACACGCCGGAAATTGCACCTTCATCCAATATAGCGTAATTGGTTTCGGCTCGATTTCTCACGCGTAGCGGTATTTGAGTTTCATCAATTAATTCATCCAACCCGTCATCTGCTAAATCTTTTTCATCTTCAGAGAGATCACCATTGCTAGGTATGCCCAACACTTCATTATCGTCATCATCACAAAGCATAACCGCCACCTCATCAGCATTGTACCTCCTTCCGCCAATTATAACACCTTCCATGTCTAAATAAACAATCAAAAATTGTCACATAAGCAGATGCATGGTGTACCATATATGGTACATACAAAAATAGGAAAAAAAACTATTCCAAGATATCAATTTGGATCAAGTTTCATTATATTTAGCCAAAACAAAGCCCAATGTACTTACCAATCCCTATTTCTAGACAAATAATAAATATTATAAGTTCTTTGTTCACTACTGAAGCTCACTTTTCAAATTGTGTGCAAAAAGTGCAGACGAACACTTCGGCAGCTTACTGGCAACCGAAAAAAATAGTAGGCGAGCTAAAGCGTTTTTTTTTTTAAACGATATATTTGTCTGTTACAATTTAAAAAATACGGTATTACGCTTCAGTGTGAGTGACTAGATTATCGTATGGTTAACGACACGTACCATATATGGTACGATATGCATTTAAGGGTTAAAATAAAAACATCTATACTAATTGAAATATCAAACCATCGCACATGCAGGTATTTGAATGATCTACGCGGCCCAAATTCTAATTTTCAAAATGCAAAACCGTTAAAAAACGACTAACTCTGCTTGGGGACAGGTCTGAGAATAATACCCAGACCGTCCCGCTATTCTCCCGTGCATGCCTTGTTGCTGGAAGCGTGCAGTCGGATCATCTCGTTTGGTGCATGTGTCTGTTCTCGGCGTTCGTTTGCAAACAAAGCTGTTAAATGCTGAGTATTTATTATTTTACGTTTATTTCGGAAAAAACAAGTTATGGAAATTGATACAGCAGGTAATTATCTACTAATTAAAATATAATTTCTATATTTTTTATGATTGAAAAGATTAGTTTTAGTGTATTAAAGGTCGAGCGTATTTCAGAGTATTTTTTTTTAGCTATAATTTGTGGTTAATAGGGAATTTTTTATACTTCCGAATAAGATCCTGTTATAATCTTAATGCAGTCGAAAGATTAAAGCATTGACTAGTAAATAATTTAAAAAGTTGCCGCGGAATGTCGCGGATAAGAACGTAATTATTGATACATCTTCTGCTTTTTAAACGAACATTTTAAAGTCATTTGTTATGTTAAGCGCATTTTTAAAGAAAGTCTTTCTGTATTCGATTTAGATTTTGACCCTATGTTAAGTAGCATGAGAAGCGTAAACATTAGACAACCTTATTCTTTGTTGTCAGAGACAATTGCTCTTCATATGCCGGCGAATTTAAATGAACCTGGTCATTCTTCAGAAAACGAAGATGAACATTTTTCTGAAAAATTATAGTTTTTTTTTTTCTTGAATAAATATGCTTGGATATATGTACCTATGTACATAATATTAAAACCTTTGTTTTATTTACTTATATCGTTTAGAACCAATATTGGCCATAAAATAATTTTGGCTGCGTAGATCGGTCAAATATCCCTATGTGCATCGATGTTAACTGAACACTAGTTTAAGCCGTTGAATGTTGGATTAAATTTTGGGTATTTCTCGAACTCTCCGAATTCCAGCATAAAAGTTTTATTGTACCTACTTGATTAGATGGATTTGATGTTTTCAAGTCGTGTACGTTATATGGCACACACACGCACACTCATATCGAGTGGCGTTTGGGCTATTAAATTAAACGAAGAAACATAAGAAGGTCAATCGTGGTATCAATCAGATTTTACGAAGGATTTAACGGCATTTAAACCGATTTATTTTCGATTTACATTCACAATCAGTTAATTTTTCTCTAATATGTATTTATTTGATTTGAGTAATAAGATTATAGCTTTTTTGGAGCTGAAACGTGATAGGATTACTAACCTTGCGTGAAAATCATTTATGTGAATAATAGACAATGGAAACAGATCCGACCGTACCAATTGTGACAAAGATAATAAACAAATTGCCAGTGCAATCAAGCGCGTAAATGAAAACATTTTGAACAAACACTAATTTGATATTTAACTTTCAAAGTTTAAATTTTGCACCTATTGTAGCGAGTACACACTCTCTCTCGAGTTTAACCTGGTCCCGACTACAGATCGAATCAAACTGAACTTTTGAATTTGAGGTATTTTTCAGTAATACACTATCGTCACTATCGTCAGAGTAATTTGTAGTACCTATACAGTATACTAGATAACAGTTTCACGGTAATAAATATTGGTTAATTTATGCCGACAGATTATTAAACACATTTTTTTAGATTAAATCGATGGTAGATAAGCCTTTTGTTATTAATTTCTTCATGACAATTACGTGTTGCAAATGTAGAGTATAAAGCTCTATATAGCCAAATGTTGGGGACCGCGGACTCTGACAACAAACTACATTTAGCTTCACGTTCACTTGGCTTTGATATTCGATTAATAAGTCATTTGTTCTTTGAATATCAAGTACATATTCACATAGTTTTCAAAAGCGGTGGTGGTCTACTTTAATTCAGTTGAAGATACATTTGGCTATTTCAGAACAGATGTGGTCCGGAAGCATTTTGTGATTATTGATATAAATGAGCAAAACGAGCTTTCATTAATATTATAATAACTGTCTAATAGATTTAAGATTGGGTCGTATGCATAAAAACAAGTAAATGCTTTTACTAGACGATTTTTAAGTAAATACTTGATTTTCGTATGCACAAAATTGAAGTAAATGCATTTACTAGCTGGAATAGCATTAAATTTTCAATTTCACTAGTAAATACTTTATGTCGTATGCATAAAAACTAGTTATTGTTTGTAGTACTTATTTGACTCTTTTCAAGTTGGTGAACAGCAAACTTGAACATTTGCTAGCAAATACGTCTTAGTTTAGAAAATATTCCAAATATAATTTTGGCATGTTTCGTTTTGCACAATATTGCAAAGCATTTAAAAGATAACAGATACTGGGGAATTTCGCACTAACTCTTTAAATTCATTTGCAGCACTGGATAAATCTTCAATTTCCCTTTGCACCCGAGTGGGATTATCTGCTCCCACAGATAAACCACCGTTAGGTTAATTTTTTTTAGTAAAAGTATAATAATTAGCTCTTTAAAAGAATACAAACCAGGAATGCAGAAGATTGATGGGTTTTTACCAGCATTGAATAGCTATTTAAAAATTACTTTCCATTCTTTGAGTTGTATAGGCCTATTTCCAGTTTTCATAAGGTCTGCCTGCCTTCTTCTTAAAATCGATTTTCTTCCTAATCTGTTCTTCCGATAGCTGAACATCTTTAAGAGCCTTGTATTCATTAATAAATAATTGAATAGCTTCGCTCCTTTACCTTTTGATTGACGGTTGTTCTGACTTATTCATAAGTACCGTATGCTGTTTGAAAATTTGCACAAATTGCATTTGGCTAGTGGAAGAAGCTTCGCTTGTCATGACTGTTTCTTTTGAGTACCTTACATGAAATAAAAAGCCCAACGAGATTGTTTACAGAACAAAAACTGAAGAAAGAAACAGCAAATTACGAAAACAGCTACCGGTGTAACTTTCAAAACAAATTTTCTGCAATAACGACTGAGAAATAATACAAAATAAGTATAAACTAGCAATTTTGGATGAACTGGTAGTATTTACTTGAATGACGGTAGTATTTACTAGAAGTAGCTATTTGGTATCAAGTAAAAACTTGTTTTTATGCATACTAAATCCAGTAAATACTTAAAATATTAGCTTCTACTAGAAGTACTAGCATTTAGTTTTATGCGGCCCATTGTGTAGGGTGTTCAATAGCACTTGGGTTATCTTTGCTAATTTGATAAAATAGAAGTCCAAAACATGAAAAAATGTGTTTCTTCGAATGTTACTTGGATCACTTGTTCTTAACTAGCCATTCATTTATCAAACGATATTTATTGGCGCATAGTTTTTGTTTTAGCTTCTATATATATATGTACATACATACTTCTCGATTAACATTCAATTCGATATTATTCTTGTAACTCACTCCATAAGCTAGATACTCATACATCATACTCATCTGTTGAAACTTTCTGATCAGCAACGCCGCCTGTTTGCAAAAATAGAAATAAAAACGCAAATGAACATCAAATAAAAACAAATTGAGTTGAATTTAATAAACATCCATATATTAGAAACGCATGTTAAACATCTTTATCACTTTTTTCTTGACCACTGTGTGGATCGAGATTACTCTAGCCGGTTGCAGCTTCAATTAAAGATTCACAGTATTTGATCTCTTCAGCTTTTGCTCTCTCCCTGCGCATTTTCTTCTCAAGGGCACGCGTCTTTCGGGCGGCTCGGCGTTCTTTCCTCAATGCATCGCGTTCTGCACGCGCAGCCGCTCTAATTTCGATTTTATTTTTAAGTCCTTGGCGCAGCGCTTCTTTTTCTTTCTCTTTGGCTTTGCGTTCCACAGCTGCTTCAGCCCTCTCTTGACGAGTAATATCCAATCGATTTAAGTCCTCTTCAATTTTCTCATATAGGGCAATTTGTTTACGATGAGCCTTGCTTAGACCATGAATATTGTTGTTGCAAAAACTGGTGGCAGTGCTGTTGGGATCCTTAACAGCCTGCCAGACTTCATCAAGCAACCTACGACCAGCAAGGAAAATGCCTTTATTGAAAAACTTTTGCGCTCGAAAGACGCGTTTTTTAAATTGTCGATTTCCTTTTTTAGCACAAACGCGGCGCTTCCTTCGGGGATACTTCTTGCGTCTCTTTTGGCAGCAGGGCTTTCCTCGTTTGCGACGTCGACGTTGAAGTCTTGCGAGTAGTTTGATGTTTAATTGTGGCGCTACTGAAGCTGCAATTTTAACAGATTTATTGATTCGATTGCCATTTTTCCCGTTGCTAACCGGTTCCCTTTTCTTTTTGACAATTAGTGGCACCGATTTACTACTGCACTGCATTTTCCGCTCACGGTTTGCCTTTTTCCGTTTCATCTGCATTCTATAGAGATTGAGTATGACATTCTTCACCTCATCCGTCTGCGCTTCCAAAATCTCCTTCATTATCATGAATTTGATCTGTTCCTCAATGGCACATAACCTCCTTTTCCTTCGCCTCCTCGGTGAAAGTTCCTCATCCGAACTCTCATCATCGTCGGTCACCCAATTTGACGAGTCATTGAAAGTAGTTTTTGTACGCCTATTTTTGCGCCTGGCTTTAATTACGTTGTCATCGGTAGCTTTTGAAACATTGTTCAGAAGTTGAGACTCCGAATTTTCAGGTGGAAACTTAAGGAACTGTTCCCTGCAGAACATGATTATTAACCACTTAGCATTCGAAATTGAAATAAAGTTCTGGAACAAGATGTTGATTAAATATAAGGACAACAAAAATAAACTTATTGCTTTAAAACCTTCAAAACAAAACGAATTGACGCGCTTAAATCTGCGGATCTCGATAATTCTCCAAAAAGTAACAACAAAAAACGTTTGTTATCATTCGATGTATGCGCAATTTTAAAAAGTTACCCTAATGTTTTTGAAATGCCGTTTGTTAGAAAAAGAGAGATGTCTATCTATCTTGCATCCTTTTCATTGTTTAGCAAGTTTTTTTTTTTGTGGAGAGATAGAAGTTAATTTACAGTGCGTACCCCGCTAAATAGAACACTTCAATCGGTTAACCATATTGATTTTCAAAGAAATTGATTATATTCAGGATAAAAGATGTAAACAATTCATTGAAGAAGTAGTTGCTAAAGGACGCTGACATAATGTGAGCGTAAATACGTGTAATAATTTCAAAATTTAAAGAGGTTATTAAAGTGAAGTATTGAACAAGGTTGCATCCTGGGACACAGTTGGCATTCGAAACTATGTAGGTAATTTTATTTTCAAGATTTAGTGGTTTCGAAATTAAAGCTTAAATGACATTTATAAAACCTATTTAAAAAAGAAAGTAATTGCATAAGTATTTCAATAAATAAATTAATATTTAAATTCGTCCACGGTAGGTAAATCAAAAAAATTAATTTGCTTAGAAAACTATCACATACTCCCAGGAACATCACCCCTCAAACTGACAATCCACACAGTTTGTTTTTTACCGAACTGTCAGTGTCAACTAAAAATGTGGGAATGAGAAAGCGATTGTTGTTTTGACTGCGAAAGTTATGTGATTTTTATATCGTTTCGTAAACATTGGTGGCATTCAAGATCTTAGTTGACTAGATTTGCAGTCAATTTCACGGCCTCTGATTGGTCGAGAGCCCGAAAATTGACAGAACAGCTAGTCAATTTTTTTGAGGTCGGGGACTGGATTTTTAGTGAAGAAAATCTTGACTAGCCCACTAACAACCGCCAACAACAGCTGACTGGTTGGTGTGGTTATACTGTGTGGCTGTTGTTTGCTTGTTACAAGAATACAAATCCAAGTAAATTATGAAGGAGTATTTTTATTTTTTCTATTTTTTATGCAATTCATATACTGTTGGATTATGTAGAACAATCGACGAACTCAGCAAATCGTTCACAGCAAAAAATGCAACTTGGTCTATGAAATAACTAATTTACATTCCGAACACATGTGTTACACATGTTACTTGCATAAAATGTCATCCCCTAATTCGTGCATTCTTATTTCTAAGTTTGTTTTTGCTCTTCTTTTCTTTAAAAAAACAGATTTGTTGTGCTGCAATAACAATTCTCCAAACAATCCCAAGCGAAAATAGAAAGTAGATGACGTTTTTGACATCTGAACTGTCAACTAGATATGCAGTCAATTTTGGCATTCAAGATCTTAGTTTGACTGCAAATCTAGTCAACTAAGATCTTGAATGCCCCCATTATTGATTGAGATTTCCTCTTAAAAATGCGATTATCTCGCGTCCTGCGTTTCCGCAGGTCTATTGCTAGTTTAAGTGCCACTCTTCAATATGTGCCTAAACACAATCCTGTGCTAGATAGCGATGTCAAACATTTGGAGGACTTTATTATATCCAAACCAAATATTCTAGTTCTCACTGGAGCGGGTATATCCACAGAGTCAGGTGAATAGAATCTTTTTTTTTTACCCTTTCTTCAGACCGCATAAATTTCATTTTAGGTATACCTGACTATCGCTCTGCTGGCGTTGGGATGTATGCACGCACTAATCATCGTCCTGTCCAACATATGGAATTTGTTAAATCTAAGGCAATTCGTCAGCGTTACTGGGCCCGGAATTTCGTCGGTTGGCCAAAGTTTTCTAGCACTGAACCAAATGCCACACATCATGCTTTGGCCCGCTTTGAGCGAGAGGGTCGTATACAGGGAATCGTCACACAGAATGTCGACCGTCTGCATACCAAAGCAGGAGCAAAGAATGTTACAGAGCTCCATGGGAGTGGGTATGTGGTGAAGTGTCTGTCATGTGATTATCGGATTGATCGTCATGCCTTTCAAGACATCCTGAGCACAATGAATCCCGAGTTCAATGATGCTCCCGATATGGTGCGACCAGATGGCGATGTTGAGATCCCACTAGATTACATTGAAAATTTCAAAATCCCTACCTGCCCCCAGTGTGATGGAAATCTAAAGCCAGAGATTGTATTCTTTGGAGACAACGTACCCAAAGAAAGAGTGCGTAAGATCGCGGAAATGATTTACACCAGTGATGGTCTATTAGTGCTTGGCTCCAGTTTAATGGTATTCTCTGGTTATCGCATGGTGTTGCAGACGAAGGATTTACAATTGCCTGTTGTCATTGTGACTATCGGGGAGACGAGGGGTGATCATTTAGCCGACATTAAACTGTCAGCAAAGTGTGGTGATGTTGTGCCTAAGTTATTTATTTATAAGTAGTACAATTACATGCTCATTGTTTTTATTAGATTTGTTGATAAATTTGTGGTGTCTAAAAAAAATCCGCTGTCTCTCTATTGCATCTAGCGCCATCTGAACGTGGAGAAGTTTGACAGGTATTTCCTACCGGCACATAAGTTTTGTTTCTCTTTTCTTCTGCTAGCCAATGCCATCGATTTAAAAGACGGATATAGAATTCATCAAGTATGTACGTAATTCGAATTCGAACAACTGAAGCCTTTTGTTGCAAACAGTGTGACCATACTGGAAAATAATATTCCACTAGTGGAATATTTTAGACCTGCAGAGAATATATTTTTTACAGAAAATATGCGCATATAAAAGTGGAATATTTTTTTCTCCAAAAGGAATATTTAGATAAAAAAATATTCTCCATAAATTAGAATTAAATTCTTCGTTGAAGTTAATTTTATTACTTCTAAATTTTAACTATTTTATGTTTATTTGCTTCTGAAGTAACCGTAGTGTCCGTAGTCCGTTTCAAATCATGGTGGACTTTTGTCCTGCATATTTTCTCTTTTCTGCATATAAGAAAGGTTCACTCGAAAAGAAAAAAAAAATGTACGTGGCATCCAAAAAGACTGAGATTAGTTTAAAACAAACAATTAAAACTTAACAAATAAACCCCTTTTTTAAATGTTGTACTTTGGTAGACAGTGTAAGAAATGTTTTTCTTTTATATTCCGAGGCTTTTAATTTTTTGTTCCACATTTGATACCGACATTTTTTGACTCGATTATTGCAACAACCTCAATAAAAACAACTGTCTGAATTTCTACTATTAAGTTGATTTTGTTGAGGTCGTACTGTACCAAGTGGAATATAAAAATATTGAAGTGGAATATAAGTATTCCACTTTTCCTAGTAAGTGGAATATTTTTGATAGAACCTAATGGTCACATTTAGCAAATGGTGTGGTGGCTGCCAGCATGACCAGATTGCAGACTTTTTCTAGTTTTCTTGTATTTTTAAAAAAGGGCAACGGGGAAAATGAATTGCATAAATGTTACCACTCGACATTTTCAACACATCAATACTAGTAAAGCAAAAAAAAAAGTACTCAAAAAGCGAAAAATATGTTCTCTCTATCCGATACACTAAATATTATTAGCACTCCGTTGCAGATTTCCAAGAGTAAAACATCAAAGCTAAGCACAGTCTAGCTTTCAGATTTTGAAAATTTTCAATCACTTTTACACTCGCAACATCAAATAGAAACACAACATTGCATAGTTCTAGGCGCATCGCGCAATTATTCGATTTTTGCACTTAGCCACACAATATTTCTCTGTCCGTATCTGCTTTTATGTGATTGTGTTGTTTTGTCTTTACAGAAGGTTTGAAAAATTGCTTTAGGGACAATTCTGCGCAACAGAGTGCATCTGCGTATGCGTGTAGTTTTCCAAGTTTCAACTTTTTGCACCTAAATTTGAATGTGATTGACACTTAAGTTCCTCAAGTTGTTTTTTAATTTTTCTTTTATTTTGTTATCTTTATACATATAGAACCATTATTGAATGAAGTATGTATAACTTAAATGGTTTTTCAGTTATTTAACATACCTTAAGTCATTACTCCGTTCCCATGTTAATAAATAAAAATAAAAATTTAATAAAAAGTTGTGTTAAAAAAGGGAATTTATTTCACCAAAACCTGGTAATGCTGGTCGCTGGCGGTTTGCTTTGATTAGTCAATATACTAGCCGTCAGTTTCTTTTCGAATGCAGCTGTGATTTGTTGTATGAATTGAGCTGTGCTGCGTTGGTGGAATTTTGTGTTCTCGTTGTTGTTGTGTAGTTCATTTTCTCATCCTTTTGTTATCTTTACATCAGCGCGAAACAATTTCAGTTTTTCTCTTGGTTTAGGTTGTTTTTTTTTGTGTTTTGCGGTAAGAATATTAAAAAAAAATCTCTGAATATAAAATACAGACATCCATTTAAATTGAAAGCTGAAAAAATAATAGTGAAAGGAAAACACGAGTTCTTTGTAACAAAGTGAAAGAATACATATACCGCTGTATTTTGTTTTTCATTTTGCTGTGTGCATATTCATTAAGGAACAAGCGAACAAAGCAAGCAGTCGCAGCAAAATGTCAGATACCAAAAGTGTAAGTTAATTAAATTAAATGTAATATAATGTATTATTATCTGTATACAAAAAACAAGCATCAATTGCGAAGGCGAATAAGTTTTGTTGTTATTTGACTATAGAAAGGGCACAAATCCTAGTATGTATGTATAAGACGGCGCTGCTGCTGTGTTGCTGTTGCATGTGCCAGTGCCTCCAAAGAATCTAAAATGAAATAAAACTCTGGAATTCAAGGGCGCGGCTAATGCACTTTCGTTAATGTATGTTGAGTATATAAATGTATAAGCGTCGCCCTTGTAAATGAGTTCAAGTGGAATTTCAGTCCAATTCGGTATTGTCGGTACATACTTCTGTGAACAAAACAAAATGGGGATTCATTCATGACCTTTCTGTTCATTCACTTGAATTTTTTTTTTCTTAACATTCATAAGAATTAATGCATGTTTTACATTGCGGAATTTGCCATGGAAATGACATTCTCCAGATCCAGACTGGATTCTGTTGTCTCAAAAGTGTACATACCTACATATATGTATGCATGTAACCTCCTTAGTATGTGTTCGCTTCCTGTTTTATCCAATATCCGTAAAGGATCTAAACTGCATACCTTATTGATATGTACATTCTACATCTACATAAATATATTAAGGCTAAAAAGACTTCTGCATGCGCCAAACAATGCTAAAAGTTCATAATAATACAGCAACAGATATCATTCTTATATCGAAGTTCTAATAAAAGATTACATTCTCGTTAAATGGATAAGATTGTGTTGATACAGTTTTAAATCCGCCTTTAGCTTTACACACATATCTAATCTATCAGACAGCCAAAGTAAAAATTGCTATCAACCCATGATAATTTTTTATTCGCTGAACTAAATTTTCCAAATACCAGGAAACTCATTTTAAAAACAAGAAATCGATTCTTGTAAATAAAAATAAACTTTTTTGCAAAAAAAAAAAAAAAAAAATAAAAATAAAAATCCACCTGGTACAATAAATAAACTCAAATCTATTTAGGTATCTCTCACTCTAAAGATCAATAAACGAATTACCACCCCCCAAAATAAAACACGCCAGTGAACCTTTACCAAAAATAGAAATTTAAAAGCATCTCTTCCGCCACACGGAAATGGCACAGTATCAGAGTAGGTACTATTCTTGGGAAGCAAGAACTCTCACAGTTCTACTTTCTTTACAAATGCAATGAACTGTGCATTCCTCTTTTTATAGAGTATCATGGAATTATCAGTGCAACACATAGTGTTAGACGCAGTCTAATTGAATTCTTCTAATTAAAAGCATTGTAAACAAGTTTATTAAGTGGAACCTGTGAATGAACTTCTCTATCCGCAATAGTACATTAGATTGATGTGAAAATAAATACACATTCATATAATTATGTGTGTTAAGTGATTCACCCGCTGAGAATCATGGAGGGAATAGTACTGACTGCATTCTCAGAGACTAACTCCGAACAAATTAATTAAATAAATTAGCCTTTTCCCCTTTTTTTTATTGTTTAATAAACAAATAAAAGATCGCTGACCTCCGTCCGTAAAAATTGATGCAATCGTTCTTAACGATTGTATTTTGTTGAATTTTTATGTGATTTTCAATAATTTATAATATCACTTGAAATGTGTGACTCATAGGAAAGTGTCAACGAAGCACTATTCTCTTACACTTGGAGGTATTTTATGTTATTGTTTTGCAAGTGACGTGGTCTTAATATGTATACATATTCGAATATGCATACTTGAAAAAATGATAAAACTCCATGGTCGGGTATTGAATATTTGTTTTCATTCTAGGTAGAGTCGTGCGCGTTTCATTATCTTATGTAGTCTTATATACTCGTACCTACATACATGCTTAGATGAAAAAACCTTGCTGATAGCGAATTTTCGATTGACACACCTTACGTTTAGAACGTGCAACATTTATATAAAATCGGTCAATAAAAAAAACAAAATAAAACATATTGTGTTTTGGGTTTATTGATTAGCAAAAGACCGGCTCCGCGGTATCTGCAATACTGTTAATGACTGAATTATTTATTGATAATTATAAACAGACGCTAGCCACTGTTATCATTTCCAGTTTGTTTCACCGACATCATGTACATATTACCCAAAGTAAAGATTCGCTGTTTTTGTTTTTTGTTGGCAAAAGTCCCAGTCCCTTTCAATTTCTATGTGGCTTTCTTCCCCAAGCCATTTTTCTCTTTTCCTGACAAAGAACGTATCAAACCAAACAATGTCGCATGACTCATGACTTAACCACCCTCCTGGTCCAGCTTATTCACTCTTCAATGTCCAAATACCATTATGCACCATAAAAATGTTGCCAACATTTTTAGATCTCTCGAGTGGCGACGGAAAAACAAAAAAAAAAAATTAAGGACAGTCGCTTCGATTCGGTCATTTACTTTTTACTCAATTTGACTGCTAAAAGCTAATACACAGAACCGAGCACACATTACCAGTAGCCGACCGACAGTGCTACATTTGAACGTACGAAATTAGCCCCAAGCGTCATGTCGCAGTAAGCAACCAACCAGCAACAGCATACTGGTGGATCCAATTCAAAACGAGCCAACACGAACAAAACAATATAAAAATGTATAACCGTCAATTAAACGGTGTCAGACTGCGTACAGCATTTTAATTTAGAAAACAATTTTGTTTTATTTCTTTTTTAGTTTCAAAGAGCGTAGTGGGGTGGAGTAGAAGTAGTACGATAATTTAATGGGTAAAAAGAAATGAATGGAATGCGAATAACAACGATGTAGTGCAGTGCAGTAGAGAAAGTAGTGACTAAGGGATAGCGCAAAGAACAGAGTACCATGGAAAGTTAGGCATTTTATCTTAGAACTTTCAGTTGGAATTCCCTTTCGGTGAATAGTGAAATAAATGAAACTAGAAACGAAAATGAGCGTCGCAGAGGAGATGGGTTAAGCAGCTTACCCTCTTTCCATATTTCACTTTATACCTTTGTGGTTTTATAATAGCATGTTAGGTAGCAGTAGCTGCCGGTAACGAGTACCAGCACCACTCGGCCTATAGAGGCCTATTGTGATATAATAGAATGTTGCTCTTTCCCAAGATATCTGTTGAAAACTGGAGAATCATTCCTGCTAATTATTCAGGATGGCCCCCACAGTCTAGCAAATGGAACAGGTGACGTTTCCTAAACACAGGATTTTCCTAGTCATCTTTCAGCAGTTAACATACGAAAACGATCCGTCATCTGTTTTTGGTAAACCTAGGTCGAACAAATTCCCCACTGTAGAAAATCGGGCTGTTATTTATTGTAACCATGTGCCCTTAGAAGGAAAGTGTTCTTCAAACTACCACCACCTTTTTAACGTCTTCAAAAAATGTAAAGCTCTATAAAAGTTGGCTTCTCAAAGACTTGTTAAAGTGACTTACTCATTTAATCGTTAAAAAAACCTTTATGAATATGTAAGTAGCAATCTGTTTTCTTTGTTCACTTTCGCTTCTGAATGGACAAAACAAGAAGATGAGAGGTTGTTGGCTGTTTCTTTTTTTTTTTTTTTTTTTTTTGTCTGAAGTGTCCTTAGCCGTTGTGTGTGTTTCTTTGTACAAATTGTTATCTTTTTCATAATTATGATGTATTAAGGAAGGTAATGCTTTCAACACGTGAATAGAATGAGTCATTCAGATAAGCGAGAGAATAATAATTAATGAAGGTGAAGGAATTTAGATGAAGGACGGATGATGGGAGTATTAACAACTTGTCCAAAGGTGATATGCAAGGGCTTTTCAAACCTTGTTTTTGGGATTACTAAGGCAAATAAGTAGTTACTGCTAAAAAGAAAGTAAACACTTCTAATTTTCATGGAAATTCTAAAATGAGGGATTTGTGGTTTCTTCCTTTAATTATCCTTGTTCGGCGTGTCATATCTCCCTAAGCTTAGGGCTTATGGCGTCTACGTTTAAAGTCACTTTTCTTTAGACTCTACATCAAGCATATGTATACTTGTAATTGGTTCTTCCCTCGGACAGCGTATTTGTCTATGAATTTGTATTTGTATATTTAATACACCACTAAACAGCTTAGTGGTCTGGCAGTGGATAAAGTTTCACAGGAAAAATACTTTTTTTACTTTATCTTTAGACGCGTTTGTCGGCTTGTTTCGATTTGATTCGTTAAAATATTGAATTACTCACAATTATGTATTCTTCATTTTAGTTTTCCAGCATAGAAACTCCTGGATATGTGGGCTTTGCCAATTTACCCAATCAGGTGCACAGAAAATCCGTTAAGAAAGGATTTGAATTCACTCTGATGGTTGTGGGGGAATCTGGCCTTGGAAAATCGACCCTGGTCAATAGTCTTTTCCTTACTGATTTGTATCCAGAGAGAATCATTCCAGATGCCGTGGGTATGTATTAAAATCAATCAACGAATATGTCGTCAGTAACTAACTATGTCGTTTGTTACATTTTAGAAAAACAAAAGCAAACAGTAAAACTAGAAGCCTCAACTGTTGAAATCGAAGAGCGTGGTGTGAAGCTTCGTCTAACGGTAGTCGATACACCGGGATTCGGTGACGCCATCGACAACTCCGACAGTTTCAGTGCAATCCTCGAGTACATCGATGAGCAATACGAGCGTTTCTTACGTGATGAGAGCGGCCTTAATCGTCGTAACATTGTTGACAATCGTATACACTGCTGTTTTTATTTCATATCGCCCTTTGGCCATGGGTAAGATGTAATGTAAAGCTGTGAACATGCGTATTGTGATGCAAGTTTTTCTTTAATTTTTATTAGTCTCAAACCCCTCGATGTGGAATTCATGAAGAAACTCCACTCGAAAGTAAATATAGTGCCTGTTATCGCAAAAGCCGATTGCTTGACAAAAAAAGAGATTCTCCGATTGAAATGTCGCATTCTTCAGGAAATTGAAGAGCATGGGATTAAGATATATCCCCTACCCGATTGTGATAGCGACGAGGACGAAGATTACAAGGAACAGGTAAAACAACTGAAGGAAGCTGTCCCTTTTGCAGTGTGCGGTGCAAATACGCTGTTGGAGGTAAAGGGTAAGAAGGTTCGTGGTCGATTGTATCCATGGGGTGTCGTTGAAGTGGAGAATCCAGAACATTGTGACTTTATTAAACTCAGGACTATGCTTATGTAAGTTAGCAAATTTATATTGAATCCTTCTAAATATTTACTTCTTTCAGAACGCATATGCAAGATCTCCAAGAGGTCACTCAGGAAGTACACTACGAAAACTATCGTTCGGAGCGTCTAGCCAAGGGCATCAACAACAAGAAAAACGGTCCCACTAAAGATTTCGATCGTGATTCAGCGCCGACAAGTAATAATTTATCTGACAAAGATCGAATACTATTGGAAAAGGAGGCCGAACTTAGGCGCATGCAGGAGATGCTAACGCAGATGCAAGCTAAAATGCAAGCTCAGCAATAGAGTCGGCACAAGTCTGCATGGGTCTTCTCCAACCGAACGTGTTGTGTATTAGTTTACTCTCCCTCTCTCTTTCTCTTTTTAAATAACTCATATTTTTTGTCATTTGATTTCATTTAGAATTTAAAAGAGGAATCTTATATATTTTTATACGACTTTACATTTAAGTTCTTTAACTAATTTGAAAAAAAAACGATCTATAAAAAGGAAACGCCTTTTGAATCCACATAAATGTACATCTGTTTCTTTGAAAGTTGTAAATACATATAATTTGTTTATACATTTGCAAGTACATGTGTACATTCATACATAACTCTAAACTAATGTTTGCAATATTATTTTGCTTGAGTTACAAGAGAAAAACGTAACAGAAATAAAATTATAATAAAATGATATCCTATGTAATACATTTGGAATGTTTGTACTATTAGAATCAGTTATTCAAAAATATGGCGCAATATATTGACGTTTTTTGTATTCATTATACATAGTAAATGTGTTCAAGCGTTTAATTTTTTTTCCAAAACTTTAACAGAAGGGGTACGTTCATCTCACGGTTGCCAACATGAAGAAGGTTTTGAGACAAATTCAAGATAAACATAGACGGAAAACTAATTTCGGCACAAAGATTTAACTTTTCAACTCAAATTAGACATTTTGTACATTTATAGTATTTTTTATTCGTAGCATTTTATTTGATCGAAAAAAAGGTATTTATATAAAATGAAATGAAAATGAAAAATGTAATTGAATTATATTTATTTAATTATTTATTTATTTATTAGCTTAATGCAAGCAACAACTTAAACAATTTATTCAGAGTATTGTCCATCGCTAGTCACCACTTTTCCCATCTTTCGTGGAGGACACGAATACCATGTCGGAAGAACGCCTCATCTTTAGATGCAACCCACGAATCGACCCATTTGTTGCAATCTTCGGATAGGCGATGAGTTATCGATCGAAAAAAGTGATAATCCGAAGGAGCAATGTCTGGAGAATACGGTGGGTGGAAGGACTTCCCATTTGAGCGTTTGAACGAGCAAAAATCACTGTGTCGTGTCTTAATCACATTAATTGTAGTCGGCTTGGGCAGCTTCTGATTCCATCAAAAACAGTGCATGAGTTCGGATCCATGGATATTTGGCTTCGCCATTGAAGTTAATTGTTGGCCGGGCTTAACCCATGACTTTCTGCACTTGGACTGTCGTAATGGATCCCCTTTTTATCGCCAGTCTGCCGTTGAAGCAGCTTAAATTTTCGTTTCCTTATATTTAAGCATGACAAATAGTTTCAAGAGTGCGCTCGCTTCTAAAACAATCAATAGTGGTTCACATCACATTTATAAATTGAGTTTGGGATTGAGAATTTACCGGGAAGGACAAATGAAAAAGAAATGTTGAAAAGACAGTCTTTGGCCCAAACGTCCCGTATTGGCAACCCTGAGCTCGTCAATACCATTGAGTTATTTACTACATAACGACTTCCAACGTCATTTTATCAGCTGCAAATAATGTTGAGTACGCTCTAGTAACTCGGTTACTAAACAACTACTTACTACAGTTTCGATTTCGTGAATAAAAAAATGTATCCAATCAGAAACAGAACGTCCTTGAAAGGACAATGGACCTTTCTGCAATTGAACACGCCTAGGAGTATACTATATTATCTCTTCTCCAACAATTTCTTAGCATGAACCATTCCGTGATTCCTATTCACCTCAAAACAAGTCCCATGCTATATTTAAACTCCCATGTAATAAACCTCTACACAGTTTTCCTGTGCAAAAGAGATAGAGATAACTGTCAAACTAGGATTGCATTGCATCCACATGCGAGAGCAAGAAAAATATAAAATTCTGAAAAAGCAGCAGAAAAAACGATTGTGGACAAATTTTCCATACGCTTTCTCTCATTTACCAAATTCGTTCGATAGCAGTCGGTTGCTCTTGTTAAATTGTCGGTTTTTACAACGAAATTTCTTACCAATAAACAATCGGTTGAATTAATTTTTTTAATTCGTTCTCCGATTCGATTTCGACCAGCCAGTTTGTCATCTGTTGTGTTGTGCCTGTGCTGTGCGCGCCCCAAAGTGACAGATAATTGCAGACAGTGGGAGTGTTAGAAAACGGGTTGATCTTTTGCAATCGAAGTGCTTTGTACGGAATTCCAGAGGTTATTTCGTTTTGTATTAGTTATTTTCAAGTGTTACTCGGTTTGGTAGTTAATTTTGTCGAGGACATAGATTCAAACAGAAAATGTTCACTCAGATTTGTGATGTATCCTAGCAGCAGCATCATATGCATACACGCAAACCACTGTATACAACACACGACATTGCAAAGAGAGTGTAGATTAACCTTTTTTGACATTGAACATTTTTTCTGCTGCCGCTGTACTCGTTGATTCGGTAGTGTAGTGAGTCTCTGTGCGATTGGTGTCTTTTCGTTCGTTTGGTGACAGTTTGTTGCCAGTCGCGACTGTATTTCCTTTATACATTTATTTTTTGTTTTAAGTAAATATACATAAAAATATTCTAAAGAATTTCAATATAATAAAATAGAGCACGGGAGAAAGAAAATAAAAGTTCCTACCACCATTACGAAGACGAAGAATAGATAGTGAACGCAAAGAAGCGAAAATAAAAAAAAAAAAAAAAAAAAATAGTTTAAATTAATTGAAAGCAAAGTTGTGTAATCAAAATAGTCGCAAAGACGCAAACGGCCAACCAACAGACAACCGCTCTTGTTAGCGCGAATGGTTTTTTTTCTCTCATCATCGTCGTGCTCTTCGTTTTGTTATTACAAAAATAGATCACTGCACGTTTTCGAAATAATTTTCGTGTGACTAGAGCTAAGCTATATTTGCCTTTGTATGTGAGTTAATTGGTCAGTTTTTAAGATTGGTGTTTTAAAAAGAAATTAAGAAAAAAATAAAGCTTTGCCAACCACCCACGGCAAGGGGAAAGAAATTATCAGTGAAAAAGTGAGTGAGCTGCGCTTCCCGGTGTGTTGTAGTTTCAAGCAAAATTCGGCGAGAAGACATGGCTAAGGACGAAGAGGATGATCTGTTGCCGGACAAAGATGCCGCAAAGGGCTTCTATGCCAAGTACGAGCCGAAGGAGATCCTCGGGAGGTGAGTTTTTAATTTTACAATTGGTGTATGTACTTAATTGGTGGAAGGTAGGTACTGGGGGAAAAAATCAGTTTTTTTTTTCTGATTTTCTTTGGTTTAAATTTGTGCTGATTTTGCATATTTTTCTCTTTCCTTTGCCCTCTAATTTGTTAGTGTTTGCCTGGCGTTGCCAGTTGGGGGTTTTACGATTATTATGTGTCCAGCTAGTTTTATAATATGTATTTATTGATTTGGTTGATTTTCTCTAAGGTGCTACTGATGAAATATTTTGACATAATCCTTGTATTGACAACGTTGTATAAAAATGTGTTAATTTTAAATGGATTTTCTAAACTACACTGAACATGTTCTCGTTGTCTGTCTATAACCGTTTATATCAGGAACCGATCAGCTGATACCAAACTAGTGTTTACTATTTTAAATCATGAATCATTAGCTTCGTTTCATTTGATCCCATTTTGACTTATTGGGCGAATTATTTTAAGGCATCTCAAAAAACATTGCTCTTTTTAATCTGTTAAATTGGTAAGACTTAAAGAATATTACTTAGCGCTAGTCTGCCACTTACCGAGGTAAATCTATTGTGAATTTCGGTTTCAATATTAAAATTCATGCGTTAAAATGGAATCCATTATAGTCACGGCAATGTGCAACCTGCAATGAATCTTTCCAACTTAAATGTGATAATGTGCTGCTGACTGCAGTTATTGTAGAGTAATCTTCAGATTATTTTTTACAATTTTAAAGGTGATACCTATTTTAATGTACCTTTACAGAACCATTTTCCAATTACTTTAAATTCTAATTAACCCGGCTAAATTGTAATGCATATAGGTAGTGTTAGGTAAATGCTGCCTACATTGGTAATGTGGTTAGTGGTCAGTGGTATTCGACCAATGGAAGAGAGGAACGTTTTTGTATTTTTTTAAAAAGGTGATGAAATCAATTTATCGATTACTTTTGCTTTGAAAGTCGGACGTGTTTGATTTTAATATTTTTTTTAAGGAAAGGAGAATCACGCGTCTAGTAAGAATTTTGCTTCTTTTAGATTTCTTAAGTTCAATGGCTTTTAAAGAATCGTGATTTGTTTTCGCTTAAACTAATTTTCCTTAAAACCCAAATCTGGCAACATTTATCCCAATATTTTTTTTTCGTTTCTTATGATTCCGTTTTGACATTATTTCATTGCTCTTTTTCTTCTTTTGGCAGTGATGTATGTATATTTTTTTTTTTTTTGTTTATTTTCAATATTGCCGTTTGCTCCCTCGTGTCTAGATACTTGTGTGTCATGGGAGATGTGATAGAGAAAACATTTTGTTCTTTTTACTTTTTGTTCTGTCCCTTTCTTGTTTTTTTTTTGGCTTGAATTTTTATTATTGCATGATGTGCTGCACGTGTTTCAATTTTAATTGAATTTATTTTTATAGTGGAGGGTTTGCCAGTGCTGTCAACGCGTTGTTGTATGGTGTGCTGGTGCTGGCCGATAGAGATTTTAAAATACACCGGCATCGACACACCTCCTATTCTGTGCCGTACCTATGCCAGAGATTAAAACTACAAAACTGAATTGCATTCTGGTTTATGGCTAACCTTTGAAAAGTCTCACGAGTCTGGCCAAATTAAATTACGTATGAAGTTTATTACGTGTTTGTTTGTGCTACTTGCTTTACTTTTGGGTATTTGGTATTTTTCGTTTATTGTATTTCTTTAAATAGCTTAATAGGGTACAAAGTACATATGTATGTATGTACATACATATGTAAATTGTTTAGATAGAGCATGTGACACGGGTAGTTTGATGAGTTATAGACGTTTAGTATAATCTATCTACTTATGTATTATTGTAGTACATACAATATGTACGTATAAGGATTCAACATGGATATTCAAATGAAAGTCTACAAAAAGGGGGAACTGTGTATTTGGATTAAGCGAAAATGGGAAAAGTGTGTTTGACAACATGCGGATGACTGATCGATTCTTAATCGGGTCACTCACTAATAAATTCACGAAATACTTTTCAATCGAATAAATGCGTCGTTGACGTATACAATAACATATGTACATATAAGTATGTGCATATGTACACATGTATACGTACCTACCTGAAATGAATAATAGACTATAATGTACATAGTACGTACTACATAAAGTGTATTCTCCATTATAGCAACTAACAGAAATCGGGGGTAGTTGCAATGAATAAGGTTTTTGTAACCATGTTAAAAAAATCTTGAAGCTAAAATTGTGACTAAAACCATGTAAAGAATATAGGAAACAAAACACTTAAATGTTTAGTTAATGCAAACACTTCATTATTTACATTAAGAGCACTCCAGGGGACCCAGAAAATTCGAACCAAAACGGAGGTGCCCCGATCTGAGAGGACCTACAAATTGGGCCAAATATCCCTATTATACCCTATTATACTGTTACATGTATTCGCCATTTTCACTGTGAACCACTTAGGTATGATGATATACAAGTTGCACTTATCGAGGTAGAATTTTTGAAATGTTGCGATTATCACATTCACATCACATTCATTATCACATCACATGGGGCCTTAAACCGGCAATGATGCCTTGGCTATACGTCAGGATAGTCAGACTCAAACCTACGTATGGGGCACTAGTCTGGTAGAAGGCGGCAGATAAGAAAACAACACTTGCAAGACTGGTGGCAGTACAGAGAACAGCTGGTGTTGTCATCACAGGTGCCCTTTGCACGACACCCACGGCGGCACTCAGGGCCGGTTTTAACAGTTTTGGCGCCTGGCGCAGGAAAAAAAATAAGCGCCCCAAAAGCAACTTAAAAAATGTTTGATCTTTTCCACATCTCCCGAAGAAAGAGAGTAATTGACGCGTTGACTTCAACATAAAATTCAACCCTAAATCTTTCTTGATGGTCTAAAATTACCTCATTCCTATCCTCATAGGAAAACTGAACTACTTTTTTTCGGGACCGTTAAGTTGAAATTGCTGGAAAAGGAACTTTAATTTCATTTGCTTTAAGTCTCGCCTTATCTAAAAATTCAAAAAAACTTGTCATTAGTTCTTAGTTCGACTAAAAACTTTTTCACCGAGCACAAAATTTCAACTGCAAGCTTAAGGCAAATACTGCTTTGTGTCTAATATTATGTACCAAATAACAACACAACAAATAAATTTAAATTCGCTTAGCTTACTACCAAGAGATTGAGGCATATTTTGGACTTTTTGATCATAATTTTCTGAGATTTCAACAAAAGCCTATAAACATTTCCCAAGTATAGTTTTAGTGGTTTTATTGCATCTATTCTGCTTAAGGCTGCCGTTGTATAGCAAGCGTGTAATACAAGCGCTTGCTCGCGCTTTAAATTAAATGCATTTTATTAGAGCATGGTGGTTGTGTAACAAATTTTTACAAGCGCGAGTAAGCGCGAGCAAGTGCGCTTGTATTACACGCTTGCTACATATATAACCGCAGCCTAAGAGTCAAACTACTAAGATGTTTTTTTTTAAAACCGACCATCTGCCTACAGAACTTGAATAGAAAACCTATATGTATACTCTCAACTTTATCGAAGAATGCAACTGCATCAGTAGAGCATTGAACATCATCAATGCTCTAGGTTCCAAAACCTTAGTTCTCGCTTGCATACCACAATGTTTCCCTCTCATATAAGCACCATTATCATACCCTTGTTCTCTACAATTCACTAATAGAATATCCAAATCAGCAAGTTCATTCAAAACTAAATCAGTTAAGCCAGACCCAGTTGTTTTTTTCACAACAATCCCAAAAAATATTCTCTAATTTTAAACTTTTTTGTATTTTGGTCCACTATTCTAACTACTAAAGTTAATTGCTCCTTTCTACTTATGTATGTATATCAAGCGTACAATCTGCTATATTCGAAGCCAATGAGAATGAAGGCATTAATAAACGCAGGGAAAATTGAATATATAATTATAACATACTAATTTTCAATATTTTTAAAAATGTGCTATCTACATACCACTTAAAGTGCTAATGTTCTGAATTGAAAAATATCTTTTGTTTTCGTAACCGCAGGTTGCATTTTTTCATGTAGTCTTGTTTTATTATCAATTAAATATTAAATGCACAACATATAAGAAGGAAATGTTTTTTATTGGTTGAAAACACGACAATGCAAAAGGGATCCAAAAAAAAAGCAAATGTGCTATCTTTCTGTCGCGATCTGTACATACATAAACAATAAATTTTAATACGTATGACCTGAGTTTGACTCTCTTTCTCTTCAGTCAAATCGAACGTTTTGATATATCGAACAAGGTTGTGAAACCAAATAGGTAGGCGCATTGCCTTGGCGCGAAATTTGAATCCTGCTCCACAACTTCCGACATGTTTGTTGATTTGTATGAATTTTGGTAGGCGCAAATGGAGCGGTATGATAAGACTGCTCCACAGCATGTTGGCAGTGAAAATTTCGTTTTTGGCAATGGTCTGAAAGGGTCGACTGGATATTTAATATGAAACAACAGAGCCTACTATGGTTGCAGCAGAGACAAATGTTTGTCTCTGGTTGTAGTTGGGTACAGATAAAAATGCTGCTAACTATTCTGTTATACCAATTAGCTAGCAGCTATGGAGAGAAAGAGAATGAAATGTTGTGGGAACGGGAAGGGATAGAAAAAAAAAAACATTATGTGCATATATTGATATATATATGGAAATTTGGTGATTTTAATGTGTGTGTATTTTTAAAAGTACAGTGATTGAAATGTGTGTATTTTTATTTGAGAAGTACGGTGAGAAATATTTGTTTGTGAAGAATATAAATACATATTGGCAAACAAGTAGATCTGTTTTTTTGATAGTAATTTGTTTTAGTTTTTACGCCTCTTGCTTTCTAGCGCCTGGCGCGGCTGCGCCACTCGCTCCTATGTAAGGTCCGGCCCTGGCGGCACTGGACATGTTCCTCTACCTTCTGCCTTTCCATCTGCATTTGAGGCAATTAGCGTGCAACAGTGCACTAAGACTCGCCAATCTCGGTCTTTTCAAGAATAGCGGCAAAGGACACTACTATTCTTACAGAAATCCAAATGGATAGTCCAATAAGAACGGATGATACTCTCTTCGCACTTGATTTTAACACATCGTACAGAACTTTGTACCCTGTGTGTGAGGAGTGCACAAACAATACAGTAACTCGGCATATATATAGACACTGCAGTCTTCAAGACTCCCGGATTCCTACAGCGTTTTTCAGGCAGAAGCTCTAGCCGTACTTAGAGCTGCAGAGCTTCTGAACATGAAACGAATATCCGGTAAGGATATTGCCAGGCTGCGCTTAAAGCGCTAGAATCGTACACTATTAAATCGGCACTAGTCAGGAGCTGCCGCGCAATGCTCAGAGCATTATGCACGGAGAACCGGGTAATACTATGTTGGATACCTGGTCACTCCGGGATAGTAGGAAATAAGTTCGCCGATGAGTTGGCAAGGAAAGGGGAGGAGCTGCTACTATCCGAGACGGTGGAAGTAGCCCCACCACTTTGCTGTATTCAATCAAAGGTTAAGGATATTTTCCCAAGAAGGGCTGACCATAGATGGTCTAACATTGTAGGACACAGGGTTTCAAAGGCACTTTGGCCAGCTTTGGACCGTGAAAGGACCAGTGAAATCGTTAGACTCAGCAGGGGACAAATAAGTATAATTATAGGAATATTATCCGGGCATTGGCTTCTAGGCAAACATACCAAGAGGCTTGGACTCAAAGGCACGGATATTTGCAGATACTGTAATGATCTGGGTGTAGCAGAGGATAAAACACATATCCTGTGCGAATGTTAGGGCATAGCACGTAGTCGCAGGAACATCTTAGGCTAGGCTCCTATTTCTTTAGCAACCTGGACGAGGTAGGGCGAATAAACCAACAATTTTGCAGGGTAATAAAATGCTTTGAGGAAATTGTGGCGGTTAAGGTGCCATCCTTGGATGGATTCTCAGGGGATCGCGATGGGCCAACTCTGGTGCCTGGTGTATTGAGATGGCTCAGCCTCTCAACCTAACCTAACCTAACTTGCGTTAATCGAGAACGTACTGTTATTATGTTGCGCAAAAAATGTATACAATTTACTGATCATTATTCTTATGTTTCACAGCAAAATCTGTATAGATTTATGAACATTACTTCTGCAGCAGTCATGCAGTAAAATGAAATAAGCTGCAAATTTGCAAAACGAAAACGGTAAAATGACATTTATGAACACAGATGATTGCGGAACGTTTGCAATGCTAATACAGTTTTCCTACATTTGAGAACGCAATTTCTGCAGTTTTTTTTTTTTTTTTACAATTATGAACTCACCCAACATGCCTTGCCCCTCCAACAAGTTCTAGCTGTCCTTTACCCCGTTCAACCTAACCAACCTGGCAACTCTATCATATTTAGACAATGTTATTTCAATTACTTACTTATGTAGGTGGCGCTACAGCTTGGGGTGAACCTGGGCCTTCTTCTTATTGTGCTGTGCTCATTTCAATTAGAAATGATAAACAAATTTAAAATTGAATGGCCCAATTTCAATTTTCCCATTTATCATTTGCTTTTTTGTTTTTTGGTAGTTGTCAGCAATTATTGCCAGAAAATTGAATTCGTGTTCGATAAACATGTCTAAAATTTCCTTTCCAATAGGTATGCAGGTATGTACTTTAAAATCCTTATTCGAAGACATTCAAAAGCCTTGTACGTAGGAACATATAAAAAGGCGATAGAGAAACAGAAAAATAAGAAAACTTTAACGTTTTGCACTCTTTTCATTTAAAAACTACGATGCACTCCTTTTACGAGTTCATAGTATATGTAGGTACCTACAAACTACTTACCTACTAACTATTATTATTGCAGTGTATAATTTTTTAGAAATGACTACCATTTGTTGTTACATTTACTGTGCTCTTCAACGTTTAATTTAGTCCCCTCTTTCAATTCTTATTATTATTATTATTTTATAAATTAATTATTTACCTCTTTGGTATTGAGGTATATTGAAATACGTTCCAAAATGTTACCCTATTTTATAATACTTGTACCATATCCTCCAGCCGTTGTTAGGCATAATAAACAAACACTCTAAACAAGTCTCCATTCTGTAATTTTCCACGCATAAAAACACACACATAAATACTTACCTGTATTGCCAAATTAACCTCAAGGCTAAACAAATGACATTAACCTGAAGCCAGTCAGTAGGTTACCTTTTTACCTGTCCCTTGTAATTTTCCATGATGGCAATTATATACCTGGTGCAGGTGCTGTTCATACAAGTAGCCATTACATATTCCTATTTTCTCCTTCCATTCTGGAATAAATATCAACACAAAGATCGTTACTAGAGTGCACAATGATGCACGTGTCAGAGTATCAGCTCTTTACTCGTACGTAGATATTTTTGAAACAAATAAACGTGAGTTTTAATCGCAATATGCCGGTCTTAATTGAACTCATTGACCGACTTTTGTTGCATCATCTTCTGCTTAAGTCTCACGAAATATCTTGAGTGGGAAACCTCTGCTGGTGCACAATGTGATATGTGCATACATGTGTACCAGTGGCGTGGCGTGCCAGATTTAAGATGGGAAGCCGGAGCAAGGAAGCAAAAATTCCAATTGTTTAAAGTTAAAAAAAATGGTGTGAACACGTATCTTAATTTATATTCCAGAGCTATCCTATGATTTGTTTTTACAAACTCTGCAAGAACGTTTTTCTATCGATAGAAGTGCTAAATCCGAAAGCCTATCTTCTGTCTGAACATTTCTTAGATTTGTAAGAAAGGCTGAAAAGCATCTTTCCACAGAGGCGACGGTTATTGGATGTGTTAATAATAAGCTACTCAGATTTAAAATAGTTAATAAAGTCTGAAAATGGTTCTATAGGGTAAGATCATCGACCCGAAAAAATGAAGGTGGCTGTATACAAAACTGTGGTCTCATCTTATAGAGCAGTAAAATCTAAAATCCCATTTTTTGTTAAATACGAGCGTTTTATAGCCGCAAACACATGAAACGTTTTTCACAGTGCCCACCTCTTCCGAATGCCTGACAAGCATTCAAGAGTATCATTTGTCATGTAAAAGCTTCCCAACTCGCCGTTCGGAGACGGCAGAAATCTGTAGGTCCCTTCTATTCGTGGAAAAATATAACGCGTACACACAAATGGTTGCGGGAAGCTAGGCTTGGTTCTACCTAGGACTGCTGAAGCCAAATATTATTATTATTAAAGAAACGAACTAGGCTATTGGTAAAACCAAAAAATACTTTTACCTCAGGTATGCTTTCTAATTATCGGGATAATACCAAATTTAAAACATGAGCATAACCTGGGATGAAATTGGAAATTGGACAAGCTCACGGACCACCGGGCATCACTGTGGCACAATCATATGATTGCCCAACTAACTTAACTTGAACTAACGTTGAAAAAAGCCATGAAATCTCTTCTATCCATCTTGTGAGATGTACCGTAAAACTGCACTTAGTTGTTGTTTGTGATTCACATTTGGTATTTCGTCCATCATAATGGACACAAACCGAGCTTGACTAATTTCCGATTTAATTTGATGTTTAATCACCGCGGCAATTACATTGTATTGAATTTTCGGCTTATGAGTATTTTTTCTGCAGTCGAATTGAGGATTTTTTGCAATACATGCTCATTTTTTTTTCTCATATGAAATGCAATGATACAAACTTGTACCGTGTGCGTGTGAATATAAGCGAAGCATACTTGATTGAAATTTGAAATTCGAAATTAATAAAGTGAAGAATTTGAAAAGGGAAGCCGATAGGAATCGTGTTATATGGAGCCCACGCCACTGATGTGTACTTGCTTTAGTTTATATCTTCTTGTTTTATAAACAGGAAATTTCGGGAACAAAAAAATATTGGCGGTTGTATTTCGAATTATACGACATATGATGTACTTGTATTATGACGTTCAGGTTTTTTTTTAAGAAAGTCACCTCCTCGCGGCTTATCTACTCGTATATGTGTGATTCTCAAACGATCGTACATTATTCCCCGATCGTGTATTATTGAACTTATGGTACAAAGAAAATAAAAACGCAACAAAATCATTCCCCCTATGGGTAACATTTCACTGATAACAGCATCACCGCTTGTCAGTTTAAGACGCGAGCGTCGTTTGTTTATGCTTTTTTTTTTCATCTAGCGAATTCGTTTTGTCTTTTCCTTTTTATTTGGTTATTGACGTATTTTTGACTGAATAAGGTTATAAGATCTGCTCATGAATATAAGCCATTGACTAGATGAATAATCAATTTTCAATAATAGGCGTGTTTTTTTTTTCGTAATCTGTATAGGCTTAACTAAAAATTAGAGAAAAAAAACGCTCATCGGTGACTTGGCAGCACTATGATAATTGACATATGTCAGTTTAGCATCTCCTGTCAAATTCATCTTTTTTTTTCAAAAGACGGGATACACTTTTTAATTATTTGCCTAGCTTTGAAAATGTCTACCTAGCTTTTCCATTGATTTTTCGCCATTGTTTTTATGTTTTCATCGCCGCAATTGTCGTTTGGTATCTTTTTTTTACGTAAAGTGGGCCAACGCTGTCAAATAATAAATAATTGGGGGAAAATCCTCTCCGTCAGTGGAAAATTCGTAAGAAAGTAACCAACCACTTTTGAGTAAAACCTGTAGATTTGTTTTTGTTTTCCACTAACAATGAAGATTATGACATTTCCCAAATTGTCAGATGGCTGGTTTGACAGCGTTTGTCAACCTCACCCAAGGAAAAAGACGGTGTAAGAATTTGTAAGTTCTCAGGTGAGGGGAATTTTTTTACACTGTCATCACTGTCACCAATAGGTCCATTCGCGTACTTTTTGCACTAACTATGGGTTTTCTGTCAAATCTCGAAGAGTGGGAGTAAAATTCTCTCAAAGACAGAAAAATCACGAAAAAGTACGCGAACGCATTAAGCACCAAAAAATAAAAAATATATGTGATTTGACAGTAATACCAAACAGACCTAACAGCATGGGTAAATTCCTTACTCTCTTGTAAGCGCTCTCTTCTGTCAAAAACTACGAAAAATCTTCGTACGGGAACAGGATTTGACGGATTTTCGTAGTTTCGCGTAATTTTGTGCTGTTTTGGACAGGTACGGGAACAGACCTTATAACTCACTTACATGTTATAATTGACATTTTCGATAACATTTTAGATAAGATTAGGCGAAAAACAGTTGACTCGATAGCTATCCAGAGCTCGTTATTCTATATATCGTACTATATAGGCTTAATTGTTAGTGTATTTATATTTAAAATGAAAAATTAGAAAAAAACACGCCTTATGTTTGCATCCATTTTAAAATGAAAATATAGAGAGATATATTTGATCGGAAAGTTTGTGTCAAGCCATCGACTTGGATTTGGTTGAATTTTATGACAGCCAAAGCTGTTATTATTTTCGTAACAAAGTGAAGCTCTGTTTTATTATTAAATGTATTAATCAAGACTTGAATCAGCTCTAGGTATTAATCCAAATGTAGATAAAAACATTCTCGACAATTCCGGCTCGATAAAACGTGGTTTTATTTTTTCGACATGTTAAAGACAAAGCACGTGCTGGACCATCACAAGACACTAGGCATCAGAGTGGGCCCATTGCGATCCCCGAGAAATCCATCCCAAGATGGCACTTAAACCGCCAGAATTTCCTCAAAGCATTTATTACCGTGCAACATTTTAGAACGACTCTGTAGTTGATTAGGGCTACCTCTTCCAGATTACTAAAGGAGTAGCTCCCTAAAGTTTTACTAGGGTAGCATGCTATGCTGACATTTGCATAGAATATGCGCGATATCCTCTGTTATACCCAAATCATTGCAGTATCTGCAAATATCCGTGCCTCTTGGCGTGTTTGCAGTTCCCCTCCTTTCCTTGCGAACTTATCGGCAAACTCGTTGCCTTCTATCCCAGAGTGACCAGGCACCCAACATGGTAAGACTATGCCCTGAGCATTTTTCGGCAGCTCCTGACTAGTGGCGATTTGGTAGTAAACGATTTAAGCGCGTTAAGCGCAGCCTGACTGTCAATGTAAATAAGAACAACCCTGAAAGACGCTGCAGGCATCCGGAAACCCGTGCCGTTTACAGTTTAAATATTAAACATCGACAATCTAAGAAAACCGCTGCACAATTCCTTAGAAATATTCTAGCTTAGCTTTTCGAAAATATCACCAAAACTACCATTTTCTATAATTTACAGATTTTGAAAATAAGGTGGTGAACTTGTTAAGAAAAAGTGTTGTTTCAAAAGACTAAAAACCATGTCGCAAATCCATAGTCAGCCCATGAATAGTGCCTATAGCCGACTTTAGTAACAGCAGGCACTAAATAAAAACGCCGGCTATAACTTTTCTTTTTTCATAAACATATGCTTGCCTGGGTATTAGTTAGTATCGACTTTGGTGTGTTTTTGTAAAGTGATTTGAACGAACAAACCCAAACGTCAAAATATTATATGAGAAACGTCGAAAAGCCGACTCTAATTATAATTTAAAGTGACGTTTGGCTCATTTGAAATTTCGAGCCGGCTTTAAGTTTAAAGTCGACTATAAGGTGACTATGAATTAGCAAAAGGTACATTTTAGGTTATGCAGGTGAATAAATTCTTTTTGTCGGCATTATCTGACTTTGAATTTGCGCCCATGATTTTTAAATAACGCCAGATAAGAATTGCATTCCAATCCTCATAGTTTCATTTTTTAAACCAAAATTACAATATATCGATTGATACCACTTGATTGAGTGTCACCAATGTCACTTTTTTCTTTGTAAATTAAGATTGATAACCTCACGTTCAAAGTGCGCGCTTATTACATTTAATAATTAATAATGCGTACGTATGTTTCTGCTTTGTATTTCAATTTCAATTTGACTTCGACGTGAAACTAGTTAATTCGCATTTTATTCTCGAAAAGAAGTGCGTATGTTTCGTGGCGGTGCGGAGTTTCGTTGTTTAAAAATAAATATATTTCCTGTAAGCAGTTCTCATAGTCAATGTGCTTTTTCGTTCTTTGTTTAGATGGCGTTTTATTAATAAATAATTTAAATACGTTAAATGGAAGTGATAGATGGAAATGCGTTAATTTTCAGAAGAAAGTGACAGATAATCCTGGTTAAACACCTACAACGGGCCGTAAAGAAATCATCATTTGAAAAGAAATTGTTTGATTGGTGTATAAACATTGTATAATTTGGTGTAGGTATGAACAAAACAATTTATTTCAAACAACAATTTCAATTTGCGTCATCAAGCGTGGTAGGTAGGACGCGCGACCAAATGGGAGCGCGGAAAAAGACGCTCGTGTGGCATTGGCCTAAAGCAGCAAATACACGATGCAATCGTTGTACAACGGTTGTATGCAATTTGCGGTTGTATGCGACGATTGTATCGTGTGTTAGCTAGCTTGCGACGGTTGTCGCGTAGAGTGGCAACACCGCAAAGTGTAGGTCGACCATAAGAAGTCAGCCATTATGGTTGACTGCACTACAGATGAAACAGATACACAGAGACAGATATACTGACATGAAAGGAACTTCAGTTCAAATTGAAACGGCGAACTTAAGGAGCAGCACGTAGACAGAATTTTTACGCAGAATTGAAGTTATTTGTTTAGTTTTTTATTTGAATACAGAATGTAAGTTTTTTCCTTTATATTTTCAATAAAATATTTATAAAGTAACTTTAAGATAAATAAACGCAACATAACCGAACTGTGGGCTGTTTATTTATTCTGTATAAATGTCCGACGACTTCGAAACAACGGTTGTACCGGTATCGCACGGTTGTATGTTTTGAATCGAAAACCTACGGTTGGATGCGCCGTTGTATGGAAATCGCACGCAGATTGTGTAGTGTGTGTGCTACTTACAACGGTTGTACCGATATTGGTACAACCCGCGGTTGTACAACGATTGTATCGTGTATTTCTAGCTTAAAGCCACATTTTGTGTTGCAAAATTCTAGGTCGTGCGTTGGACAGAAAATATAGAAAAGTCGATTATAGCCCATTCGGCCATTATAGTAAATTTTATTTGCTTTATCAACGTTCGCAATGAACCGCACTCTAATTCTAATGAATGAAAAACTACAGTTTATTGTTTTTTAGGCCCAGGTGCAAAAATTGCAAACGTTGGCCTACTCCGATGACATCTGATACAACCCCCCTTTTAACAATGGTGGGGCTTGTAGATTATATGTTTACCTTGTTCATCCATTACCGGTTGTTCACATTATTGAAAGAGGAGTCCATTACAATAAAATGTTCAAATTATTTAAGAAAAAAAAAGTGAAATGCATAAGAAGCACAAACAATAATAGAACAATTGATTTTATAAACATACAAACATATGATTAGTGACTCAAAGCACGTACTTACATATGCATGTAGGTAAACTAAAACTGCTAAGCTCATCGTTTAGGGGTTGAAAATGAAAATGTACGCATTTTTTTTTTAATTTTGTATATTATTACGATTGGATTTCAAACTAAAACCTGGCTGTTTTTCGATTTTACGTTCTTTGTCCTGTTTGTTTTATGTGACCGCTCATTCTTAGTAAGTGTCGTATGCTACTTTGTTCACGTACCCTTTTCATGAGCATTTTGCGAAATCATTGCGAATGTCATGCATTTGCGTTGCCAATTAACTTTTAGATAGCACTCAAATCAAAGCGAACAAGATGATGCCCAATTGAAGCCCAATTGAAAAATGTTCTCAACGTACAGTCTTGTGTCATTTGCTGTGTGTCTGTGTAGGTGGAGTGGCATCTTGCTGAAGCCAGATATGCCCTATGTTTTCTCATTATTCTGCTACAATACTAATTGATTGATTAATTGATTGTCTCAGCTGTGCCTAGATCGTTGCCGAAGAAATCACGAGCAATTCTTTTTTTTAAGTAAAATGGAGAAGTTCATTTTGATGAAGCATGCGTCGGTGTTAGAGTTCTCCCACATTTTGTTTAGTTTGTTTGCCAATAGCAATTCTGTCCTATCTTTCTAAGGTTTTTGAAAAAGCCCTACTCGCACAACTACTCCAGCACATTTCGGAACATCAATTAAGCTCGTGTCAATCGGGGTTTCGAAGAAAGCGGAGCTGTAAAACGGCTTTCTTATTTATTGCTGATGAGATTCGAAATGTTTTTGATAAGCCTTCTCGATTTCTCAAAAGCTTTCGATACGGTTAACCACGCACTGTTGTGCTCTAAATTGATAAAACATACTAATTTTTCCACACATCGACGAAATTTGGTTTTCTCATATCTAACTGCTGGTAGGCAACAATCTGTAGTCGTTAAAGATCGAGCAACCGAAATGTTACCCATGACAACTGGTGTACCGCAAGGGTCTATAATCGGGCCCATTTTTTTTTTTTAATATATATGTAAACGAGCTCCCTAATGTTGTACCACACTCTGCAACTATTTATTAAATGTCCTACTAGCTAGGTAGAGTCAGCGGCATTTAAAACGTAATATCCTGAACTGGGGGCAGGCTAATAACATTTGCCTAAACCCAAGTAAATCAAAAACCATCGTTATCGAATGACATAGATCTGACTTCTTTTGCTAAAGTGCAGCTAAACGCTAAAGGATTCGAACATCGAATGTGTTGAGTCTGTCCGAAATCTTGGTATATTACTTTTAATAGAACATTGTCGTGGGATATTTAAATTACCTCAACAATTGGCAAAGTTTATGGCTTGCTCCGTCTTCTTTGGGCTTCGTGTACCTATACAATAACGAAAACAAAAATGATTCTGACCAAAACCCTACAATAAGCTTAGGTTCCCATTCCCATCGTCACAGCGAACATTTGTATTTATCCAGCCAAGGTCGTACTACTGCTTAGCTTCAGAACGCCAGTTCCTAGTTCAAGCCACTCGTTTGTGGAACTCCCTTCCGATGGAACTGAGAGGGACGAGAAATACAAAGCACTACAAAAAACATCTTTTTACACATTTGTCCATTCATCACAATTAATCTTCATTTTCAAAATTAAGCTTTTTCTATTAACTACATTTTTTCACTGATAATTTTTTGATAGTTTCTTTTTAATTGTAAAGGCTAGTACGGTGCTCGCACTAAACCAAATTTCCATCGGTCTCCAAAAATACACATGAAAACCGAAGATAAATGCCAGATAAACTTTGTTTGTAGAATTGGTTGTAGAAATTGACAAATCCACCCTTGTCATAAACCTATTTTTCTGTGCTCCTGATTATTTTAAGTTTTGCTTTGACTTCCCCCGACATTGCCTTTGCATTTTCATACTCGTGCTTGAATAAACAAACAGCAGCAGCAGTATACATGCACTTATTTACCTCTTTTTACAAAAATCCTCGAAAAATTCAATCCAAATAATTCTCTTTTTGTTTTTAATTTCTATTTGAATTTAAAACGTCAAAACTCCGCCGCTAAATAAAAATTTTGTGAAGACATATCCTATGCAACTGCCTATTTAGCGAGCATTTTAGCATGAGCACCGTACGCGTACATCCGGATAAATTTCACAGCGGAATTTTATCTTTGCGTTTAGCAACAACAAATTTTGTATGAAAAATTTAGTTTAGCGCGAGCACCGTACTAGCCTTAAGTAATTTACCCTACTTTAAACATTGTACAAACTGATAAGATTCCTGTAATCTTAATGTGCAACTACATTACTTGTTAAATAAATAAATAAATAAAAGACATTAAGATAGAAAGATTTTGGCCTCTTCCCTCTGAGGTATATTTTGAGGGTTGAAGTTCAGGACCTCGTAAGTCAAAAAAATCAAAAAAAAATATTATTTATTCATAATGAGCAGTACAGAGTCACTTTTCGGCATTTTTATTTTACTAATGCTGTGCTAAACATTTTACAGGAAAAAGAATAATCAAAACCTCGTATAATATTTTCCGCCAAAAAATTAAGCAGTACCTCGTAAGTGTGCTTACAGAGTGAAGTGTAGAGTGAGCAACGAGCAAAGCGCAAAAATCGCTCGAGCAAAGAGCAACGGCTTAGGCTAGCATAGGAGCATAGAGCAAAGTGAGAAACAAACAAGCAAAAGTTAATTTTTTCCATTTGAATATTTGTGGTGTTTCCTGGCACGAGGAAACAGAAGTGAAGGAATTCATGTAGTAAACCAATCGCGAGGTATCCACGGTAAATTTCACCATTTATTCCGAGAGCTACGAGAAGATCGCGTAAGGTTTCATTATCAAAACCGTAAATCATCTTAAAAATTGACGAAAAATTAAAGCGATCATAGCTGAGAAATCAAACATATTTCAAATCGCTATGCTATGCTCTCGAAATCGCTGCTTTGCTCTCTTATCGACGCTTTGCTCTATCTTCGAAAAAACGCCGCACTCTGTGCGCTACGCTTTAATTGAATGTGTTTGATTTCAGCGCTTTGCTCCTTACTCTTTGCTCGTTGCTCACTCCACGTACCACTCTAAGTACACACAAGTCGACTACATTTCAGAGCTAATATTGACAGTTCAAGCAAAGAAATAATTTTTTTAAGAAAGTTTTTTGTGATTTCTGCTAATCATGTGAAAAGCATTTACGAGGTCCTGCACTTTAACCCTCGATTTGTTTTTTTTTTTTACTTGTTACTAACTGGAAAGTGATTCTTTTAAGTTTGTATTTTTTATTCAAGGGCTTAAATAAAATAAAAATTTGTTTAATACATCTCTTTCATTTTTTACCAGCTAAAAATACGTATCCGTGTACGTACCAGTGGCGTGGCGTGCCAGATTTAAGATGGGAAGCCGAAGCAAGAAAGCAAAAATTCCAATTTAAAGTTAAAAAAAAATCGTGTGAACAGTTTTTCTATCCGTATCCTAATTTATATTCCAGAGCTATCCTGTGATTTGTTTTTACAAACTCTGCAAGAATGTTTTCTTAGAAGTTAGATCTGTTTTAAGTTAGATTATTTTTTCAGATTTATAAGAAAGGCTGAAAAGGATCTTTCCACAGAGGCGACGGTTATTGGAACATATCCAAGATTCAAAGCACTTGGTCTCCCTGTTAGCAATTTCAACATTTAATTAAATAAGAAATCTGTTTTTACAAATATAAAGAAAGAGTATTAAGTAAGAAACAAAACTCGTTGCCCTTCAATTTATGAAGAAAACCTTCAGCTAAACAAAGTGTATCATTCTTTGGGTCATTTTAAATTTGGGTAAATGTTTCTATGATATCTAATCTGTAGTCAAACAAAAGCTTGATTATTCGTGAATGATAATGCCAGTGAATCTCCGATACTCCTGGCATACCATATGTTCGTCGGCTAGCTGTTTTTTTTTAAGACGAGCGTTTTACAGATTTAACATGGGATGAAATTGGATTTTGGACAAGCTCACGGACCACCGAACATCACTGTAACACAATCATATGATTGCCCAACTAACTTCACTTGAATTAACGTTGAAAGAGCCAAGAAATCTCTTCTAATCCATCTTGTGAGATGTACCGTAAAACTGCACTTAGTTGTTCTATGTGATTCACATTTGGTATTTCGTCAATCATAATGGACACAAACCGAACTTGACTGATTTCCGATTTGAATAAATATCTAATCACCGCAACAATACAATGGATTAAATCATTTTGAATATCGTTTGAGAGGCCCGAGAACATTGATCTAAATGTGAGTCCTTCTGACGGACTAAATATAAGAGTTTCTATATAATTGGCCCGATTATCAGAGCTGGGTCTTTCATCGTGACCCCGGAATGCTAACTCTTGTTTACCTAAAAGAATCACCATGTCTATAAAACGCTTAAACGTTTGAATGTGCTTCTTTGAAAAGCTCACTATAGTTAGCTGGACCCAGCAAAAATTCGTTAGTAATTGAGTTGTTAGCAAGTAACTAGCTTTCATATTGGCAAGAGTATTGGTCTTGGTTTGTCTTTTCAAGTTTTTTATGTTCTAGGTATATTTAAATATATAAATGATACTGCAGTTGAGGAAAATAAAAGCTTATATGAACCATAAACCGTAATAATAAAAGAGAAAGTCAATTTGTGTTAAAATACCTTATTTTTCCATTGAAATAAAAATCTACTGTGAACGATATCAATTCACTGCATTTTTTTACAGAATCTACTGCGAAAAAAATGAATGAAATGATACAAACTTCTACTGTGGGCATATGAATATAAGAAAAGCATACTTGATTGAAATTTGAAATTCGGAATTTATAAAGTTAAGAATTTGAAAAGGGAAGCCGATAGGAATCGTGTTATATGGAGCCCACGCCACTGGTACGTACATATATTTGGCTGTGCGATGCTTTCCGGGTATTCTGATACCTACATACGTCAATCGAACATTTAGTGTCACGTTTAAAATAATCGAATCTCGATTCAATCAATACGCTGTTTGACACAAAGTTCTACATCTAATTCGGTGTACTTAATCTATTTACCGCCACACAGTTCCAATTTACATTTAAACCAGAAATTGTTTTCTATTAAAACACTTAAATAAGCGACTGCTTGTCATTCTGATTGGACAACTAATCAAAAAGAAAATAATACACCCACCATCGAAACGAGGCACACCACACATTAATATAATCAATTGACACTCGGATTGAGAGTTACTCGTATCTTTGCCAAAAATACATATATGTGCCGGCTGCGGTGGTATTTTAGCATTTAATTCGGCGGCTATTTATAGGTCAAGGCCTTTTGCGATCATTCTCTCTTGAGGGACACGTCAGCAAAAGTGTACCATTAAGTATCACTATACCTGTCCATTCATACTAAATTGTGTGTGTTTGTTTGTTTGTTGTCATAGGCAATGAACACGGGTCTTATACTCTATACGTAGACCTTTTTCTATGGATTTTAATATTTTTGTTGATTTATTATACATACTATAACTATCCATCTTTGACAGATTCTCACAAATTGCGTTTTTTGTTTAAATATTTATCTTGCACTGAAGCGACTTGACTTGATTCTCGACTAAATTGTGTACTTTTTTGTTTTTGTAATTGGTTTGTTCCTGGGAAAAACTAGAAGCTAGCAAATAATGAGTGTGCCAAATAATAAAACGGTTTTCATGTGAACTAACCCCAAGGCTGTCGATTTTTATCAACTATCCGCATGACTTGTTCGATAAAGGTGCGTTTAAATTTTGATTACATTTACATAAATAATTGTTTCCATCCTTGCATCTCGAGGTGCGAATGCATGCATACATACATACATACATACACATATGTATACGAGTACAGTGCTCTCCCGGTATTCGCAAGGTGTGCGTTCCGAAAGAAGTTCGCGAATGTCAAGTTTGCGAATATCGGGATTCTAGTTTCATAAAAAATAAGGGGGTTCCGTTCGGCCATTGATTACAAAAAAATATTTAGAATAGGAGCTTTAATTTTGAGGTAAGTTACAGTATCTTAGCCATACAGTGAAATCTCTCATTAGCGGACACCCTGTTTAGAGGACAACTCGCATAAGCGCACACATTTTTGGGGAAACAATTTCTAATTTCCCATACAAAATGCTTTCTTATAAACGGACAGCTCTCATTAGCGGACAAATACTATTGAATTGTCCGTTCAAGGGATAAATATATTTTTTTTAAATAAATTATCGTTATTTATCAAGAAAAAAAAAAAAACACTGCAACTTTATTTGAAATGGTAAACAAAACAAAAAACGAAAACAAAGATGGATATCCTCGCAAATGACCTCTGTCGTAGCTGCATGGATGAAGAGGAATAAGAATCCCCCTATCAGACACCTAACCTTACCTGACTACGCGGGTTGTACTCACGATATGTAATGTATTTCTGTTTTCTGCAACGTGCTTCTGTATTTGATATATGTTTTTGTTGCGTGTCTGCGTCCAATCAAGGAAGTGTCCGGTTAATATATCTCCGGTTAAGATATCTGAAACATAAAAGCTAGGTTAGGAAAATATGTCCGTCTAAAGGATGGGTCCGTCCAAGGGACCTGTCGGTACTGGGAGACTTCACTGTAGTTCAAAAAACCATTCTGGTCATGTATCAATGTTTCTACGGCTCTTTTACTTTTTAAGTGTTGCTGACGGGACAGTACAGCGGAGTAACGAAAAATACGACTTTTTTTTCTAGATAACTCCTTTTTGAAAACAAAAACTCGTTCCCATATACCTACACATGAATTTCCACCAAGTTTCAGTCACATAGTTATCAAATTACTGATCCAAAGCAAATTAAACGTTTCCACTTAATAACAAAAAAAAGTGATATACATATACATACATATAATGAAACGAAGGTGAGTTTTAGCGGATTATTTTAAAATGCCATGCTCCTACAATCACAGCTATCGTTTCGGCAACATTTACATATAAAGAAGACTTTGTTCCACTCCTCTGTTATCAAATATTTTACAAAAAAAAAAAAAATAAAATAAACAAAATAATCGCGATGATGCGATGATGTTAATGACCACCCTTTTGATACCACACACAGAGTTCAAAAGTCCATTTTGGGTCTAATGTACTGCACATATGTTGGTATGTGAATATTTTTCGTGTTATTTCTCCTCATCAGTCGAAATGAAGTCCTGTTTTATTCGTTTAACTGAACGCTTTCGAAACATATTACACTGAGATGTTAAAAATGCTGTAAATATATAAATTAGGGTTTGCTTTTAGGGAGGAATGTATCGCGTGTCTAACTTGAAAACAAATAATTTATTAATTTATTCAGCTCATACAAGTTCCTTTCCGAGGGATACCCCAATTTATGTAGATAAATGACCAAAAATGTTACTCATACTCATTTGTTGCTATTGTGATTTACTTGGCCTTGTGTTTTTGTTTTTTTTTTTTAAACACTTGCAGTCTAAACAAGTTTTTCAACATTATTTGCAAATGATATTGCAAACAATAAAATAAATTGATTAAATTATTCTGTGACTAACGAAAAATAAAAATACAGCTTCCAGCTTTCCGGGTTAGAAAAAGACTAGAAATGTACCTGTAAAAGTCACACGCCTTCTCTTCTTCGAAACCTATTCCGATTAGATATCGGTCAGAGGAGTTTTATTCATAATTTTGACACACTGAAATTAATTGGAATTTGTATAAGAAAATCCCGCACTAGATATTTTTCAATGCGCATTTCTTTATGAAATAAAAATGACTCAAATGTTTCCGCCGTTTACTGTTCTACTTTATCAGTTCAAGCTGGTTTGCGACTAATAAATGAACTGTACGAAACCAGCCCACTCGGTGATGATCACATAAAGGAGAGCAGGAACAATGCAAAGCTACAGACTTGTGTATGTATTTATAAATTACTTTTAATTACGACGTTGAAATGTTATGATTTGTATGGACTAGGGCAGCACATTGGTGGATCTTCTCCAATTTAGATAAACGGCGTTTTAGGTTCAAGTTTAAAAGAAGCAATAATTAATACATTATAAATGAAAATACTTCTACATCGACCAATAACTTATTGACTTAAGTACATATATACATAATGTAAGTTAAAATATTCGTATTTGGCTATAATTTAAGATATAGCATTTATTTACAAAAGGTGGATAATTTTCAGTTAATTCGTTTCATCTTCTTCACAATAAAAACTGAATGCTGCTAATAATCTTATCTTATCTTATTAATATATAAATCTCAATGTGACGTTCTTACCTGTCAATCTTACGAATCGATAAACATAAAAACTAATACACACAATGAAGTAAAACTTCGTATTCCAGTTCATTACCATCCTGTGCCGATTGTAGGCCAATTTTGAAATTAATTTATTCGCAATATTGTTTAAATTAATGCAAAAATAAAAACACTCTAAGAAATGCCACTTTCTTGCGAAATGTCACTTATTCAAACTACAAATACTGAGAATCCACACTTTTGTGGATTGTATATATTGGTAGATCGCAAACCTTGGGGTGCGATCGCACTGTCTTTGATTCTTTGAACAAAACGATAATACATATTATAAGCAATACTATACATATTTTTAAGACACGTGCGAAGCCGGGCGGGACAGCTAGTTATTCCAAATAGATGAGCAACTAAAAATAAGCCAAATAAAAAAAAATATAAAATCCACAACCCTTTGTGGCAGGCAGACTGTTCAAAAATGGCGAAAAATTCAAATCATGCGTGAATATTGGGACATCCTTTATGTACAGTGAAACTTCCTAATTGGGGCTCTCCATCATTCGTGGAGTTGATATTTACTCCGAGGGAGGTAAGCTCCTTAAACACTTCGAAGTTACTGTTGCCAACACTGACGTTTTGTCCTAGGCGGTGGACCGATGTTTCTTTGTTTGTTGATAACATGTACTTGGTTTTGTCCTCATTCACTTCAAGGCCAACTCATTTCGCCTATTCTTCAATTGCCGTAAAAGCCTCTAACACGGCGCGCTGGGAGCGACCGATGATGTCGATGTCGTCTGCGTATCCCAGCAGTTGAACAGATTTGTTAAAGATAGTGCATTCTGTGTTCACACCTGCCCTGCGCACTATCTGTTCCAGCACAAGATTGAAGGAGTCACATAATAGCGCATCTCCTTGCCGAAATCCGGTGCATGTTTGGAATAGTTCGGAGGAACTGTTTCCGCATTGCACGTTACATCGCATGTTTTCCAGCGTCACGCGACATAGCTGGATCAGTTTATCCGGGATCCCGAATCCGGCCATCGCATCCCCTTGTAGAGCTCAAGACGATGAATGCTATTATATGCGGCTTTGAAGTCGATGGTGAGTCTCGACTGCAGTGCTGCAAAAAGGTTTCAGACGTTCACAGTACGTTGGATATGAAAAGAAATATGAAACCGTTAATTGTTTCAATTGTTTTCAGCTTCGAATAAGACGTACGTATACTTCAAAATTTTGTTGTTTATCTATTAATTTTATAGCAGCCTCGCACTGGTGTGGCATATAATTAATAAAATACTGGTATTTTTTCATTAGAATATCCATTATTGCATTAGCCGGTCTTCTGACACATTTCCTAGATCCACAATCCACTAGAGACAATTTTTTTTACTTTGGATATCGAACTATTTTTGCCGAACACACTAGCTGCTCCTGAATATATTTGTGTAGGTTTTCCTTCATTTTTAAGTTTTTCAATTAAATTTCGCCTTTCTTTCGAGCTGTGTGTTCTCGACCCATTTTTACGACTAAAACAATCTATTTTTTTTCTTATTATTTAAGAAAATCATAGCATAACCTTACATTAAATTAAATAAAATCAAAGTATAAACCATTTCAATTTAACGAAAAACTTGCTATACACTGCTAAGAACAGCAGATTTAGACGTTTAAAAGTTCGATTATTTATTTACATTGGAAGAGTGATACGAAATTGTATAATTTTTTCGCTGATTTGTAACTTTGGTCAAGTAAAACATTTTCTGAAATAAGGATTTCTAAAACCAAAGTGCCTACTTAAAGATTTTTTTTTTCCCCGAGGGTAGGTGAAAATCTTCCATAGACACTATGAGAATAGCAAGCGCGTGCTCATAGTAGTGTCAGATTCTTACTGACCAAAAACACCACCCTTCGATATAAATTTGTTAGAAACTGCAACTAAGTTATACTACTTATCAAGCAATTTTTCTATCACGAAATGTAAAAGTTTGGCAGGCTACTTTCCAATGAAAGATCCTGCATGTTCCGCAATTTAGATGCGGTTAATCCTTATCTCGCCAAGTCGAAAGGTTTTGTCCTTTGTAGTCGGCGCAATAAATTGCTCTCATCCTAAATTTGTAGAACTGTATTATTAACATGTCCGATTAGTCGGTTTCTATGTTTTCGCGCGAAGCTTCCAGTTTCAGCTTCGATTGTCGGAATTCCGAGATCCTTGTGGATATCGTCGTTTCTAGCATACCACGGTGCTTGGACAATTTATCTTAGCACTTTATTTTGAAAGGTCTGTAAAATATTGGCATTTGTTTTCTTGGTACAACCCCAAAGTTGTAAACGTTAGGTCCAGACCGGCTTTAGCACTTGCTTGTATAAAAGCAGTTTGTTCTCGGTACTGAGGTGGGAATGTTTCCCGATCAACCAGTACATTTATCTGTATTTGATATCTAGTTCTTTACGTTTCATTTTCACGTGCGTATTCCACTTTAACCTTGCGTCGAGTGTCATTCCCAGGTATTTGGCTTCATTTGCAAAGGGTATTCGGGCCAAATTTATGAAAATTGGGAAGTCATTAATTTTTCTATAAGTGAAATTCACGTGAACAGATTTAGTTCCGTTAAGGGCGATCCGCCAGTCCTTCGTCCATTCATTTATTTTACTAAATGCGTTTTGCAGTTTGGCAGTCGTTTCTTCGATTGTTTTACCTACTGCTAGGATAGCGGTGTCGTCGGCAAACGTAGCAAGGCCTACTTAAAGATAAAACTTAAAAGATCGAATCCAGAGATTTTAAAACGCACTGCTATTTTATTGAACATAGCAGTACGTAATTGCTGTGTTGTCCGAAAAAGTTGCTAAGTTTAACTTTTTTACATTCTTACTCTAGATGTCGAAGTTTATCAAAAAATCAGGATACCACAAAAATAGAGAAAGACAGCATGACATTTCTAAACGAATAAAATGGCTACACACTGGCATCTCGTGGCAAAAAAAGGTTCGTCACTGCTCCAGGACATTCTATTTCTTTGGACACCTCATTTGTTAACATATGTACATGATATATTGTTGTTTCGTAATAACTTTACTCATTTGTACCGATTCAAAAGTTTTATTACTGATGATGAGCAATATCATTGAATCATTGAAATATGTGCAGAAATAAACTCTCAGGAGGAATCACAAGCGTGCGCAAGCGATTTAATTATATAGATTAGCACTCAAAAAGAGATTTTCCATTTCATAGGTACCAAGATACTTTTTCTTGTATTTTTTTTTTTTATAAAATTGATCGTGGAAATTTTTCAAATGCTTAACACAATTTCGCTTGTTCATGTTTTATTTATTTTTTATTTTATTCTCTTTTTTATTCTTAATTTTTTTTAACGGGTTAAATGATCTTTGTGACAACATACATATGTACATATATTATTTTTATTTAAACGGCACAAAAGTTTATTTTAGATTTTAGAATAAAATCATTTAAATGCCATAAAACAGACGAAATAGCGTCAGTGGATAGCGGGTACGGGTACGTGAACTACTCCCCACTCACATGACATAAATAGTTTCTATTTGTTTTTAAATAATTTGCTCAGTTAATTATAACGATTACAATGAATGGACTCTATTCCTGATTTATTTATCTGCATTTTCTTGATGCGCATCTTTATAGTTGTTGATTTATTTGTTATCAGAGATTATTGGTGCATTCGCAAGATACGTGAACTTGCACTCTAGATAAAGTGCAGAAGGAAAAAGAGTAAACAAAAATTCCACAAGACGCAATACAGTAGTTATAGTGTTATGAAATATATTATTTGTTAATCAGCCATTAAATAGTAGCTCATCGTTGTGAAGTTCACTTCAAGGTTAAGTACAAATGGATTTCCATTTTCATATAACTTGCACTCGATTTAGGGCCGTAACTATTGTTCTTATTTGTTCTTGAAGATAAATGAACGCAAATATTAGGTAAATTGAAGCGGAGTACATACATATGTATGTGTTCATAGCATTTTAGGTATTTTACAATGACCACTTGTAGGTGGGATGATTGTGGAATGATTATCTTGTTAATTCCCTTTGAATTTGTATTGTTACTCACTTGAGAATAATTCTAGACAGCTACTGATTTCGTATCACTATCAAGTGGAATGATAGGAAAGTACGTCTTAATTTCTAGTTTTGTATGGAACTGTGAGAGGACTATCGATGTAACGTACATATACTCGTAAGTGGTGCGCACTTGATAAAGCTGTTGAAAACAAGTATGCAAACTTTTTTTGCCGATATTCACTTTCTCGTGTAGGAAGTGAAAAAGTCCTTGCCCTTCTACAGATTCCTTGCGCTATTTTATCTTCGGAACAAAGGTGTTCAAATAATATTTAAAATATTTTTTGGAGATGTGTTTTGGAAATAAGAGTGAATTCCGAAACCCATCACTGCATAGTTGATGCTCAATCAGCACTGCCACACGTTCATTAAAGCATACATCAGTAAAATGACAGCGTTCATAATTGCAAAGTTACGTAAACTGATGCGCAAACGTCAACGAAAAAAGCATCAAGAAAATTGCAAATGCTTTTAACGATTTTGATGGGAATAACATTTTAGATGTGTAAAACATCACAGGGCACCGACAAAGGTGACAGCAATTTGCCCAGGAGCATCTTAACTGGCCCAGTGAAAAATGGAGCATTGTTTTGTGGTCCGACGGGCAATACTTATATAAGAATACCTAAAGGTACAGAATTTTCATCATGTGTGTGATGTTTTGGGGGTGTTTTTCATGGTATGAAGAAGGTCCCATATACTGGATCAAGAAGATAATGAGTATAGTAAGCAACATAAGTATCTTCGAAAATGTGATGATAACATTTTCCGATGAAGAAATGCCACTCCGATGGACGTATCAGCAAGATAATGACCTCAAACACACTTCCAACCCCGCGAAAATATGTTTTATGCATCAAAATGTTAGCTCTATGGACTGGCCAGCGCAGTCTCCCAATCTTAAGCCCATTGAAAATCTTTGGGGTTATATCAAGATGGCACTTTGCCACTCCAAGCACCGAAATAAGGAAGAATTGCCATAATCGGTTAAAGCAGCCTGAGATTCTGTACCCATTTTATACCCATTAAAAGGTGCCAACGATTGGTAGACTTCATGCTAAGAAAGTGGCAAATAAAGGATTTGGGACCAAATATTAAACACTTATTCTTAATTAAGCACATGCTGTTAAATATTTACTTTTATTTATTAAAAAATAAAACATTTCTTCATCTTTTTTAGGGATCACGATAATGCACCTATTTTTTCGCACAGACAAATAATTAATAATTTATTACTTATAAATTTAGTTTTTGTTCTGTTTTAAAAAAGAGGTTAAAAAATTGAATACAAAAAAATTTGAATGAAGACTGGGTTCATAATTGCAACTTTAGTGAACGATTCAGAGTTTTTTTTAGGCACACACCTATTATTTTGTACACCGCGATATGAATATTTTTATAAATGTCACTTAGAAATAGAAAACCTTATCTATTCCGCGTAGGCCTGACATTTAACATCTTGTTGGCATACTCTGTCCTAAAATATTGTGCTATCACTGTTTTTTTTTTTCTGATAGGGCGGAAAAATACAGACCATCCCAAGCACGTGTGTTTGGATTGTTGTTTGATTTTGTTTTTTTTTTTTTTGATACATAGAATGTATGTATTTCTAATTCGTATTACTTTTTACTCTTCTTTTGCAGAGGTATCAGTTCGACAGTACGTCGATGTATTGAAAAGGAGACCGGCAAAGAGTTTGCCGCGAAAATCATTGATTTGGGTGGTGCCACGGAAGCGGGTGAATCTAACCCATTGCACATGCTAGAGGCAACACGACAAGAAATAGCGATATTAAGACAAGTTATGGGACATCTATATATAAGTAAGTATTCTCTTACTCTTTCTCTTTTCTCGGCAAAGACTTGATAATTAATTTTCAATATTTTCTTCCAGTTGATTTACAAGATGTTTTCGAATCAGATGCATTCGTATTTTTAGTATTTGAACTCTGTCCAAAGGGTGAACTATTCGATTACTTAACAACAGTTGTAACGTTATCAGAAAAAAAGACTAGAACCATTATGAGGTAAGATTAAACCGAATCAACACACTCATGTATAACAGTTGGCTTATTATTTGAAATTTGTATGCACAGACAAATTTTCGAAGGCGTCGAATATATTCATGCCAAAAATATTGTTCATAGAGACTTGAAACCAGAGAATATTCTGCTGGACGAGAACCATAATGTGAAGATCACAGATTTTGGCTTTGCTCGGCAACTAAAGGACGGCGAAAAGCTATATGGTTCGAAGTCATGGATTTCTATCCAAAGGGAGATACAAATATTGTTTTAATAATTACAGATCTATGTGGTACTCCTGGCTATTTGGCGCCAGAGACTTTAAGGTGCAACATGTTCGAAGGATCACCCGGCTATTCACAGGAAGTTGATATGTAAGTTTAGCATGTGAATGATATTATGCATGACTTAAAAAATAATGAATTTATTCTAAATTCAGTTGGGCATGCGGTGTCATAATGTTCACGCTGCTGGTGGGATGTCCGCCATTTTGGCATAGGAAACAGATGGTAATGCTACGCAATATCATGGAAGGAAAATATAGTTTTACATCGCCTGAATGGGCGGACATATCAGGTAAGTGAACAAAACTATATTTTAATATAGGCAAGTTATCCTTACACATTTCATTTCGATTAACAGAAGACCCAAAAGACCTAATTAGAAAATGCCTAGTCGTTGATCCATCACAGAGGATCACAGTTAAGGAAGTATTAAGACATCCATTCTTCAACCAAATGGTAAGTTCGCATCCAAGTTTGCAACCAGACAAACTATATTCTTTTGATAGTTTTTTTGTTTATCCAATTTCAAAGAAGAGCTTTTTTATTTTTAATTTGTTTCTTTACCTCATCCCACCTACTTCCCACTTTAATTTCTCCTATTCTATCCAAAGAGTTTCTATTCGATATAATTTTGCTTAGATTGCTTTTTAATTAGAATTTAGTTTCTCGTTTTGTTTAATTTGTCATTTTAACGGAAGCTTATTATGTATGACATCTATTATTGAAGAGCGATGTCAGGTGTCAGGCAGTTATTAGGTTATTTTAAATTTAATTTTACAATTTTTGTTTTGTTGTTTATTTTCTCGTTCACATTCTTTATTTCATATTTATTTTTCTTCTTCTCCTTTTTTTATTTATATGACGATCGTTTATTCCACACAAAAAAATGTTAAACAAAAATTCACTTGCTTTAAAAAAAAAAAAAAAAAAATGCATAAATTTAAAATAAAAACCGCTAGCTATTTGAGCAAAATATCGATGGACTTAAACGCAGCCTTTCAATCAAGTCGAGGAGAATGAGTCGAATCACGGAAATTGCACTGGTAACGATCCGTTTCTGGACAAAAAACTGTTTCGATATTAAAAGACGAGTGATTGTTTTCTCATTTTACTCTTACACATAATTATTTTGTTTTTAGTTTTATTTCTTTTTAATTTTACCCATTTTTCATTGAGTTTCGTTGTTTTTTTTTCTTTTGTTTATTGTTTGTAAGACATGTACATGGTTTAGTTTTTTTTTCGCGCTCTCTTTACACATTTTTTATTTTTTCTTTGTTCTTCTGTTTTGCTGATGCGTTTGATGCTATTGTTTTTTTTGCAAATACTACCTTGAGTAGATGTTTATTTTTTTTCTAAAACTAAAAACAAAAAAAAAAAACTTAATTGTTCTTTTATTGTATTTTTTGTGTTTAATTATTTTTCTCTTCTCTTTCTCAAAAACTGCAAACAAAAATTATAACAAATAACAAAATAGAACGAAATTGAAATAACAAATAAGTATTTGAAGGGAATATCGCTTGCATGTCCTTGACCTAACGTTAAACAATTGCATGATGAGGTGAACGTAAGTCAATTTTCTAGAATAAACTATTATATGCATGCTTAGTTTATAGTATAAAATTGGGCTTTTTGTTAGTTATACTTTGAAATAAAAAATAAAACAGTAGTGCTGTCAGCTTGACAATATTGATAATGTGCCTCTTATGATTTACCTGTACCCTTTGGGAACAGCATTAGTATCAGTGCAATTATTTTTTGTTAATACTTTTCAAATCAAATTTTTCCTCCTTCAAGCGTCTCTATTTGGAAGAAAATTAAGGCTTTTTTAAGCCTTTTGTTTGTAATTCGCGAGCAAAACTGAGAAGTGTATTCTGCTCGGTTAAAAAAAAGTTAAAAATTATTTTATTTTGTGCGGGTTTTAATTTTCCGCATTTCATTGAGCCTAAAGCCAAGGACATTAAGAAGCTGTAGAGTAGAGGGTAGCACAGACAATAAATCTAAAATTGTCTGTGATATTAGTAAGCATATTTCAAAGAATATAATTCCGTCACAAGAATCAGTTTCTATTGAACACCTCGAAATTGAACATTTCGAAAGAACAACCATTGTCTGCATTCAACTGCGTTACTCTGAGCACATTTCAATATATCATAATTCGATTAACCATTATACAGATTTCGACACAAATTAACTTCAATTCGATAAATCAATATGGAGTAGACTGTAGCTATACATATATATTTATGCATCTTCCACTTGAGTTCTAGCTGGATTATTTGCACATGAATAATACATCAGACAAAGCAGTACCAGCAGTTCGGCGGATACAATTTCTTTCTCTGCCAGACAAACCATCCTCTCGGCCTTTATTTTTTTAACCGCAAATTCTTTCTCTTTTCTATATTTGTTTAAAATAATTAGTATAAGAATAATATCTTTTAGGTTTGAGGATGTAATTTTAAAGTAAACAGATTTAGTTCATAGTTTTAAATTATATTTTCGATTAAGATTTAAATACTTGTAAATAACATCTATCCTCCGTTTTTACCATTAATTGAATTTCACAGGCGCGATATCGCTTTTACACGGTATCAGGTATAAAAGGTGGTTTTACGTACATAGTTTATACAGTGCAGGAAATATGAATAGCCCCCAATGAAGTTTTGTTGTAAAAATGAAAATTTATTTTTCTAATAAAATTATTTATTTTATTTACTGATTTGAAATTTATTAAATTAATTAATTAAAAATTAAGAAAACAAAAGGTTGGAACAGCTCATTTCATAATTATATGCGTTAAGGTGCAGAAAAACTAAAAATTAAACGGAAATACGATTAGCAGCCTCACTATTAAAAATAATGTAATTCTCTTTCCTGTGAGATAAGTAATGTTGATTTTAATGGTTGTTATTGTTTTTAAGTATGTGGTGTGCTTTCCTTTGTTAGAAATAACTTGAAAAATTCACAGAATTGACCAATTGTTCCAATGTTTCGCATGAAATTTCTTTCTAGGCTTCCCTATTTTTTTCTTTTAACTCAGGAATCGTTTGAAACTGTCTGCCATTGTGGTAAACTTTCCGGGCTATAATTCCCCATAAATTTCCTATAGGGTTTAAGTCATGCATGCCGGCCACTGAAGTACTTCTATATTTTTTCTTGAAGCAAATCCCTTGTTATTTTTGCTGAATGTATGACAGCATTATCATGCGGAAAAGTGAAGTTCTCCCTCATTAAAGTCTCAGCATGTTGGATTAGACTAGTCTCCAGCAAACTAACGTAATTTTCCGAGTTCATTCGGGGGGTAATCCAAGTTAATTGCAGTTTTCCCTTTAAGGAAAAAGCGCCCCATATTATCCCTTTCAGAACCGTATAACACATTTGTGCGGGTAACTTTGTGTCACTTTTACTTCGTTTACTCAACTTTTATAGTTCCAAGTGCATATTTTGTTTTGTTTTCTTGTGTTTCAACATTCAATATAATGTCTTGGGTCATTTTTGTGCAAACAGTGAAGTGAAGAAGACGTGAGGTCAGATCAAAATCAGAAAACTTTTAAAATCATCGGTACTGAGAGGGTTATGACTGGCCCGCCTTCGAATTGCGGTTGTTTGCTCAAATCATGCCAATAACTGAAAACCCTCCGGCCCATCCAGATTGAACTTCTTTTCATCGCTAAAAATGACACTGTCATTCCATGAGTCCACGCCGTGTACTTTCGGGCGAAGTCGAGACGACTTTCGCAATGTCGCTACGTTAGCTTGGGCTTTAGTGCTCTTCTAACCATTCTGTTTGAGGATGATTTTGCAGAATTTGTCGAACTCGCCTGGTAGTTACTGGCTTAATTTCAGAGGCTGTCATGTGATTGTTTTTGTTCACGGCGCTACTAACAATACGACGAATCATTCGGGTGTTGATTTGCGTATTTCCTCCCGTTACCCAGTTTTTACCGTAATTTTGTTGCAATTTGAAATAATTGTTAATAACTTTTGGAGATCTTCCAATTCTTTGGGCAATTTGCCGATTGGAATGTTTACATTCCTTGTAAGCTTTAATTTGTTCAGGAGTTAGAGATTTTCCACGTCCCATTTTTAAAATAAAAGTGCAACTAAAATACCCATAATTAAAAAACAAATCCAAACAAATATTTTTTGTTAGTTACCTGATTCATTTTTGGTCAATAATCAAATAAAAATTGTTATGAGGCTAACCAAATCTTCCTCAAAAAGTCTGCAATGCGAGTAGAAAGACAACTCAGACGGAAATGAAATTATTCATTTGCCGGAAACTTTCCTCAAAGTGTTCAACTGTCTTGTAAAAGTACCGTTTTTTACAAGAAGCCGAGAAAATAAAAGAAAAAAGCGCGGTTCCCGTAAAAAATTGTATGAGGCTTTTCATATTTCCTTCACTGTACTGCTACCACAATAATGTGTAATGTGTAGGTCCATGCCGAAAGTAACTCGAAAAAAGACAAAGACTTCTGTTTACACATTATTCTGTGGAATTGATCTACCGTTTAAATCGGGATATAGGTGTAGATTTAAACGTATCTAGCATAAATTAAGGTATAAATTATAAATTAAAAAATATAAATATGTACGCATTGTGATGGTTATTGTAAGGCTTTTATTATCCTGCTTTTCGCTTAATCGGACCCAAGAAATGTCAGCTTTCACATTCCATGATACAACAATAATACACACCATTTTGTTTACAGTTTAGCAAAGCAGGTGCAGCAACAAACGGAAATATATTAATCTCTCCAAAAACTCTTTTTCCCTCTATTTTCTCTCTTCTCTGGTTCTGCGGTTTAAATATAAGGTATATTTTGATCTGAAGTATACTCCGTCTTCTAAATTCTTTCTACTGCGTTCGAATATCAAAATCCGTACACAATTTTAGATTTTGGAACACAACAAAACACTTTTTTTTCATCAAAATTTCATCCATCAAAACAAACATTTTGCTTTTTAGATTTTACTACCTGAGCCCTCGATTGGACATCCTACTAGTTACGAGCAGTTAAAAGAGCAGAGTATACAAAATGGAAACTACTCCTTAAGAATGTATATCACGAATAAGAAATATGATAGTATAACGGGTGATGAATTACCAGCGTCAAATCAATTTCAGAGCACACAGGCAGGTTTTTTTTTTATTTATCTTTTTTTAAATACTATACTTTATACATCCACACAAATTACATACAAACTACGTCTGTAAATCTATGTATATTTGTATCTTTGCACCAAGAATAACTTAAAACTTTCTGTCATTAGTAGCTTGTATAGAATAATATAAAAAAACTTTTAGTGAAATAAAAAAACATATCGCCAACGCAATAATACAGGTGAATTGCAAAAAGTATAAATTCATTTGTAACTGTATAATATTTCCTATTTCGAAATGTTGCTTAATACATTCATTTACCGCTTTTAGATTTAATTATTGTATTGTAGTACAAATATATTTTAAGTCAAAATTTATGTGATAGAGAAAACTCTTTAATTGAATCAAAATGACTCTTATTGAACAACTGATATTAGAAGTATGTAACTGTTTTCGAAGAAGAATACTTTTGATGATTTCGTGTATTTGTTAAGTAGGAAGTAACGATTTCGTCAAATATCAGATGAAAGACCATGATCTAATCAACAAAGTTCATATCTGAAGTTTGTGGTATCACAATGGAAGCACCCAGTGCTATAACCAGACAACTCCACTTTTCCAAATGTTGAGAAAATTAAAAAAAAAAACTACCTAAAAATAGGAAAACAAAATATTTGCAAATTATGAATTGATTTTGGAAAGACAACATAAAACCACATCTTTTTAGTTTGAAACATTTCAAAAATTATAGTTTTTTTTTGTTTTTGTCTTGTTTTTGCACCACTTTTGGTGAAAATTAATTGAGCCTCATTTTCATCTTCGTAGTTCGAATTTTCAGCTTTTTGAACACACTGCTGGGACGCTAAATTATTGTAGAAGGGCTTATCCGGCAAAGTAATCACATCCTCATACTTTTTTGGGGTTGAGGGGAAGATTGTTTGGATACAATATTTTTGGTTTAAAAGGGTCACCTTGCACGTTTGCTTTTGCGTCAATATCGTACGTCGTTAATGGCCCGTGGTGACTGATAAAAGCTGAATTGCTTACGATGTTTGCTTCTTTTTTAGAATGAAGTCTTCGGAACTTTGAAATGGTCAATTTGATTGTCTTTGTTGGTCAGTTTTTTTTTTATAAAATGGAGCCAAAACACTTCTGTAATCTAATACATAGATCCTGATTGCTCTCCGATATCACAATAAACCTTTTGGAACATTTTGCCACTAAATTTTGCTCCTCTACTCGTCGTTTCTGTTTTTCAATCTCCCCAAAAGAGCGATCGCATAGACAAAACTATGTACGTTTCTCCGGGAGTTGTCTCGTTCTTGCTCCGTTTTAAAGTCAAGTATAACTCAAAAATTGAGTTTCTGTACCTTAGAGTCAACGTAGATGGATTTTTTTTTGTTCATTAAAATTCATATTTTGCGAAGAAGTGGAGTTATCTGGTTATTGCACCGGATTCAATTCGTGTGTTTAATTCGGCTTTTATTCGGAAAAAAAACATTGCATTTACATTGTACATAAATATACATAATGTATATGTTATATCTAAACAAGATAAGATTATGGATTATTAAAGAACTGTTTAAGTAGATATACAACTCGCATGTTGCTCAGCTTTCCCTTCTTAAGGTAAACCTTTTTTTCCTGTCTCTTTTTTTTCTATTCACTTTTAAAAAAAACTTTAACTTATCGTTTAAGAGCCCCCGCACACTACAGTCTTTCTATTGGCCGATAGTTTGGTCGGGTTGGGCTGGTTAGTGCGCACACTGGGCCAATTAAATAGTCGGGTTGGTAGTGAGTGCGCACACTAGACAGACAATCGGCCGACTGTGCTCGAACGATTTGGTTTTGCTAGTCTTTAAACACATTTCGCAGAGAATAGTCGCTTAATGGTAGTTAGTAAAAAATGTTCCAGAGAGGTAATCATTGTTCTACGCCCAAATATGTCCATAATTCCATATTTAAATACGACGAAATATCCAGAACTTAAAGAAAATTAATTAAAAATTCAGAGCAAACTGAGCTATCGTAAAAAATCGGCCGACTTTATAGTCTGTAGTGTGCGCACGTAGAAGAGCGCCGTACTGATTAAGTAGTCGGCCGATAGTTTGCCGATACTTTAGTTTGAAGGCAATCGTGTAGCCTATCAAACTTATTTATCGGCCGATATCGAATCGTTGTAGTGTGCGCACTCTCATATATTTTCATACTGATTAAGAGCCCGACTAAACTCTCGGCCGACAAAAAAGTCTGTAGTGTGCGGGGGCTCTTTAAAAGTTACACAAATTTAAAAATCGGGCTTTACTAGGCAGATAGCAATTTCAACTATTTTCTTTCTTTTAAACTATAGAGTTAAAAGTAAAGATAGAGTCTATGATGCGGCTGTTCAAATTTCCAAGGGTTGCATTTGTCCTTTTTAATCTCTGATTTCTGACACATTAATTGTATTGAAGTATACATTTATGCACACATTAGTTTTTAAATAACTAACTATAAGGAAGCACTGTAATAACACACACAATTTTAACCTTTCGCACTTTTTTTACTGTTTTTGCAACCTTCGAAAGACTATTCAGGCTTAATTTGTTATTTGCTCTAGTACTACTGACTTAACGTAGTTCAAAGTTCCTTTTCCCAATTACTTATTCGATATGCGTCATTTAAAAAGAGAAAAACAGAAAAATCCAATTCTATCTAAATAGTGATAGCCACTATGTAGTGGTGAAGTGTTATGTTCGAACTTACTAATCTTCTGTGAAATAGGGATGTTTTTGTATGTCAGCCGTTTTTAATTTTTTGAAGGAAGGCCCTGGAACACCCTACCAACCCTAAAGACCACATCGGCTTTGGTGTTATAACGACAATAGAGCTGATCTTTACAGCAAACAATTTCGACTACAATATGTACTACGACTCGGTAATTCGAACTATTAAAGACCTACCCCAATTCGAACCACGATGGTGTTCGAGTTACTGCCCAACTGGAAATGAAGCGCTTCAGAAGGACTGTATAAGCGCATACGAAGATGCTCGAAGCGCTTCCTGACTATATGTCGCTCCGTATCCCTTTTACATTATGATGTCCGCTTTTGTAAGCGCTTACGCAAAGATTACTGTGAAGCGCTTCTAAAGCGCTGCAGGGGAAGCCAGATGTAAGCGCTTACTCAAAGATAACTATGAAGCGCTTATTGATTGATTCAGGGGAAGGTATATGAAAGCACTGACGCGTTTTATAAAATTAAAACTCTTTTATGTACCTTATTATTCATGTAATATATTTATTTAATTATTTATAATTACATCATAAAAAGATTCTTAAGTCTAAAAAATAACGAAAATCAAAATGCTCTTGGAACTTAAAAAACGTTCACTTTCAAAATTTTGGAAGCCAAAACTTTTCATTTTTGACTTTCCCTAAAAAGTAAAAATTAGTACATTGTAATTATATTCATTAGAATTATCTTACCGTACACAAATTTGTCGAAAATTAAACTGTGTTAAAATAAAACCACTGAACAATACTTAAGACTGAAATATAATTTCACAACTGAGCGCAATTTTTCAAAAAATAATGTTACACTTACTGTCTAGACAGCATTTGTCTTTCATTCTTCGCAATTTATACTTAGTGCTTCCCAGGAGCTTCCTCACAATATAAACAGTAAGCATACTCACTGCATAACAATGATTCTTATAAGTTTCTAAATGATCTTATTGAAAGCAGTCCTTTATTCGACGTATATTTTGTACGAGGTGCTTCCACGAAGCTTCCTGGAGTTATGAAGAGTAAGCGCTCAATCTCTGCTTACTTGAGAATCCTTCATTCGATGTATATTTTGTACTAGTTGCTTCCACGAAGCTTCCTAGAGCTATGAAGAGTAAGCGCTTATTCCCTGCATACTTCGGAAGCGCTTACTATTTTTCCCGCTGGGTGGATACTTTTTTTTGTAGTATATGTTATATTTCGGATGAAATATCACTGCTAAGTGGTTTTAAGTAGTAAAATACAAAAACTTGTGGTGCTTTTGAAGACGGTTCATGGTTGTCTGACAAAAATGCCTGAAATGTTACTTAAAAACGTAATTTATTAAAATAACAAACCATTGACAAAGCCAGTTGACACAGAAATGTTAACTGCACGAAAACCTTTAATGTTTTCAACTCACAGGTCACAGCCTACTAAAGTGGACTACACGTCTTCATCGTAAAAAGTTTTTCCCCTAATATTTCTAGGAAAAATTTCTGTAACTGTAATTGCACTCGGCACAGAAACGACGGAAAAAATTGGAATTACAGAGTACCAATTTTGGCAAGTGTTCGAATTACAAGATACCTTATGTAAAAAATAGGTAATCGAATTAGTGGAGCGTTCGAATTACCGGGTGTTCGAATTAGCGAGGTAGTACTGTATTTGTTTTTAAAGTCACTTGTTTTAGCAAATAAGCCATTCATAAGAATTCGACTTTATTGGGTGCTTAATAGGATGTTATTTTTTTTAAGAGGACCGTTGCATTTACCTATGTCTGGTGTTGTAACTTATTGTTTGTTATTTGGCTGTCACATGCACTGTGCAGAAAACAAAAATTAATACAATAGTCGAGTTCCACTTACGAATCCCTCCGAGCGATCCGAAATTTTCCAACTGAGGAAACAGGGATTTTTACGCATTTGCTGAGACATTTTTTTTTATTGGATTTGTATCCTAACTTCTCTGCTGAAACCGAACATGTGGTTATTTTGGACATTTCATGGAAGGAATCCATAGTTGTATTATGCTGGGAAGTGAGAAAATTGTTATGTGTTCATGTTTTGTATTTCAAGCATATTCAATTAAAGTAAATGAACCTGAAATTTGAAAGATAAATTTCCCCTTTGCTAAGAATGTTGTTTCACTTAATAGAAAAATCTTTGACGGATTCGACAGTGGAACTCCTAATGGTCCAAATAATAGCAATACATACATAGTTTAACCTAAACGTTTGTACATTCAATACATTATGTCCATCAGAAGAAAACACCGGTCTTACCGCACACATGAAATTATCTCCACTGGTCGTGGAACTATGTACATATATACTATACTTACTATATATACTAAATACTTTTTTTGAATTGTATAACATTTTTAATTGAATGCTTATTTTAATTTAATGCTTATTGTTCAGCTTCGAAGATGATTCACGTATATCTTAAAATGTTTGTACAACATTGAACTTTATAATTAAAGGAATTCCATTCCAATCGGCCAAGGCATTCCAAAGCTAGAAGCTAGAAGGTATTCGTAAAAATATTCTCTGCTTGGATATCAGCTTAGATCTCCGCTTCGGGGCAGCAGATAACGATAGAAAATATCCTAAGTTTTAATCCTGACATTTTGCAATGCAACTGTGAAAACCGGAGTCAGCTTCGTGCAGTAGTCTTTAAGACAAATCCGGACAGTCTTTCCAGTTGAAAAAAAAGTTACATTTTTATTATGTATATACGAGTGGTAAGAATCTGTTTGTCCCACCACAGCTTCTTAATGATCTAAGCTTTTAAAAAGATAAAATGGTTATCCCCATAGCGTGATTTAATTCTGTATGGATGTGGGTCTTAAAGATACGAGTTCGTCCAAACGAGAACAATATAAAATAACTGAATTTTCTTGAAATTTCTTTATGCTTTATGTAGATATATTTTCTCTATGCTATAAGATGTATTTTCAAAAATATATTTATATTTTTTTGCATGCATTTATATATTTGAAGCACCCGCACTCATTTTGCTTTAGAGAAAAAAAAAGTACCTACACAATCTCATTCGCTTCGAAGGCAAATCTACACATAATTTATGGGCTATCGGAAAATTTTGTTTTTATTATTTATATAACTTGAGTTTAGTTATATGACTTCAATTCAAAGTCACATTCATTGTATTTTAATAAAATAAATAAATGAAATCAGGACTTTGAATGACAGTCATACAAAAAAAAACAATATGCTTAACTTACACCCCCATGACATATGATAGTTGAGTTTTTTGGTAATTTTATTTATTTGGGACTGGCAACGCAACTAAAACCGATCATTACCAAAACCAAAACAAAAACAAAAATAAATAAATAAATTTTAGTCTCAATTTCAAATCAAATTGAATTCAGTAAAAAAAAAAAAAAAAAAACAAACAAACCCCAAAAACACAACTGTAAAACTAATTGGAGCTCCTTTTTGAATTTTTCTTTGCTACCATTTGACAGTTATCTAACTTCAATGCTGCTATTGATCGAGTTACTAGTTGCTGTTTTGGGAAGTCCTTTGTGAGTATATTATGTAACACAACAAAACAACAACAAAAAAAAAAACAATGAAATAAATTCATGTCACATTTTATAGTCAAACCAAAAAGTATATAATATGTCAAGTAAAAAAAAAACGGAAATGTGATAAGGACCTCATAACGCTTTTTTGCCCTCTTCTCTCTCTATTTGCCTTCCCGTCCACCTGGCTGCTGTGCTACTGTGCCCGCGCTCGTTCGATGTCTCAGATGGAGACTCGTCTTAACCTCAATCTAACAGAATGCAATATGTAGTTATGAAACGCTTTAAACAAAAAAAATAAAACATGATTTTTCTAAGTTATGCTTTACGCGCGTTTGTTTATTTATGTACGAAATCTTTTTATGTTTTATTTTAGTTTTGTTTTTTTTTTTTTTTATTATTTTTTTTTAGAGAGTCGATGATATTTAAGTTTGCTATAGCATGCCTTATTGTACTCTATCTTTTTGATTTGTGTTCTATCTTCACACATTTTCTGTTTTTTTTTTTCATTTAATTGTTAAAAAAACGTTAGTAATAAAAAATTAACGCTTTTTTCATGTGGCGCCATTTAGCTGGATATGTATTTATTACTGATGGTTCTTATTTTTTTTTTAAATACTTTAGCTACGGAAACAGAGTCGTTTCAATGCAAGAAAGAAATTCCAGTACGCAATACTGTGTATTCGTGCTATGATAAGAATACGAAGACTTCGCTATACTCCTGAGCCGCTGCGCGTCGAAGATGCTATTCGGGATCCATACCGAGTGAAAGTGTTAAGAAAGGTAAGTGGGAAATTTATTTTGCTATTATTTATTGTTTTCTGTCCAATGTATGCTGTCTGAAAATTTCACTAAAACTGGAAGTTGTGCTACTGTAGAGACTCAGTTCAGAATCAACGAATCCATTTGAAGCATCAAACGCAGATACGTGGTCGCTGCCTTGGCTGACTAATTTTGCACCTAAATTTTTAAGGACCTAATAAATGTCATCGTCTTTCGTATGTTGACCAATTGTTTGATCCAATCGATTTACACGATCTCGCGCTCTCCCGGTCTCATCTTTAACGACGGTAGGGATATCTTGATTCATTTTTTAAACGCAACACCTGGCGCCCTGGTGCACATACATTATAATATAATATGCCAGGCATATATAATATGCCAGCCGCGACCCTGTACGTGGTCTAGTTTCTCCTAATCGTTCGACTCTTATATCGTCATTCACTCTCCACTTTCCCTATACGCAATTTTTCAATTCAACCTTATTTTCTTTTCAATCAAAACTTTTGAAGCTGGCTCTTATAACTTACTTACTTACTTAGGTGGCGCTACAGTCCGGGCTGGACCAAGGCCTCAACCAACAACCGCTTTCAGTTAGCCCGGTCCTTAGCTAACTGCCTCCAGTTGCGAACTTCAAGTTGGTTGAGGTCTTTTTCAATTGTCCGCGCCACCTTAGGCGAGTTCGTCCTCTGCTGCGCTAACCATCCGGTTTGGATTCGAATGCTTTGCGGGCCGAAGCGTAGAAGACCATTCGCTCTACATGTCCTAGCCATCTTAAACGCCCAATGCGCCGTTTTTTGACCAGGTCAATGTCGCTGTACAGCTCGTATAGTTCGTGGTTAAACCTTTTCCTCCAAAACCCGTCAACGCAAACGGGACCGAATATATTACGCAGGATTTTTCTCTCGAAGCGACCAAGGATATCTTCATCCGCTTTCGATCAAGTCCATGCTTCAGCTCCATATACAGTACGCCATCGGTAACAGCAACCCTCGATAAACGTAATACCTCGGTCAAAGCAACATCCAAATTGTTACCATTATTGACTCAGTAATTGCAACTTTTTAAAAAAATGTGACTCAGTAAACGCAACTTTCCATACATGATCTCTTATTTCGTTTTATATTTGTTTCTATTTTTTGGTGTTTGGTTTTACTATAACTGGGCAGTTAATTTGCAGTTACTTCTCCCAGAATTAAATATACATATTATTTTTCTTTTCTTTTACGACGAACATTATTCTTTTATTTTTCATACTCTTTTGTGACTCGATTATTGCAACAACCTCAATTAACGCAACTGCTCGAATTTATATCGGTTGCTTTTACCGAGGGCGTACTGTAGCAAGACTGGGTCTTATATATAGTCTCCCTAGTCGATAGGGCAAGGGCTTTACTACCCAATTGCCTCCTTAGCCAAAGAAACAGCGATTGACAAGAGTAATCCTTCGTTTGATTTCCGACTTCAGGTGGACTTTCCTGGCCTAAAACTGCACTGACTCTTATAAATGCTTTAAAATTTCTGAATATCCTAAACATATTGATGTATTCATTCATAATAGTACTTACCCTATGAGTAATTCGGTGTCACAGATCGCTTTAATTTCTGTGTTCGTCAAAAACGCGTATTGCTTTTTGAGACCGCTTTATGCAGTGGAAACGTACATTTGTGTTCCTTGAATACCCCTCCTATCTCTACTGCATTTGCAAGCATTTTCCAGCCGGTGGCTTAGGCTAGGTTAGGCTAAGAGGGGTGTGTTACTGAACGAGCAATCATTTCCACTCGAGATTCGGAGAGCTGAATGTTTATTGTGAATCCCCTCATAGTTTAGGAGTAAATCCTCTTTTTACCAACTTATAAAACAGTTTGTGCTCTTGATGAATCTTAGAAGATCTGATATCTTTGAATTTCTGAGTTCTGTTATGTTTTCCAAGAATCTATGACCTAAAGTACGGAGGCGTTGTTCTTGGAGGGCGGGACAGTAGCAGAGTAGATGTTGGATCGCTTCGCTTTCTTCCTCATTAGTGAATTCAATTCACTTGAGATTCTTGACGTGAATTGAATTCACATGCCGTTGTAAAGTGAATTAATAAAGTGAATTAATTAATTAATTTGTTGATCAAAATCATTTTGAAAAATATGAGTAGAATAATAAGACTTTCCATTAGTGTATTAAAATAATTCCTTTGTTTAAAATAGTACAACACAAAAATTAGAGGCAAGAGAGTATTCTCTTGAATTACATGAAAGAATATCAAGATTATCCAAGATCAAGATTTCTCTGAACTCACTTCTTGCAGGATATCAACAAATATTTTCTTACTCACCCTAAAACTATTTTTAAAAATGCAAAAATCATTGAATAAATTATTTTTCTACTTCTGCTTACAGTTACAATGCTTCGGGAAGATCCAGAATGTTAGATTTATCTCGGAAAATCTTGCTGCGCACTCTCTCCATTCAGTTTTTTTCGCGGTTTTTACCAATCATTTTGTTTTCCATTTTTTCCATTTTTTTAATACAATATATTTTTTCTTAAATGTTTAATTCACTTGCACAAAGCAAAAACCAAGAACTGAAAATCTCCAATGATTTTGAAATGATTTGACAGCTGTGTTTGACATTTCAAACAAATGAATTCGAAGTGGATTACAAAAATTCGAAATCACTCGGAATGCAGAACACTGAATTCCATTCCGAGTGAATTTCAATTTCGGTTTCAATCCACTTTCACTCGAAATGCAGAACAGGGGGGTAAAGGTCCTATTAACATCAAGTTTCGGCCATAAAGAACGAGATGTGACGCAGTCGGTTCGTGTATCGTGTGAGTCACAGAGCGTCGGTCTCTTTTTCGGTTACATGCTCGATTATGCTGAACAGTGTTTTAATCGGTGGCAGTATGGAAGAGTCAGCATCACTGTTGCTCATGGCTCATCCAGCTCCATCTAGTTCATCTGATATCTCGTTCCCTTCGATAATGCTATGTCCGGGTACCCAGTACAGTCTAACCTTATGCCATTTAGTGCATTGCGACGTTTTTGGACTGCCTTTGATTTTATTTTGTTTGATCCTATTGCTTTTAGAGCTGGCTGACTATCCACCAGTGGCTTGGTGCTAGCGTATTCCCCGCCTATATCTACATAATGTATCTTTATCAATTTGTATTTACAATCAATTACATTTTTTTTCATTTCCTTCAACAGGTCATCGATGGCTGTGCTTTCCGTGTCTATGGACACTGGGTGAAGAAGGGCGAAGGCCAAAATCGCGCCGCCCTATTTGAGAATACACCGCGTACAGAACTGCATGCACTATATATAAACAATCTTAGTCGATAGGAGTAACTTAATTAGATGAACAAACAAACAAAAAAAAAAAACAGTACTACTATTATCACTTCTACTACTAGTACTCATATGTTACTATTATTTTTTAATAATTTTATTTTTTTCTTGTTGTTAGTATATGAAGCATAAAGTTATTTATTACTATAAACAAATCAATAAAACAAATGGAAAATTATCCCCTTTTAAATTGACAATTATTATATATTTTCTTAAGTTCTCTCGTTTAATATGACACCAACAAAATACATTTTATTTGTTATATTCCTTTAAAACTGTTATTTCTTAAGCCTAGCGTTTTAATATTAATAAATTCACAAAGTTAAATGCCAATGCCATTGTTAGTTAAACGAGAAAACAAGACAACCCCATTGAATTTAATAACTGTTAGAAACTAATGGAAATGGAAAAAGAAGAAAGTATTTAACAAAACAAATATATGCCTAACATTTTATTCGTAATAGAGCTTTAAAAAAAAAATATTAAATTTGATATTAAATTTTGCGAATAATATAACAATTTTAAGTAGAAAATATTCGATTCGATGTGTATTTAGTTTTTCATTTTGTTGGCATAGCAATTTACCAATGAGCAATAAATAAAATACTTTGTGTAGCTATTAAATTATATTATATTTAAATAAAACAAACAAAGAAATGAAAGGAAACAGCAAGGTATTCGAATCTTTATATCTTATTAGTACCCACATGAAACACCGAAGAAAATACATAAAAAAAAATGCGAAAACAAACAAAACGAAACAAAAATCATTTACAATTATGATCATGAAAAATGAAATAAACTACTACATATTTGATTTATTGTAAAAAATGTCACGTCACGTGATTGTGTAGTGATTAACAGAAAATATATTTACTTTTATTTTTAAATTGATAAATTTCTTTGGAAAGTTTTTTTTTTAATTCAACAGCACAACGGCCAATCTTAGAACGCAAATCATGCTCGTGTGTGTGTATCGGCGTATACTAGACAAGCGGTCGCCGACTTTCGGGCCACTAATTTAAAATTCCACGGACCACTAATATGGAATTTTACAAAATATAAATACATTCGCTAGGAGACCTGCGCTCGTGTTTTTAAAGTTCTTAGAAAACTTTTATTGAATAATATTATTATACTCGATTATCCGGGATTCGATTAACCGGGACGCTCTATTATCCGTGATGAAAATATTTTACATATATGACTCTAATATCCGTACAAAACTGTATTATCCGTAAAAGAAACAAAAACGTTTTCTGTCTCGACAATAAAGACAAGTGTATTAATTTAAACTCTATTATCCGTAATAAACTCTACTATCCGTAACATCAAAACAAACAAAAACGTTTTCTGTCTCGACAATAGACAAATGTATTTATTTAAACTCTATTATCCGTAATAAACTCTACTATCCGTAACATGAAAACAAGACCGAGCAAATTTTTTCACTTCTAAAAACTTACGGAATTATCTGTTGCATTGCATTTAATAGATAATACATTTTTGGGTTGTGACGTTGTGCATTGTGTTGTTTGCTATGTTGTTATGGATTCTGTTCAGTTTTAGTTGGAAAATCTTAAGTGACGAATAAAATTTCAACGGCAAACAACAAGAAAAAAATAGTTCTATTATCCGGGATTTTCGATTATTCGTGATGAGCTCGGTCCCGACCATCCCGGTTAATCGAGTATATTATCTATATAATAAAAATGAAATGATGATCGTTGGTAAGCGCATATCTTGGGAACGGCTAGACCGATTTGGCTCATTTTTCTTCTCAAATGTTCGATATAGTCCGAATGATGTCCTAACGGAGAGAAAAATTCGATAGGTGGCGCTGAAGTCAAGTTATTAACAAATTCTATATTTATTGACCAAATGGACTCATATTCAGAACATAATATGTTGGTTTGGTGCTAAAAGAGAAAACAACAAATTCCACCTCATCACTGCGATTGAATAGTCGCCGATGTAAGCAGATTAAAAATGTATTTTTTTTTTTTAATATACATACATACATAATGTAGTTACATATTTATTTGTTTTTCAGTATGTTGGAAAAAGTAATGGACTTTAAATTTGCGAAAGCATAATATTGACTTTATGCATCGATTTTAATTTTTGAATTTTTTTAAATTGATTTATTTAAATTATGTAGGTATTAACTTTTAAAAAAAGTGTGATATGTACTTCCTACATATGTCACATTTCCATGTTAATATAAGCTTATAGGTGTGTTTGGTATCTTTTTTGGCACACGGAATTGAGATCTGTCAAATAGTAGAATCCTCTCAAAGACAGAAAACTTGCACAAAAGTAAACAAACGCTTTTCAAACAACACTTGGTCAAACCTATCAAATTGTTTTTGTTTTCCAATAACAATGAAGATTTATGGCATTTCACAAACTGTCAGATGGATGGTTTGACAGAGTTGGCTCGGCCCACCCCGAGGAATTGGTCTTGCAGATAATTCATCGCAAAGAGAGAGCCAGATGAGAGTAAAAAAAATTGAGAGCCATGAAACTGTCAGATTCTATGTAGTTTACGTAGAACTTTCGAAAACTTGCATGTTACCAAACAGACCTTATATTCCGTCGAATGGAAGAGTGGGATAGTTATAAAAATATTTAGGTAATGTGACAGGACTTTCGTGAGTTCTGAAAAGAGTCAACGGTTACTACAAATTTGAAATTCGTTGGTCAATCAAGTTGTGCACACTGCTTCAAGACGGGACACCAAGGGAGGGGGGTCCTGTGGATGTGTTCTACTTGTTATGTTCCACTTTGTCTTATAGAGGCAAAATCCTGCTTCAATGAGTTTTATGGTTGAAATACACATTTTGTGCACATGGGGTATGGTTTTTGAACCATGTCCTTGCTCTGTATTCTGGAAGAATACTTTTTCAAGTTTCTTATTTTTTTAATTAAATGAATTTATGAACAAAAAGACATATGTAATTTCTTGTTTTTCGGGAAAGAGGTGGTGGTTAAACAAAAAAAAAAAAAAAAAAAAAAATGGCAATGGTAACGGACCACGTTACCACAATTATTTGTGGATAGGGCAGTGATGTGCATAAAAGATTGTTGTCACAGATGACCGTTCGGAGACGTCATTTTGTTTTGCTTTGTCAGATGTTATTTGGATGGCTGTATTTTTTTTATTTCGACTGTATCTGGGAAAGCTTTTTTATGAAGAATTATTTAGTGGAATAAATAATTGGTAGAATGATTAACATTTAATAATTTAAATGTGGTTGATACAAGATTTTCTAATGGTTATCTATGATGTCACATTTTTGTTACGCTTTCGAAGTTTGTTCCCAATGGTGTCACAGAGCACTCCACACGTCTCATAATTTTGTTTCTTTCAGACATTTCTAGAGCTTACCAAATTCAATATACAAAAATTAAGTCAACGGCTAAAAGGCGACAAAGGATGAATGACCTGACTTTAAAGAACGCCGCATTTACTTGATACACCAATATGTACACAATAATCTTAGAGGCGATTGAAATATAAGTACTTTTACGCTTTCACTTAGCGTAAAAGTTTTATCACTTTATTGTCTTAATTTACATTACCATCTACCTAGCAAATAGAACAAATTAACTATAAATAAATATTAATACCGCGGAATTTAACTGTAATTTTAAACTGTTATCACAATACTGTTTCGATTGAATATGAAAAACAACGAGAGCCTAAAACTCTTGCTAAGCTTAAGCTTGGCGTGCAGTTTATCGGTTAAAGATAAGTATCACATCTTCGTCGGTCCCAAAGGCTCTTCTAGCTTTATCCATGGAAACCATTGAACTCACGCACACATCTGTAGGAGGGAGATAATACCTAATAAGAAACTCCAATAAATACTTGTACTACTCACGTCCATCAGTGATTTCGGGATTCCTATAGAATATCTTCTTCTTATTCAGATCGAATCCACAAAGCACCACATAGTGACCGGCATATCGTCTGGGCTTACCAATTTGATTTAAAAACGAGCAACTTTAGGAAAATGAATTTCAAGTTTCGAACAAAATGAGAAAGGACATGAAAAACTGCAACTTTCCTGATGAATGTGAAATAAACAAAACAAAAAATAAAACTTATAGCAACCTTACCCTATCCGCTCCAGAGAGTCTTTTTTACACACATCGCATCGCAACAATGATGCATTCGTTAGAATTATTGCTGGTCCTCGATAAGCCAGGTGACGTATAATCTCTTCAAAGCCCAGTGTTTTTTTCTCAACCGTAACCCCATGCGACTGAGCGTCCTTGAACTTTTTTGTTATTCTATCACCATCTTTATTGATTGTTTCTGTGTAATAACTGTGTTGGGTGTAATTTGGATCAACTCCAATGGTTTTTGTCAGGTAAACGTGTTGGACATTGAATTTTCGCAAAATGTAACAAAGGTCGATGGTCCAAGTACTGTGGCCGAAGTCCTCTTCTTCGCAAATGCGATTGAAGTTTTCAAGAAATTGTTTGCGTGAAGCGCTGCTTAAGATCATTATTATGCACGAAAGGCCACAATCCCAGTGGAAACGTTGATGATAGTGTATGAGATTATAGTGTTTCTGATCGGGCAGGCCCGTAAAGTTCTCTGGGATAATCTCTAAGAAATAAATCAATTAGTTAGTGAGACAATTGTTTTATACTTTTTTAACTTACCATCCATTTAAATGAAATTGATTATTGCAAATAGAGTAAATTGCTTTAAAACCGCCGAGAAGAACTGTAACTTGGTCTATACAATGGTAGTGTTATCCAATGGTGACATTGGTCAGCACTATCGTCTCTTCCCCTGGAAAAGACGGAAAATCCTTTTAAGTTAAGCTGTTATTGGGTAAATGGAAATGTTAAAGCTAAATGCATACAAACTTTTTGTTCCCAAATATTCATGAATTTGACGTTTTACACCACTACTTGTACTACCTTATCGGCACTAAGGTAAGTCACAGCCACAGGCACAGCTGACTGAACTGTCAGTTAATTTTATATTTCATCAAGACAAGAAATCTACAGAGAATAACCATGAATATACCTCGAAATATAATAAAAACGCAAAGATTTTCAATAAAATCACACTTCATAAATGTATTCAAATCAAATTTCATTCGCAATGTCACGAATCAATCCAGTACAACGTCAACTAACACATCTGAAGATGGCACGACCCACTTCGGCTTTCAAACAGTGAAAGAAAATGAAAAAGTGGACAAAGGTTAGCTTAATTGATATTAAATAAATTAAAATCTTATTTAGTTAACTTAAAGTGCACAAGGTGTTTGAGGATGTGGCAAAGTCGTACGATATGATGAACGATGCCATGTCCATTGGAATTCATCGCATTTGGAAGGATATTTTCATAGAGCGCTTAGGGCCGGTACATGGCATTCGACTTCTGGACATGGCTGGTGGAACAGGCGATATAGCATTTCGTGCTTTAAATTACTTAAACAATCAAACCAACCTGAAAGGCCGGGAAAGTCATGTAACTATATCTGATATCAATCAACATATGTTGGATGTGGGAAAGGTACGCGCTAACGAACTTGGTTTAACTGAGGATAAACTCAATCAAATATCTATTCAATGGAAGTGTGCGGATGCGGAAAAATTAACATTTGATGATGAAAGTTTTACAGCATATACTATTGCGTTTGGAATCAGGAATTGCACACATATCGATAAAGTAAGTGTGGGCAGCTTTAAATTCATAGACTATATTCAATGTTTGTTTGGTCGTTTCAGGTACTCTCGGAAGCATACCGTGTACTAAAACCAGGAGGTCGTTTTATGTGCTTGGAATTTAGCCATCTAACTAATGAATCACTGCAATGGCTCTACGATCAGTACTCGTTTCAAGTGATACCACCGATGGGGCAGATTCTCACTGGCCAATGGCAGGCCTATCAGTACCTTGTTGAGAGCATTCGAAAGTTTCCGCGGCAGGATGAATTCCAAGAAATGATTCAGGCAGCAGGCTTTAATTTATCTCGCTATGAGAACTTGAGTTTTGGTGTTGTTAGTATACACTCGGGGTTTAAGTTGTAAGAACTACTTAAGATCTTTAATAAAAGAAAATGCCATCATATTTCAATTAATACGTTGAGAATCGTATTGAAGTGCAGATAGATGGACAAATACATTTTATTTTCATTCAGTTAAATATGCTGCTACAATATTTTTTAGCAATGACTTTTTACCGTCAGCCAGGTGATAGAGTTTATTAAAATAAATACTTAAAACTAAATTAAATTAATTACTAAAAAAGCAAAGTCCAACTGTTGCCATTTAAAATATCTTTCACTTCATTTCCTATAGACGAAGAGTGACTTTCCCCCTTGAGCTCTTCGAATTGCGCCTATTATGGGGCAAATTCCAATAAAATTATCTAGAAACAGATTGATTTAAATAACGTATGAGTAAATAATAGCACATCCATGTATCTTTAATAATTTTGTTCAGGTTAGAGACGGTTTTAATCTAAACAGCTTTTTTGAACCGGCACTGAAACTTCTGAGCGTTTCATACGGCGCGGCGCAATATTACAAATACATACATAATAAAAATTGAGTGAATTAAAAAAAAAAATCCCTGGCCCATGGGGGGATCGAACCCACGACCTTCGCGTTATTAGCACGACGCTCTAACCAACTGAGCTAATGGGCCACATGCTTAGCCTTGTCAATGTTGGTATTTCAAGGTTTCGTTTGGTTTTCGGCGTTGTTTTGCATTTGCAACATGTATTGTATGTGTTGTCTATCTCTACAGGTTAGGTACTTGCTCATTGATTTCAAATTTTATTTCTGGGGGCCTGATAGAGCCGAAAATTTATTTAATGGACGCCGATAACATCCAATAGATAGTATCCTATTTGTGGGTGTTAATTCTATAAGCGGTATTAGGCTTTTTAGAAAGTTAATCTGTAAATGGCATTAAAAGCTTTTTTAAAAGGATATTCCCAGTCCCACATGTACATACAATATGTATACATCTGTTTTCAAAACATACTATGCAGGTAAATATTGAATCTTCTGCGGTTAATCAATTGTGGAAGTGTTCGTACATACAAACATATGTACTTAAATACTGCAATTAAATGAAATAAGCAAACAGATGACCGAACCAATCTCAAGAGCTCATACACAACTTCCTCAGAAAGTATACCAATCCCTACAACTTACTTTAAGCCTATGTTCTATTCTGCAGAATGTAAACGCTCCAATAAGCCATTTAACCCGTGGTAGATTGTCTTAAGCCCAATTTTTGTATGTACATATGTAATACCCTATTATCTGCTGCATATTAATATTATATTTAAAAGTGTCTTGAAATGGGTTTAACGGTAAAGCAAAGAGATTGTTGCTCCCCTAGCGTATGCACCTATCCTACATCAAGTGTATGTCATTTAACGTAATTGCATGCACTTAATTTTGTAGTACATTTTTACCCATGCGTGTACATTGTACACATACATATGTATATACCTGCTGCATTTCATCTTCTACAAAGCACCTTAAATCTTTAAATGCAGACATTGAAATTGCCCCCTTTTTAATAACACCATCCACAGGAACAGCCCAAGACCACCATCGCACATTTCTTCCTTTGCCACCAAAACTCAGAAATGTTAGATACTTCATCATCCAGTTGGACGACCATGCGAATCAGTTAACGAGGCACGGCATCCATGGAAGCACATGTTGTCGACAAAAAGTGAAAATATACCAAAGTGCAGAGAGGGTTAACATGGGATGAAATCTACTTAAGAGGAACTGAAAGCTTTTCAAAGCTAAACAAAAAAAAATCCATGCAACAGTTTGATAGATACTCAGATATGGGGTGTGTTGTGTACCCGGCCTATGATTCAATAGATGAAAAGCTTTCAGTTATTCTCTCGCTCTGTTAGTATCTACAAATGTATGTAATGTAAAGTATCATTTATCTCCAGCCTGATGGTGATTTCTATCGTACACTATTTTATGTTGTCAGTTAAGATTCAATCTTCGTGGCGAGTTGAACTTCAAAAATTCGTCTCATTTTAAAAAAGGACAATAGACAGGAATAAGTGCAAAACAGAGTAGAGAATAAAGTTTAATATTTTCCTTTATATATTTTTTTTCAACAGAAAATCAAATTAGATTCCATTACATACTCGTCGTCGTTGCTGTGCTCAAGAGCAAATTGGAAAAAAAACTTAGAGTAAAAAGCATAAAAGAAAAAGGCCAGAAAAGTGAATCCTTTGGGAATACCCTAATTTGCCTTGAGTTGTGCAATACTTCATTTGAAGAAGTGAACAAAAGTGCTACTTGAAGAAAGTTAAAGTTCTATTTTATTGTGTGAAAACCAACAAGTTGTGATTGGGGGTGGGGTGGTGAGTATAAGTAGTTCTATTTATTTTGTATTCTCGTGGAGAGGAAAAGGAAGAAATCATGTCTTTTTCTTGGGAATCAATGGCGAAAAGTTCAAATGAATTTATTTACTGTATAGAGAAAGGGTTTTCAAAGGATCAAATTCATGGAATTTGTGTGCCTCTTTTTTTATTATGTTCCTTAAGCTCTGAAAAGAAAAGAAAAGATATCAAAAATTTCACTTAAAAATATCACAACAAGTGAATGTATCAGGAAAATTCAAGGAGCTAATCCCAGGATTCGCAATGTCCAGTTTGTTTAAATATCGCTAAGACTTCAATTTGAAAGTACATCAAGAAACTAGTGGTCCGTCTTTACTGGGGTATTTAATAGCATGCGGCCTGGTAGGCGGCTGACATGTGCCGAATTGAATTAAAACCCTATCAATAGCTCCTAACAATAGAGGGTGGCTTCCGAATAGAGAAATGACGATTTCACCAAACAGAAGACATAAATAACGTTTAGTCATTACTTATATTGAAATGTAACAAAAACAAAATTGCAATCTCATCAACAAACACGCATTTTTTATGACCTGCAAAGTAAACCCTGTAAAATAAGAAATATATCATTACGTGCTTAACCCAATAATACAAATATAATAATAAAAATAATAATAATAAAAAGTTGATAGAGACAAAGATCCCCTTTCACAAATGTCTAGCCATTAAACCCAAAAATAGAATAACCTATGCCCAAGCCACACAAAATGTAACTGTGTTCTTTTTTTTGGTTACGATGTCGTTAGGTCATTCCATCACATTTAGATGTCAAGGATGATAATGCTGTACTTTGATGCATTGACATCCTGTCTGAGTCAACAGTAAAATTAAATGGGCCAGCAAAACAAAGTCACATTCCTTGTGATGCAATCAAAATGATTCCGTCTTAAGCAATAAAAAATATCATTATAATGCACAAAATATTCGTACGGGAAAATTCCCTTGCCTTAAAATAGAACGTACTCTGGTTTTAAAACCTTGCTTAAAGTAACAGTTAGAGAATTAACGAACTTTCATTGTGATTGTTCCAGGAGTTACCTTTATGTGTCCACCGTCCATATGATTGACGTACTGATTTTAAAATTTTGAAATAAAATTGTGCTGATTTTCACATTTTCCCAATTTTTGTAAAAAAAACTCATTTTTTATATTGAAATGTATAATAGGCGCGTTTTTTTTCAAACCTATATAGATTTCGAAAAAGCTTTCCATACAAAAATAAGACTGGATAATTATCCAGGCTAAGGTTTTGTTGTATTTTACATTGAAAACATGTTTAGCTTATATATAGGTTTGAAAAAAAAACACGACTAATATATGCAATCACAGCTTATTACTAATATATTAGTGGCTGGCTACACAATCAATTCCATACCGATTCTTTTCAGTGAGACAGGTATATTTTATGTGAGTTAAAACGAGAAGGTTTTTTTTTTTTTTTTGGTTAAATCAACCCTTCTCGCTTTAACTCACATAAAATATACCTGTCTCACTGAAAAGAATCGGTATGGAAATGATCGTGTAGCCATAGCCAGCCACTTAGGTACATGATAAAAAAAAAAAATCGATGCAACCTATGTATTTGTTTCCCATATGTTCACCCAACTATTCTATTCTATACTAGTCTATTGTGACTTTTCACAATCTTGTATGATATTTTGAAGCAGTAAAATGCTAATTTTTAACATTAAATTCATGTTCTCCTGTTCTCAAGCAGTTTTTTGAATGTACTTAGTAGCGTAGCAGAGGCATATTTATGGCTTATATCAAACACGGGTTCCAAATTGCTTTACACTGTTGAAAAACATTAAAAAAAAATGCAAACAATTTTACGATTACATTTCAGAATCCATTCCTAACAAAACGGATAATCCGGCAGAAGCAATACTTGGTCCGTTCGCGTACGCTCCCAAAACTACGAAAATATACGAAAAGTCACAAAACCCGTTCGAGTATTTGATTGTTGTAAATTTTCTTTCATTTTGTTGTTATAAGCGAAATGATTCTTTCTTCTCGAAAATTGGTCGTTATATCCGAACCGTCGTTATATACGACGACGTTATATCCAACGTTAGAATAGCTTAAAATATAAAGAAACCAACCAAATGAAGCAAAAATACTCGTTATAAGCGACTGGTCATAGTAAGCGAGGTCGTTATAAGTGACTTCCACTGTACACTGAATTTAGAAAATAAATCAACTGAACCCACTTTCCGCGCTTCATTTGCCAATCTAGAGAACGAAATGATAGCTAAAAACAATTTTGCAATGAGTTGTGTTGAATTCGTCTCTTTTTTTTAAAACACAAAGGCTGGGGCAGAAATTCTTAAAACTGTCCATTCTACAAATATTTATGTCTATTTTTTTGAAAGAAGTTATCTTTTGTTTTTTATGCGATATGTGTTAGGTAAATAAAGTCTGATTTATATATTTTAAACGTTTTTTATTGGTGAGTGCTGTTAAAAGAAGATGTACTGATTTGTACTGATTTTTGGAGCTTCGAAATGCAAATATTCTGATTTCTTGATTTTCGAAAAGAGTAACCCTACGTACAACATAATCAGATACGTATGTATGTACATATGTACAATCCCAACTCAAGACAAAAACAAAACAACAAACCATGCGTTGGAATAAATTTCCAGTCATCAAACCTGTAAAATTAAATCACATCGCTAAGTGAACAGTAAAACTTTACCAAGTCACACTACTTTATATTTTATGACAACGTTCAAGACAAAACGTTAATTTAAAGTTTGTTACCACGACGATATGGTGTGATTCATTTCGTTTAATCACGTTTTCTATGACGTTATACTCCGACGTTATGGTGTCCTTGCGGAAGTCGGTTGCAAAAGTGTAGTCAGAAATATATAAATAAAAAAAGGTCAAATACATTGTGACAGTAAATGGTAGACAGTAAAAGTCCTTGTTCTCCAATCTATTATGCAGACAACTTGAATTGAAGCCCCTATCAGTTCAAGGCTTTCATTTATAGATATACAACTCTTTTCTTGGGTTTCCAAAAGATGTTTCAACCATGTAATGCAGATACTTTACCCTGTAGACACAGATAATCACTGAGTTCTAAATGGTTATTTACTAGTAGATACCGTAACATGTTCATTGCTTTTAAATTAATTTGAAGATATTAAACTGAAATGCCGATGTAAAAGGTGACTGGCAATAAGAAGACAGTAAGAGTTATGACCTGAATGAAAAAGGCCATGTTCAGTGTTGAAATGCCTTCTAGAGAAAGGATTTACTCTTACACTATCCCACGATTAAAAAAAAGCCCCCTGTCCCTATAATAGAACACCGTTTATAACAAGCCATTCAAAGCCCCGCTGGTCAATATACTTCAAGTATCAATAAAATTTGAGAAGTGCAAACTTCTCTTAGTATCGTAGTACAATCCCTACACCATTTAATACAAACATTTTACTATGGCACTCCACAAAACCGAGTAAGACGCCAGCATTCTTCGGCGAAATTCCTTAAACTCTTCAAGTCAAGAGGCGAAATTTTAATAATCTCCAGCAACACGTATCCTCTTCACTCACATCCCAATCTTTCTCTCTCCCTCAGGCATCATAATCCTACCGCACTATCTCCATCGTCGCATCAGTCTACCAGACAACCATTTGTGAATTTCTGTGACCCCATTTTATCTCATTTTCCAATGTTCCACTCTCTATGTGCTGATCAAACTCACTGCCAATTAGTACAACAACAACGCAATCTGGAAAACTCATCTGGAACACAATATAAACCCGGTTAGGCAAGGGACACAAATCCAACCGACAACGACTTCTGCTGAAGCTCTCCGAGAAAAAAGTGAAAACAAATTCCAAAGTGAAATTTTCGTTTCGTTTCGTTCGACTTCTTCCACAATGGAGTGGGTGGATGCAGGGGGTTGTGTTCCCCCTTGAAAGCTCCCGTTTTAGGGGGTTGAATAATATAGTGTGCGCCTCCCTTTACTTTCATTGTGATTATGACAATCCAGTGCTCTTTGGGCTGACGCTCTGGACACCCAACTTGACTGCCGCGATGGTAATGGTTCCATGGGGGAAAAAAACGGAACAATACCTGATGGCTCTTCCGGTTTTGATGGAATTTTTGACTTTTTTTCAAGCTCACATGTGTGAGTGAGTGTGCCCTGCCATACACCAACCATTACTTGCCATCGGCCGGATTAATTGGTTCCATCGCCGATGCTGACACATTCATAATTGGATATTTTATCGCCTGTTTTGGAACTGCACGATATGACGATGCAGTGTGGCCGCACACCGTCCGTTGTGTACGAGTATTTGGGGGTGGAGATCTGTTGTTTTTTCCTCCTTTTATATATCGACGATGGCGACGACATTAAGCGGCATAAATTGCATCCGATGCTGTATTAGGAGAGCGATACCAGTGAATGCATATGATGTACGACATCCACGATGGTGAATGATGTTGTTTACACCTAATTCAATTGGCGGCAAGGCGTAGTAAAAAAAACTATTTTGTGGTGTTTTATTGTATTTGTGTTTTTTTTTCTCATTAATGGTTTTTTAAGTGAAATGCCACAAAATGAATTTATTAGAGTTAAGAAGATTTACGTAGACAAAATATCGCAAATGTTACAGTTAATAGCCAGCAGCGAACGGAACAGATGCTGCTGGACTCTGGGATTGCTTCTGGAGAAATTGAACGGGCATGATCTCTGACAACAAGGCTGCGGTTTTCCCACGTTCGTTATAAGCGAATTATTTTCATTTGGGAAAAGTATGTAAAATTCAATTTGAAAATATGTATGGTATATGTATATACAGTGGTGGAAAACTGATTAGAAAGAATGGTAAAAATAAATATTGTTCATTTCCGCTTTCAAATTTATTTGCAAGATACATATCTGCACCGGTAAAACGCCGCCAGTTTTGGTACCAAATATCACTGCGCTTTTAAGTTCACCTGTATCGATCACTGAAATTCGACCACAAAAGATAAATTGAGATGTATAGGTGAAATTTGCTGGAAAATAAATTAGAAACAGTGATCGAATATTGATATATGTATGTAATAGTAAAATATTACGGTAAATCTTCACAGTTTGAATTATTTTCTGGCAGTATAATAATATGTATAAAAATAAGAGAAAAAAAAACAATTGCACACCAGAGATGAGAAGGCTTATCGTGCAGTGGTACTGCGGGGAAAGAGGATCTATGGATGCATCTGAAAAGGATCTGTTGTGATCCAAAAATATGGTCTACTCTACTATAATAGTGTACACTGAAAGTGGCATCATATGAAACCCCAAAATCCCACAACCGGCCGATTAAAGAGGACAGATTTACTTGTCGACAGAGCAATGCCAATCCGTTTTGCACTGACAAGGATATTCACTCTCCCATGTCGACCCATTTAAGTGCACACATTACACTAGAGATTATAAGGAACCGACTTTTGGAAGCAGGTTTGCGGGGGTCCATAGCTTGCAAAAATCCACACGATTCAAAGAAAACAAAAATTAAAATGTCAGTTGCAATTTGCTATTGAAATGTCATGATTTTGTGATCCTTTTCGTGAAATATAAAAATAAACGGCCGCATGGATGAGTATTTATTCAAGGACATACTGCTTAATGCAAGGAAGCCACATGCTGTTGACCACTTAACGGTATCGTTTACATTTTAGCAGAAAAATGATCTAAACACACTTCACGGCTAGTAAAGTATTGGTTTAAGATGCAACAGATAAGTGTTTTGGAGTGGCCAGTGTAAAGTTCTGACCTAAATCCTATTAAGAACCTCTGGGCTGATGCAAATAAAGGTTTAGGGCCAAAAAAGTCCACAAACTCCGTCGAACTTTTGAGAAAGTATGGGAGAGTATCCTTCTTTAACCCTTTGTTGACCGACGGTACTTATAAGTGTTTAACTTCAAATGAAATCCCTATAGGAACATATTTAGACACTAAGGCCAAACAAGACTTTTAAGTATCATATAACCTCAATGAAATTTGTTTTTTTATGTATGTTTACCTTATTTTAGCCACAGATATAACGGTTTTTCTGACAGCATATTAGAATTTGAAGAAATTAATTTTAGTCGATTTCGGTACTAACAAACTAAATTGGTATTTTTACACAGTTTTGATCCTTAATTTTATTAAATGCTTATGTATTCGAAAGCAAAAAATATCATAGTTAAATAAAAAAAACCTTAAAAAAAAATTTTCTTTTTATAACTTTAGTTATATCCTAACGGTACTTTGGAGACTGACCTTCATATTTCGTCCCTACCCTATGAGTCATTGAAAAATTCAAAAATTATATTTCCATCTTAAAATATCCCCAGCTAAAGAATTCTTCAAAAAAAATGGAGATTATAACTTTTTTTAATGGCTTGGTCAACAAAGGGTTAAATATTGCCAGACTTGCTACCGTTCCAAGAACTAGCTCGTCTCATAAAATAAAAGGATTATACAAATTTGACTATATTTTATGAGGTTTTATTAGTTTTTTTTGGAAAGAAACATTTTTGTTTCTAATTATATTTCCACATGAAAACGTACTCAATTCTTCATTTGCTTGGATTTGATTCTATTCACGGTACCTATATGTACATATGTCCATATTGAAAACAACAAAAAAATGCTTAAACAATAGTATAAATAAATTGTGTGAAAATAGAAATTAATCGTAGTTAAATAAGGGCGCTGTTACCACATTTTTGTAGAAAATATACCACCACGATAGGTGGTGCGCGAGTGCTGCATGCCGTGGTCGCATGCCGTTATAATAACGACTTTATATAAGTAAGCATTCATAGGACAAAGCGGCATGCGACCACGGCATCATTACGTTTCATCTTGTTTCGTACTTTTCAGTTAGTTTTAACGTAATCGGGTTTTAGTTCTTTTAACATAATTTTTTATACCACGATCAAGACCAGCAGATGAGCTCAATGCTTGCCTCCAAGCCTAAAACCTCTTTGGCTTTACGTACAAGAAAAAAAATCCCATTTTATTACTACATGTAAAAGTATAAAAATATTTCATAAATGACATTCTGAACAAACAATTCTTTGGATTTATTCCCAAGGTTGTAAAAAAGTCAAAATGGAATATAAGCCCATCCCAGAGGAATGCTTCGGTGAGGTTATAAAACACTTACGGGAGACTTTCTTCGCCGATGAGCCTCTAAATAAAGCTGCTGGATTGTGCCAGAAAGGTAAAGGCCATCCAGAATTGGAGGAACTCAGTTTTGCAACTCTAGAGGATAAGCTTAGCTTGATGGCAGTGACAAAAGACAATGAGGTTAGGAAAATGCATTTCCAAAACAAAATTATATATTTATCTTTTTTTTTCAGATTGCTGGAGTAGTCTTGAATGGCATCCTCCTACCGGGTGATATGGAAAGCTGTCAGAAAAAAATTAATATGAGCGATGATGATAATTTTAAGAAAATTTTCAATCTGCTTTATGGTCAGAATTTGAAATTCAATTTGTTCGAAGAGTTTAAAGTCAAAAAGTTATTCGATCTAAGAATTTTGTCAGTAGATTCTAAATTTCGAGGACAAGGAATCGCTAAGGAGCTTATTCGACGTAGTATAAATCTGGCTAAAGACTGTGACTTTAAAGTTAGACTTTTTGTTTAACCTCAAACATACTTTTGTGCTTACTTATTTGTATCTTTCAGCTACTTAAAGCGGATGCTACCGGATTCTTTTCACAGAAAATAATTAAATCCTGTGGTTTCGATGTCCTCTACGAGTTGTATTACGCCAAATATACGGATGAAAGTGGAGTTCCTATACTCCCAGTGGAATCGCCGCATATTAAATTAGAAATTCTTGTTAAAAAATTAAATTAAATTTAGACAATAACGTGTTTAAAAATTAATGTATGGACCAAATAGAAATTCTATGTTTAGCTTTAGTGTTAATGTTTGTTTTAACCGACGAATTGTTAAGTGTTAAATTAATGTTAAAATAATGTTGATATAAGATTTATATTATTAATAATAACCAGGGCTCGAATAATTATGGATTCAAAATCGGAAAAATATGGACGATAATATGTAGTAAACAATTGCATTCGCCTGACTTTCGATGCCATTTTATTTCTTAAATATGAGTGCAATAAAGTATAAGATGTTATTATTTTCCGAAAATAAGACGACGCCGGGTTTCATCAAACAATATAGAACGCTTAACGTCGCAAGATGTTACTGGAGCAATAGCATATCCATTTAGCTCACTCAGTGATAAATTGCGTATAAAATCGCAGGCCTCAGATTCGGATGTATTGGCGTTCTGTCGAAGAATGTTAAAGCCGGTGTTTTGTCATATAACGCCATCAAATTTGTCTCAAGCGCACCGGCGAGCTGAGTTCCATCAAATTAAGCACGGATGTTCAAAAATATCTCAATTGAAACTGAAAATGGAAGGCTTTGAAGTAAGCGCAGTAGTTAGAAACGAATAATTCGTTTTTATGAAAGCCAATTCCCTCTTGAGAGTCGACAAATTCACTTTCTGTGTCAAATGAGTCGACGACTGATTGAACTGATTCGAACGGTCAGAGCAGTAGATCGCGACATCGATCCACGTTCCCCAACGAATAATCGATAGCACATTGCATGTGGAAATGGAATATTCGGGCATTCTCGAGTAAATTTTGGACGTTGCAACGTTGCCTGAAAAAAATTTAATAGAAGCATTGTATATGAAACTAATAGCAAGTCATGGGCTAGGGCTAACTTAGCTATCGCTGGAACGACAAACAATCGAAGCTTTTGATCTTCAGCACGCAGCACTCTATAATCGACAAATATTCAATGGGAAAAATATTATCTAACATATGCTCAATACCAATGAAAAATGGTCTCTGTGGCATGAGTCGAAAATATAAATACATATGTCGAAATATTTAAATAAATATTTAATATTTAAGTAAAAAATTATTCGATAGTAACTGACAATAACGCTTTCTTTTACGAAAATATCAAAACATGAGATGATGATTTCTTTAGAATTAGCGCGGCAATGAGAGAATTTCTAAAAAATAAATAACATACATTTATAGATTTATTGTTGTTACACTGTTTTATAAGTATTTAATGTTTTTAAGTAAATATATGTATTTTGTGATGAATAATGATGGTTGCAATTTTAACAAACAATTTGAAGTCAGGCATTTCAAAATCCTTCTTAGCACACAGCTAGTCTTAGCACAGCGACTCGGAAAAAAAACATTTTTTTTGTTTCTAATTTTGTTTATCTACTGTTTATTTTCTACTTTTTAGTATCTGAATTTTTTTTACAAATTTACATCGGTACGTACGCATTGTATATTGGCTTGGGTGGACTTGATGGAAGAAAGTTTACTCAGAATGTTTGAGATTTCACTCGTCAAACCTTTCCAATTGATACCCATGTCATGAGGGTTGTAAAGAAAAAAGAAATTCGAGGCGCCCGCCATATTGAATTTAGAATAACGACACTTAGCTAGTGTATTTCTACTTGTCAATCCCTTTCATATACCTATATTATGGACTTCGTGAAGATAACGTTAAGTCACTATCTTAGGGCGCCCGCCATATTAGATTTACAACGTCATAAAATATACTATATTGTATTGTCACCAGACTTATTCACGTGTGCAAATTTTCATCACAGAAAGTGAAGTAAATATAAATCTTGTAAAATTACGCTTATCGCACATCTATTTTTTTTTTCTCTGAAACCTCTGTAAATCGAAGTTTTTCCTTGGTCTTGTGAAGTTCGAAAAATAGTGTTCACTGTAGAAGGTACATATTTTAAACGTCACGTTTGCTCAGATGTCAGATCTTCTGCTCCTTCCACATCACACATCACAATTCATCACGCTAGGGCTAGACAATTGCGATCCATTGCATTTTTTTTGTATTTTATGGACGTCCTCCTGATCTGACAACTGTTCCGGTTATTGGGTAAGGTTTTCCAATGTGGAAAATTCATATCAATTTTTTTTTTTTATTATTTTTTATTTTGGTTTTTAATTTTTTTATTTTTTTTTTTTATTTTCTGTCTTGACTATTGAGTATTGAATGCATGTTTTCTTATAAACTCAATTAACGGTAAATTTGACATATAGGGACTTGCAACGATTCCAAAACACTCGACTGTTTATATAACCAGTCGAGAAAATAGCGCCGCAGGGCCCGGGTACTCGATACTGTAGGTACATAGATGTTACAAAGTGGAAATTAAAGAGGAATTGCAGTTTAATAAATAATATGTACATACATTCAAAATATCTTCATTATAATGGTCATTGAGGAAACTTCAATTGTTTATAATTATTTTATTAGTAAATTAGTTTCTGCACAAAATTAAAATGATTTCAAGAAATTTGATTTTTAGCGAATTTCCCATACTGAATCAGTTTCACTTTAAGGTTACATAAATTTTCCAAAACATTAAAGAATTATTTTTCGTGCATATAATGTGGGTTCCTATTTACATATGTATTTATATGTACATACCAATTTTGATTTACAATTGTAAATAGCTTTTATTTGTACATCGCACTGTATTACCATCAGTTGCTGAAAGCGAAAACCCCACAAATGTTCGTGGTTGAGATGCATTGACTTACTGCGAGCTTTTCTCATTTGTTTCCATTGAATTTATCAGCAGTTGCATACATTACAAACATAAATGTACATGTTTGTATATGTTATCATTTATTTCGCCACAAAATAAACAGAACATAAGGAATCATCTCTGGCCCGTGGAGGGATCGAACCCTAGACTTTCGTTATTAGCACGACGCTCCAGAGACATAAGATGTCTCAGGCCAGGCCCTTACTTTTTGACTCTGCTTTTACTTTCTTTAGCCTTTTCAAACATTTTTATTCCAATTTCAATATAAAATTACATGTTTTAATGTAATTTACTTCTAATATTACTAAAAACTGGCTTGACCATCGCCATTACGACTTATCTAACCATTACCACCTAAAACTAATTAAAGCTAAACTACATACATCCACAAGTCTAAGGACCAGGCCCTGTCATGCGATCAAAATTCAATTTGATGAATAATCGATAGATCGAAAATCACATGCCAGGGCCTGATTATACGCCCAATCCAGGCACCAATAGTCACTTTCTAATGTATTTCTGAAATACTCAGGGTGGGGATAGGACATAGAACAAGCCTGAAATGAGTTCGTTCATTAAATCCGCCGACAGAACTACGAATTACATTGTCCATTCTGAACACCGGAAGCATCCAAATCCAATAGCATTTTATTTGAAACGTAATGCGGAAAGTCGGAATGTTCGCTCCTGTGCATCTGCATGTAAACTCTCAGGCATTTTCTTTCAAAGATTCTCATTTTTTCCATGTTTGAAAGGTTAATGTTCCATCATCATACTGGGCTCAAAATTGGACGAACAAATCTTCGTACTTTTTGCACCAAATATGAGTGTTCGCGTACTTTTTGCACCAAATGTATTTTCTGTCAAAATTAGAAGAGTGGGGGTGAAATGCTCTCAAAGATAGGGAAACTACGAACAAGTAAACGAACGCGTTGAACAACAAAAAATGAAAAATGTATGTGATTTGAGAGCTTTCATATACATATGTAGTATTAGCCCAAAGAAATTTCTTGTGCTAAAATTCGTAGCATGGGGAAATTTCTTACTCTCTCGTGAGCATTCTCTTTTACGAAAAACTACGAAATTTTGTCGTACGCGAACGGGTTTTCGTAGCTTTTCATTATATTCGTAGTTTTGCGAACGCGAACGGACCTAATGCTTGGTAGCAAATGATCTTCCCATCGGGTCTCAGATATAATAGTTGGAGTAGAAAAGCTCTTTGAGAGATATAAATGCTCTAGCATTTATTACCTACATCTCCTCCATTCCTAGGTACTATACCATATGCGATTTATTCCCGAAATTGCATTAACTTGAGTGATGGATAAGCGGGATCCTTTTCTCTGCGACTGTGGATGTGATTGCTGCAGTGAAGTTGTTTTGAGATAGCATATTGTGGTATAGTATGAAAGCGAGTCGCTTGTACGTTGAAAGGTGGTTCACGTTATTTGTTTATTGTGACATCAGGCTGAAGAAAGTAATAAAACACAAGACAGCTTAAATATATTTCTTATATTTAAATTTTATTTAATTCAATAAAACTCAGTTTCTTAAGTTAAAAAAAAAAACAAAAAGAACTTATGTCTCTAAAATTTTAAGTTATTATTTCATCTTGTGTTTATGTGTATACTTAGTATATAACTTAGAAAAGAGAAAAAAGATGGAAAACTAATATGTTTTCTGCGAAGTAGCATTTTTTTGTTTTAGTTTTATTTGTTTATATTTTATTTCATTGGAAAATAAAGTTAAACAGTTTTATAATCTTTAATATAAAAAATCACATTCAATTTAGGATGTTACCCTAACTAGTTAAATTAAGAAAATAATAAAATAGTTTAAGAACAAAGTTTAAAATAGTTGTTTCAAGGAAATATCTTAAGATTATCGGATCTAATGGATATGGGGGTGAGATATTTCTTCTCTTTTGCAATTGCTCGTTATGTTTTTGTTATTTTATTGGTTGGGGAGAGATGCTATTTTACAGAGACAGCATGAGTTTTATTATATGTATTTGCAATGTATGTCCTTACTATGCATACATTATTTGTTGAAAAAAAAAAGTATGTAATCAACTCAATAGGGAAAAATCAAAAAGGGCTATTTTCGTTAAATATTTCTCTGAAATTACCATCAAACATGCTTTTTAACTGTTTTAAGTCTTTTGGAAGAATGTCTCTTCCACTTTTTCGGCGTCAGACTTTAAGTCCTGAACGAGTAGATCGGAACAGGTTTTTGGTATCAGCGTTCCAACGATCTTCTCCCCTTCGGTGGTTTTCAAACGAATCACTTGCATTTTGTTATTTATCGTGCTGCGCATTGACAAGATGTTCTCAACACGGGTCCAAACGGAAAGCACAGAACCGGCTAGTACTGTATACAGACGCTGTCTTAAACCGACCTGAACAGAGAAAGAAATTACCGCTTTCAGTATATATTTAACGTGAACCAGAATTGTTTTTATAAAACTCACCTCACACTCCTGGCCCATATTTACATTTCTACAGTTGCCATTCCAGTAGGCATGGGAGCATGTGTTAACTGATGCATCATATTGTTGCGTCCAGTGCGTTTCGGCTTCCTCCATTGTGACTTTTTTGTATTTTTTCTCGATTTCTGCCTGTGATTCTGGTCGAACTTGAAGACCGGTATTGGGACGATGGACCTGGAACATGACGTCCTTTTTGCTTGGCTTTGAGTCGGTTTTTTTCTTCGGTTGTGGCTGGGTGGGCTCAATTGCGATGGCAAGAATGGCTGTGCGTTTGTTGTTGCGCAGTTGATGGGATAGGTAAAACCCTTCTTTTTCGCTGATAAGGTCGGCATATCTGTAAGAGCGGGTAAATATTAGCAAATATATTTTTAAGTGATATGTCCACACAAACGCTCGGATTGTTCTTCAATACGTTACTCACTTGTCGAGAGCCTCCTGCCAGATCATTCCACGTTCTACACGCACGGTGTGAAGTTCAGTTGGAGCCGTTCCAGTAGCATGCTTGCGAATAAATTTCAAGAGCTTGACGCGGGTGACATTCTCTCCAGCAGCACCGAGATCTGAAAGAATTGTAACACTAAATTTAAGAACTATTTTCGATCATTTAGGCTGCGAAACATACCTAAAATTCCTAAATCGAAACGTCCGCCCTTCTTCGCTTGGTTTATGATCGCATGCAGTGTATCTGTGAAATACTTGAATAATCGATTCTGCAGTTCAACAGGCATTCCCAGGATCCTATTCAGGAACTTTGATATATTATTATAGTCCTTATCCAAGCTCAATACACCTGGGTTAGCCTCACTATTTACGATGATTCCAACGCCAACCAGTGCGCCGGCAATATCCTTAAAGAAGTCTCCTTTATAGTCGGTGGGTGGTGGCACTAGCGGAGACTCATAGCCCATAATCGTTTTCATTACTGTTTCCAAAGCAGTGCGCCCATACTTATTATCAATATTGAACTGTGACAGATCTCTTGTTTCTGTGGCACGTCGATCTCCATGAGTCAACGCGCCCAAAGATTCCAAGCGCTTGGCCACAGTTGATGCAAATCTTCTCTCACCTGCCAAATCGGAGATCAAGAAAATGTATTCCGGCGCATTTACCTGATTCGAACGATGTGTACGTCCAAATTGTTGGATAGCTCGATCTGCAGACCACGGCAATTCCAATGTGATGTGCACACGTCGACGTTGATTTCGTACCCGTCGATCACTTTGCAGTGAAATACCACTAGATGCGGCCTCTGAAATAATGGCAACATCCTTCTCCCCATCCATAAATCTTTGTTTTTCAGTCAAATTTAGGGTTTCCAGCGGCACATCCTGCTCTGATCTTGATTCATACTGAATAGAGCCATCATCGGATTGGACAACACGTCCCTTACGGCCAGTCATTTCGGCAACATTCTCTGGGCCGCCCAGCTCATCGATCAACTGATCCAATGTATTAGGAGGCAATCTATCCCCAAGCCGGTCAATCTTTCGCAACAATTCCTCTTTCATACTACATGCCCGTTCGATGGCATCTTTTGGCGGTGGACCATAGTTCATTTTAATACCATTAATTCCCACTTGTGTGACTGTATTCTTCTGTTCCTGCTTCTTTTGCAGAAGTTCCTGAATTTTATCCTGAGTGGATGTGGGTTTCTTCTTTGCTACTACCGGCGTCACTGGTTTCTCTTTGGGCTTCTTCTTTTTGCGCGAATTCACCCATGGATCGGCATCGCTATCACTGCCTGAATAAAATGGATTAAAGTCACTGCTCTGACCACTATCTGATGCATGATCAGACTCCTCGGAGTCGGATGACATTAGTTTAAAGTCCGAATCGTCGGAGTTATGATCAAATTCATCACCACTCGATGACCGACGACGAGATTTCTTTGCAGCTGCCTTTCCGGCAGCTGTACGTGTCGCTTTTCGCTTGGATGTCGACGCAGCGGTGGTAGTTTCCTTGTGACTTTCTTCGAGAATCGATTGAAGCGTTTTCTTGTTCGTACTTAGTCCCAGAATGCGATTTATTCGATTCCGATCTGGTGCTGGGAAATGCTTCTCCACTAGCGATTGGAATACTCCCCTATAATAAAAACGGAACGTGAGTTGCAAATACATATAATAATGATCCCAAGTGCTTACTTAGCAGTTGAAACGAAATCACTCAGTTCTCCTTCGTCTCTTTCAAGCTGCTCCAGAGTTCTAGCTTCACCGGTCGATTGCAAACCAATGACGACACATTTACCATACTTTATAGCCTCGCGTGCTACTTGAACCGCATGATTCACTTTGGCAGCAATACAAAGATATTTAAAGAAACGCTGATGCGAAGACCAAAACTGACCCCACATTGTTTTCTTCATGCGACTTTCGGCATCGATGAGTTCGGCTGCTTCTGTGAACTTTTGCATCGCTTCCACCCACTAAACAAAGTCAAAGAGCCAAATAAGTTGATTATAAATGTATGACCATCGTCAGTTACGAACCAATTCAACAGAATCATCATAAATCTTTCGGAACTCGGGAGATAATGGAACCTCTTCAATTTTGAATGTCACCCCGTGGAAACTCAACTGTCGCGCAATGTACATCCCTCGCAGTTTCATGTCCATAGCCACTATCTCCATGGCACCAATTCCTCTGTAAACGTATTTCATTTGTTATTAATGGAGAATGAACGATAATAATTCCTATTAACACTCACCTCTTTTCCACGGCCATAATGAAGTCATTGAATGTTGGAAAGGCGGTTCCCTGTCCCCAAATACCTAACCGCACCATATAAGCCATATTCTTTGGCTCTGAGGCGCCCGTTGCAGATGCATATACCACTCTTGCTTTTGGTAACTTATTTTGTAGTTCCAACACCGTACAACCAGTTTTTGTTGGCTTTCCAGAGCCCACGGGACACAAATTCTTCGCCTTGTGACATTCATCGAAGACTATTAGCCCGTCAAAGTCGTCGCCACACCACTGGAGCAGTTGCTTTAGTCGGGATTTGTACTTTCCAGTCTTGTTATTTGATTCACCTATCAGCGCCGAATAGGTGCTAAATATAACTCCGCGCTTACAGTTGTTATTGACATCCGATGAGATTTTGGCGTATTTGAACTGTAAAGAAACACCTCTTCAAACCGTGTTTCTTAGCAAATCTTCTTTCAACTTACTTTATTTAACGCGTGGACTTCAATCTTAGATGCTCCAATATCTGAGAGATCACGTTCTGCATCGTATTTCAAGTCATTGGAGACTGAGATCCACAGTGCCTTTTTACGTCCTTTCTGGTAATTTTCGAATATAATGCCGGCGATTGTTCGACCTTTACCAACACCAGCACCGTCACCTTTAACAAACAAACAGAAACAAGTTTATAGTCATACCTTCGCATTGATCGCGGTTTCCCAAAACTTACCAATTAAAAATCCAGCTCGACTTCCATCTGGTAATAAGTGGTCATGTGCCTGAGATGTGTAGGTTATGGATTCCAGCTGCAATGCACTCAACTGACCACTCTGAATTGTTTCCTGTGGAATGGACATCTTGTAATACACATCACATGGCTCTACTGATGACAGTGAAGCTGTTTCAACAACAGGATCTGGATGCTTTTTACCCAGTTTCACTACAAGAGCCAAAAATTTTTGGTCACCACACCATGTTAAAAGCTAAGTATGGTAAGAATGCTTACACTTTGCAGGCCAATATTCAGCATAAGTCTCAGCCACACCCATTTCCTCATAGTCGGCGTCCTCTTCTTCGGCAACTTGATTGACCTGAAACGTCAAAAGCTGAAGTCAATTTTTGTTGTAATTTAATTTAGTTCTATCCGAACGACCTTCATTGGAGCCTGTGACCACATTTGACTTAGCAGCTTGTTCGGAATGCCACTTGTTAGAAAGCTTGGATTCGCTGCCAGTAACGATTGAATATTCTGCAGTACATATTGATTTATGTGAGCCATTGGATCTTGCGCCATTTGCATAGCAGGTTGTGCTCTTCCAGTTGATGTTGCCGTTGATGGGGCAAAGTTTCCAAAGCCAGCCATTCCCACTGAAATAGACACGCACGTTAAGTGACGATTGTAATATGGTAAATCTTGTAAGAGTAGTTGATGAACGAAACTGAAGCAAATAAATTAATGAATAAATGAAGCAGGATTCCAAATGATAATAAAAGCTGTTCGGCAGCGCTTAGGTCATACATTAAGCAGAGAAACAAGCTAAACCTTGTAGTTGAGCTTACTGGGTTACCAGGGCCTAATGTTGATATTGGGCATGATAATTATTTAGAAACGATGCAAAGGAATTGAAACCTGAACGAACTACAAAAAAAAACCAATAGAGAACTGAACATACAACTAGTGAACATCAACTTGGTAGGTGAGGGTGAGAAGAGATGACTATCTCTTCACGACGCCGGGAGTCGGGCCAGTGAAAACGCTCTGCCTGTCATGTAAACTGCACGGTTTTCATGAATTCGATTGATCTAAGCGATATCAGTCAAGGCAGGGCGTGGCTTCCCAGATTTTTGTGCATACAGCGGGTTCGATGCTTTCGTCCTCTTCTTCAGCCCGTAGAGTCAATCGTTAGTTTTATTTGTGCCCTTGCCCGTTATGAGTTCGGTTTTTCGTTGTATGTTTGGTGGCGATTCGCAAAAAAATACAGCCTGTAAGCGGTTTTTACTGCTTAAATCGCCGTACCTGTAGTGGTAACCCTGAATATATATATGTGTACGTTCTTGCCAATTCATCAGTTCTCTCGTATGAAGGACTGGTATGTAGCCAGTACCCGGAGCAGGCTCACCTTACAAGACCTCGAGTCATTTTAAGGGTTTGCAAGCGCATTAATCGTAGCTTGACTGTCCGCGAGCCGATATGTATGCAAATGTCTCTGGAGTTGGCATTTACGAGTTCGTATTGCGAATACTTCCACCTGGAGGACAGTCAGCGAAGATTCCAAATGGATGGATAGATTTATCGGAGGATATGGACAGTGTATACCCGCTCCCGACTCTTCGTTAATATGTCATCCATACGTGTTTAGTACTATACCTTCCAGTTCGGTCTATTTCTTGATGCCATTTTTCTCGGCTGCGGAGTTAGAATGTATAGTTGGTCTTGAATAATAGTTCTTTATCTATGAGGTTACTCGTATTACTAAAGAGTCCACAGAATTCGGAAACATCTTTCGGGATGGCTCTATGTCCTAAGTTGACTAAGTTTCCCAGGGTCCGTAATGTAAGTGCAGAAAGCGCCTTGTTGTGGGTGCGCTGGTTTGTGCCCCAGTATCTGTATGTTCACAGCTGGGTACCATGCTAACATTCCGTAGATTGGGATATGTTTGACTACACAGAAAACGTCTTAATAGCAGCATGCATTGACTTTCACATTACTATAACTTGTAAAATGATCTTACCCTGTTCCCTTTACAACAAACAATCTGAGCCCACAGTAATGTAACGTACAAAAGCACAAATGTAACGGCCTTAGACGTTTTTCTTGTCGCCAAAGCATTGCCAGACGCAATCAAAATATCGATGAATTATGTAATTTAAAAATTGTTAAAGGGTACGAGTACTGTACTTTATTGTTTTTGATACTTTGAGATCGTCTGGCGACAAGGAAAACATTTAAGACCGTTATATTTGTGCTGAAGGTGTTTTCAACTATGTTTTTAGTGTGGTTATATAAACTTTTCAAAATTGGGAATTTTTCCGAACTTTGAGAACGTCTGGCAAGGACATGGTGACAAGGTAAACTTCTTGGATCTATGTATCCCAATTCAGGGGTTTCTATACTGTTATTTAGGAATATAGTCAAGTGGTTTGGAAAGTAATGCATTTTTGTGGCACGCTTACTCTCTTTAGCTGCCAACATTATGCTGCCATAGTGCCAGACGGTTAGATTTGAGTTCTATTTCATTGAGGCTGCAAATGAATATGCATGTCAATTGGTTACCTTACACAACCAAAACGTACTGCGGGCCCTTAGACTATAAGAATCGTGTAAGATATCACGATACAGTGGACGTCCATTATAACGATTACGAATATCCGATATAGCGAATTTGCAATAGATGTATGTAACTAACGCTATTGAGATTTACATTAGTACAGTACACCCTCGGTAAAAGCAACCCTCGATAAACGCAATACCTCGGTCAAAGCAACACCCAAATTTTAACCATTAGTGACTCAGTAATTGCAACTTTTCAAAAAAATGTGACTCAGTGAACGCAACTTTCCATACATTATCTCTTATTTCGTTTTATATTTATTTCTATTTTTTGGTGTTTGGTTTTACTATAACTGGGCAGTTATTTTACAGTTATAAATAAATATACGGCATCAGCAGTCCTATACAGAACCAAGCCTAGCTTCTCCCAACCATTTGTGTGTGCGTGTTACTTTTTCCACGAATGGAAGGGGCCTACAGTTTTTGCCGACTCCGAACGGCGAGTTGAGAGGCTTCTCATGACAAATGATACTCTTTGATTGCTTGTCAGACATTCGAAAGAGGTGGCAACCGTAAAAAACTTTCTTAGGTGTTAGACCCGGGCTGGGATTGAACCCGAGCAGCCATGCGTAGTAGTCCAACGCACTAACCACCACGGCCACGACCGCCACATTTTACAGTTACTTCTATCAAAATTAAATGTACATATTGTTTTTCTTTTCTTTTACGACGAACATTATTCTTTTATTGTTCGTACTCTTTTTTGAATCGGTTATTGCAACAACCTCAATTAACGCAACTGCTCAAATTTTGATCGGTTGCTTTTACCGAGGGCGTACTGTATTTTTAAATACCAAGATTTTTCATCCGATACAGGGAACGTATAAAAAATAAATTGATTTAAAAACACTGGAAGTATTCATTTTGTACCTAATACGAAAGTGTTTTCCAGTTTTTTTCTTTGAGTTTGCATGTCCACACACTCAAAGAGAAAACAAATTTACAATGTTTTTTTTTGTCTCCTTCTTCCACTCGTCTGAGAGAACGGTCATTTTGATTACTCCAACAGTTATGAATTTATTTCAAAGTAAATTACAAAATGACAGGACCATCATCTATTCAATTTAACATAAAATAAAAACGTCTGAATAAACATACAGTGGACTCTCGGTAACTTGAACATCCGATAACTTGAACAATCCAATAACTTGAACAAGCTATTTTTCCCCTATAGGTATTCTACCTATAACTTGAACGGACAGTTTTTAATACTCGATACCTGGAATTTATCCATTAAGTACTCTATAAGTTGAACAATTAAAAAATGAAAACCTCTTTAACTTGAAGAAATTTTATGTGACAAGCAAAAACGTTTTAAATTTGTTTCTTCGCTTTGGACCTATGTATGTTGCTACAAATATTAATGGTTTTCATGAAGGGGAATCCCATAGAATTTCTTTTGTATGTATCTGGGCTGAAAGTTCTAAATCAGTGATTTTTACTGTGACAAGTTAGAGCGTGTTGGAAACAAAATGTCTTATCTTGTTGATGTCGTTATTGTACAAAATATTGTTACCAATAAAGAATCAGTTTAAGTGTTCGACAAAGCCATCGAATTTGCCAGCTAAAACGAAAGGCCATTCTTGGAACTGACAGTTCTCCATTATATAATTTATAATTTATTGATAAAAACAACATTAAACCGAATGTGTTTAAAAAAAAGAAGGACTTTTTGTTTTGATCCAGTAACTTGAACAATCCAATAACTTGAACGGCCGTGGTTTCGTACGTGTTTAAGTTAACGAGAGTTCACTGTATTTTTTAATGACTTCTTTAAAAAAAAAAAAACTATAAAAAATCGTTCGATATAACGAATGCGCTCGGTATAGTGAATTACCTCAAACATCATAGATATCATTCGTTATACAGGACGTTCACTGTATTATAAAATAAATTCAGAAAATTATACCGTGTTTCGGCGCGTGGTTTCATAACGTTAAAAAAAATCAACAAATAAAAAACTAAGCAAACAAAATCTTTCTAATAAGCAACGACCAAAGAAAAATAGATTCTACTAATTTTAGCTGATTCTTGCAATTTTAATAATAATTGACACCGAACCAATGGGTGGTGTTCCCTATTATCTGATATTTATTTATTTTTCTCTGTTTTCTTTCTGGTTAAAATCATCAGTAGACATCAATGCTTGCGTATTTTGTTGCGTTATCTGAAAAGTATCCAATTTCGTCGTTCTAGAAGCGCACTTATTTTTATTGAGAATATCTACATAGAACGTCATGTTAACTAATAGGAAATGATTTGGATCCATTCTTTGTTGGCAACGAATTCTCACCACGTTGCGTTGATTTAAAAAATGTTGTACAATAGATCACAGCAGTCCTTACCGCTGCTATCACAAAAACCTGACAATCGGTTATCAAACAAATCCAAAAAGCGACTAGTTAGCGGAAATTTTGAAGTGATAAAAAAAAAAAACAGCAAACAAGGAATTCTACAATAAAAATAATTCTATAACGAAATGCACTACCTAAAACCAAATTACAAAAAAAAGGAACAAATTTATAAATTTGTTAACACAATTTGCTAAAGTTGCTTGTTTCAACTACAAACATTACTCGACTTACTCTGCGCCAATATAGACGCCATAGAATTGTTTTGATAATATGCTGGCAGTCCGCCACCATATGCCATGTTCATCAGTTGGGTTGGGTTCATGGTCATTCCGCTACCGACACCACTGCCGGTACCGCTACTGCCACCGGCACTTCCCAACAATCCACCACCAAGATAGGACATTCCACCTAAATATAGTTTTTTTTTGTTGTGTTTAGTTTAAAGTTTAGATTTGATTTGGAATGTTTTTATAAGTAAGGGTGTGGGGGTGTAATTAACAAATGGGTTAAAAAATCAGAAACAAAATAAAAAAAAATAAAAAACCGATGACCAAAGTAAGCCAATAAGACATCGGACCAGGGAATGGAGCGAAGGTTGGGGCGGCTGGAAGAAAAACACCTACTGTGCGATAATGTTTGCTTTAGAGCATCAAACCCGGTCACAGATGGACTAATCGAAATTCCTGCCTGAAGTTGAGATAGCGATGGTAGTTGTTGTTGCAATTGATGTTGTTGCTGTGATATTTGCAATTGTTGTGCAGGTGGTAATTTACCTGTGGTACTTTTTGCATTAGCATTTTGCATATTCGCCATTGCGGGTGTATTTGTAGGTGCTGCTGCAGCTGATGATGATGCAGATGATAACAACAGAGAGTTTTTATTGTTGTGTGCGCTATTTTTTGCGTATGTTACTGCTGTTTGGAGATCGCGACCGCCACCTGAAAAATACGATACAAACTTTGCAATCATTATTCGAGCAAAAGTGTCATAAACATATGATTAATATTAAACAATAAATATAAAAAGTAACATCATAAAAGGGCTTTTTATTTATGCATATGTATTAACTGGAAAATAATCTACAGAACAGCAAAGTGCACGAAGCAACACCACCGGATACACCCGTACCAGAACCAGTCTTTAAAACCACCTTAGTGAGGAATGGGGACCAACGTACAGAGAACAGCATGCACTGATACAACCAGCGCGATGAGAACAACGCCAACAACGGAATTTGAAGCAATTCTTAACCTTCTGCCTCTGGATCTCTATATGTAGAGGTCCGCAGCAAAGAGCGCTCTCAGGTTAAGGCAGATCGAATGTTTATACGGACACACCAAGAAACTTGACAATGACTTTAACGGGGAAATCAATTCAGACTACACTATCCCAAACTTGGATTTCGAAAAATCTTTCTCGTGGGCCTTTCCAGGCAGAGAGCAGTGGGAGAAAAGCGAGCTATCTCGGACGCTAAGTCCATCACCATCTGCACCGATGGGTCAAAGATGGACATAGGCTTAGGAGCGTATGGCTTCTCGGAGGAACTAGGAATAAGCAGCTTAGACTATAGCAGCGTTTTTCCTAGCTGATATTCTAGCAGTGCACAATATCGCGAGAGGATATCAGCTCAACCCTAGACAGAGAACAAGCAGATGGGATGGTTGAACCTCCACTCTGTAACCTTAGCGCCAAAATTGAACAAAGATCAGAAAATCAAAAATAACCTGCGAGGTGGATATCAAGAAAATTGTGGTCAGAATACGACAAAATAAGAACAAGGAAACTCCTACAAAAAGACAGGAAGTCGTTGTCAATGCTGATAGGAGTGCTAGCTTGGCACAACACTCTAAGATACCACATGAAAAAAACTACGACTGCATGATGATAGACATTTGCGGGCAACGCGGTGACGAAGATGCACGTGAGAACACAGTCTATTTCCTCTGTCACTGTCCTTACCTCTGTCAACTGAGAAATACAACCCTGGACAAATTCTTTTTTGAACATATCGACGAGCTATCACATGGCTCATCATCTGACCAGCTTGAATTTGCAAGGGCGTTGGGTTGGTTGAAACCTAGACATTGACACCACGGCTGGGAGAAAACACTATCGATATAGCATTTTCACTTTAAATTCGTTTTTTTGCAAATTAAATTCGTTATTTTACAAATTAAATTCGTATTTTTGCACTTTGAATTCGTTTTTTTGCAAATTGAATTCGATTTTTTTATTTTAACATTATGATTTGATACCAAATCGCTTAGATAAGAGTGTTGTTATGCGTTGTATACACATAAATATATATAATGAAATTACTCTCACCTTCTTGCTTAGATTAAGCCTGTTCTAAGCCCTTAAATTTATGAGAAATTAAAGTTTCCAAAGTTCACCGCGGAGAGGTCCAGGTTTGAATTTGAGCTTCATAGGGTGCTGATTTAGTGTGAGATCCCTTACCACACACTGAAAAACATCTCATATTACAGACTTTAATGAGGTTCCTGCTCATTTGCTGTAGCTGGTATTTTTAACACCATAGTACTTAGAGCAGTTAGATCTTGTTATGTGGCGATAGGCGATTTACCGCCACATGGTGAAAGATAACAGAAACAATTTCGTTTAGTCCCAGATTATACATTATGTACATTTGTAAGTAACATACATATGTAGACAAACAGGTGGTATCCATATCCTACATAATCTATTCATCCCGCCAAAAATCTACTTATGTATGTATATATGCCCCCACAACACAAGCCAATGTTTAAAAATAAACGAAAGGGCAAAATGATAATTAAAATCGAACATGTCCGGCGACACCTCGTGTTGCTATCAGAAACAAACTTTTTTTAGTTCGCGCCGCCTGTCACCACGTGGTCACCCATCCGGTAGTAAAGTAGTAAACACAAAAACTTGACAGATGACCACGTGTATTCTTCTTTTTCCTCTCATTTTTTTTTTTGTGTTGTTGTTTGTGTGGCATGTATGCAGAGATACAAAACAATAATTAATTGAAGCATGTATACAAATAGCAGAAATATATTCTCTCAATTCTTCCCACTCTGTCTGTTCCTGTCTATCATATCATTTCATTTTATAAGTCACACATAACCTGTCTAAATGTAAACTCACTAAAACACCTATCTCTTTTTATTTATATTATCACATTGAATAAAAAAAAAATAAAGAGATTTTTTGGTTAAATTTTTGTACAAAAGAAGTAAGAAGAGAATTCTCATACAGAAAAAAGAGAGAAATTTCCCCTATCATACTCTCATGGATGGGTGGCTCCAGATTGGCGCTTAGTTAGTGGCTACGGCTACGGCGGCTACCACTATCGATTAAATCTACTTCTCCATACATATCAAATTTTTTTTTGTATGTTTCCCTCTTCGTATACCGTTCGTATTCGCTGTACTGCTCTCGCAGCCACAAATGTAAATTTTAGAGTTCATGTCATGTGCATGTCCTCTGAAAATAGCAAAACAAAAATAAAGAAAAAACAAAAAGAAAAAAAAACTGCAAGTCAGCTGAGTTTTCGTACGAAAGTTTTCAAAAAATAATGAGCAAATTTATATCCTCATTTTTCGAGTGGGTGTGATGGGGAAGCAGATAAGAGAAATGTGGGGTTAGTGTGATGTCACATGGTTTCTTTGTGTTTCATTCATGGAGTTCTGATGAACATAATCAATGAACGAGTAAAAAGTGCAGTAAATTGAAGAAAAAAAAGAGAAACACCCATGTGGGACATTGGCTGCTACCGCTGGCGCTGTCAAGAAATTTAAATTTGCATATTGCATGTGACATTGAAAATTGTGCTGTCTCTTGTAATGTGGTGTGAGAGTGGCCAAGACTTTGTGATTACTTTACTACATGTGCATAGAGGTGGGAAGACATTGTCTTACATGTGTATATGTTCACATCATTGTTCTAGAATCTAGATTATAGGGAGAAGAAAAGCACGTGGTTTTATTTTATTGCCATGCGGAAGGAGATCATCTTTATAGTTACATTTAAAGCCTGTTCCACGCACCACAAGTGGAGCTTTAAAACAGGTTCGACGAGTGACTTCAAACAAATAACAAAACGTGTTAAAAAAAACATTTTTTTATCTATTTTGTCGAAGTTGAAAAAAAAACAAACAGCAGCTTCTCTGATTCATCCCATCATCTGAACTTGCGCGTCTTATAAGTTTCTGAAAAGATGTGGAATTGGAAGACCAAAAGCAGAACTTTTTTCAGTACAAAACTAGGACCAAAACGCATGTACTTTTTGTTACAAAACAAAACACAGTTATGGCGGTACTTCTTAAGCCCCATATAGATGATCAGTTTCAGTTTCAGTTTCAGTTGAGCTATCAGTTGGGCTTTATGATCCACATAATCGGCTTACCGAACCACATAACTCGCTATACCCTCGAAAATTTGAAACGCAATTTTAATTATTAAATAATATGCGACAAAATAGACCACATTTTGCACGTATGTAGGTACCAAAGAAAATATGTATAGTGGCGGTAGTTGAGAGTGTACGCGATGACCGTGATGAATCGATTCGCCCCCGGTCTCAACAAATACAAAAAAAAACAACAAAACCAAAAAAAAAAGAAACCATAGATGAAAAGCCGACGCGCTATATACAGCAAATTCACCATCCAATTTCTTATAAGTTTCTCTGGTAACAGTTTTGAAACGCCCAAATTTGCAAACAAACATCAAGCGGTTAGACATATTAATGCCAAAAACATACACAATTCATCGTGTGCAAGAATTGAAGGCGTCTGACCTTCCGAAATTCCACCGTTTCAGTCTTTGGGCTCTTAAAAAGCTTGAAGAAGATCCACTGTTTTCGACCAACATTTTATTTTGTTCAGCGATGAGGCTCATTTCTCGCTTAGTGGTTTGTTACAAAAAAATGTTATTAATTTGTGGGTGGCCGTGGCGTAGTGGTATTCGTCGTCGCTTGTCACGGTGAAGGTTCACGGTTCAAATCCAGATGTCGTCGAAACATTTATGTATTCCTCACGAAATAAGATTAAGTTGATCAGTTTCAGAAGCTAATATCAAAACCAACTGCGAAGGCATAAAACTGGCAGTAGGATGGTGGTATGGCTGAAGAAATTGATCCCACAAACTATAATAGGAAACATCTGGAAAAAACTTCTGTGAATCATAAGCAATGGCATAGCTTTCAATAATACACAACTCTCCAGTTATTCTGGACACCACCCATAGAGATCGTTGAAACCTAACATCTGAGTTTCCTATCACTACGTCGATCTGTCTGTCTCTCGTTCTTATTCTACATGTGCTCGCGCTGTGTGTAAGCATTATAGGGGTCCCCTTTAGCGTGTGTAGATTATATAAAAAAAAAAAAAAATTATTATTATGTTATATTTATACAATCCTTGTTGCAAGTCCGCCCTCCGTACTCCCAGCATAAAAAACCGGCCAAGTGCGAGTCAGACTCGCGCTCGAAGGGTTCCGTAGTCTTATTTTTTTATGATATTAACGAATATGGAATGTTTTATAATACGTTTATACATACATATGTACAATGTACATTGTACATGCATTACATTTTTTCTTTTTGGAACAGATTTGTAGGCTGTGTTCTAGTTTCCTAAATCACTGCCAAAAGCATGTGCAGGACCATTGAGGTTGGAGGTTCGAGTCTCAGCAAAATCACGGTTTTTTTTTATTATTTTTATTTTTTATATTATGGTGCAACTTTGGAATAGCTGAAATACTCCTTAAGGAATTATTGATCGAAAGTTATAATTTCATTTAAATAGGTCCAGTAGTTTACAAGTTAATCGGTTGAGAAATTGAGCTTTTCGACATAAAGTAGAATATTTCGACATGAATTTCTCAAAAACTGAACAATTTATGAGATTCGCTATGGTTTTCTTAAAATACATACTACATATATAGCTTTTGACTTCAGTAGTTTCGAAGATGAGGTGGGGGTACTTTTGGTACTGTATTTTTTACATATTTTTGGCAATAACTCCCAAAGTTTCTAACGAAAAAAGTTGAGCAGCTCAGCAGGTGTGGACCAGTGGTGCACGCAGCCCAAGAAGAGACAATGGACAATGGAAGTCATGATAACACATCTTGTCCACCTACCAAAACAGAAAGGATTGAGAAGCACTATCGCGTTAACATCATCGAAAATGAGAAAAGATGCTGAATTGTTTTTTGGAATCTTTGCTTTGATATATTTTATGAATTTGTCAGAAATTTTGCATTTTGCCCACCCTTCAAACTTCTACAACTTCAACTATGTATTCATATTAAAGTAAATTTTTCAAAATCAATTGCATTTCAAAGAAAATTGGAGTCCGCTGTTTTATTATATTAGTTCTTTCGTTGCAAATGAACATAATGAAATAATTAGAACGAAGAGTCTGAGTAACATTGTTAAACCCAGCGAAAAACTTATCAATAAGGTGTACCTTAATTGGCTGGATACAATGTATTTGTTTAAAAGATTTGTTAAACAATTTTTTTAAGCCATACAAATTACGTTCACTCCGAGCCAATCTAATGACATTTCGATCGTGCGTTCATAATTACATACTCGTCAACGTAATCACGTATGCTACATATGTACATAAGTTCAAATACGCATTTTTCGACCACGAGTTACTCGTTCTTGTATGAGAGGATTCGACTCCGGTACATGCTAAGATGTGTGTTTGTGCCTTTCCAAAACTTGATGTACATGTCGTCCTCTTGGATTTCGAACTCTAGATTTACGTCATCTTGTTGAAATTTACTTAGAAATCATACTAAGACTACTACCTACATCCTACGCCAGTTAAATCATTTTGTTGAACTTCTATCATAATCAGAAATCGACTCTTGCAAAGAGTCAGCACAAGTTTTTGAGTTTTATTTCGCTAATACGTGTACATATGTTTTTATATCCTCTCACAGATTATCATCCCTTTTATAAGTAACCAAATCGTGACGATGGTCAATAATGTGATTATGCACCAATCGTGGCATTGGTGTAGAAACCGCAAACAACAATCGATGGCAAATACATCTGGAGTTGAGGCATAACCGTACCCGTAAAACCACTAATCTGGCTCCAATCTTAATAAGATATTCTACAGCCTATGGCCAGTAAATCAACAAGGATGGACGTTGGTTATTATTCACATTCAAAGTTGACTTTTGAATGTGTCCCAGCGAATGATTTACCTCGGGAACTCCCCACATATCCTTATCTATCTAACAAGACCGCCATCGATCGCCGCTACCTTATTATACATTTGTATGTATCTTTCCAACTCGTCCCTTGTCATTTGCATTTAATTCCCTAATGGAGGACGGGCGGAGGCGGACCAATCAAATAATAAAATATTAATTATTTAGTCAAATTTCATCGGATGTTGCCATTTCCCACAATCTAAATGTTTGTGTTAGCTCCACACTCCACTCTAAGATTCACACATCAGTGGATGCCTGTCTGTCTGTCCATTTCACGCAGATAGATATCAAAACAAATCAATAAAATAATCTCATACACAATCGAAGTAGACAGCTAAGAGGCTTGCAATTTCCAAGATACACACATGCATGCATCCATCCATCCATCCAACCATCAATCTATGCATGAATGCATTTTCTCTGCTAAGCCACCAAACAATACAAGAGACTAGGAAGACCTCAAGTGCAGAATGGTAAACATTAATTTAATTAGGCAATTTAATCGAAATTATATCGAAACATCTCAAAGATAAACATAACTGTTGGCGATTTAGTGCAGTGGGTGGTGTTCGTGTCGGTTGTGTCCTTGCAATTGGACAATTCCATCTCTAATGCACTTTAGATTGGATCTATTCGTCTATTTGCTTCATTTTATCCCCCTTGCCGGGATTTGTATCTCGACATCCACATGATTGTCGATTAGTCATGTTTGGAGGAGATAGTCGCCGCATCCCATATCCAATGCAGTCGTTGTCATCATCATATTTCCAAAATATATTCATGGTAAGTTTGATTGGAGGATGGCCGCAATGCACACGTCTCTCTCTCTCTCTCTCTTTCTAGCTCTTTATACCTGTTTATATTCATATTCATAGTCGTGACCAAACAACCTCTATGCACCATACGAGAATATGTATCCAAGTTAAGACAGAACTTACGGGTGCAACGCGTATACCACTCCGCTTCGTACTCTTCCACTTTGTTTGTTTATTAATACACAGAACATACATATGTACATATGTGAATATAATGCACGTGTGTGACGGTTACTATGTGAACATAGGCAACTCAGGCATTTGAGGGAACTACAAGGCAGCACAAAATCAATATTTCCTCAACTCTTTCCCCCCAGAGTGCAAGCAGGCTTCGGTTATGCTAGCTGAAATATGCAGATTATTTGGGAAACAATTTTTGCCTTCGCTGGAATACATACTCGTCACGAAGAAAATTGAAAATATTCCTAGCAAAATAACCAGGAAGAAGAGGAATGTGTTCACTTAAGGTTTTGCTCAAAATTCTGAAGTAAATTTTTTTTATAAATAGATTTGGTAAAAAGTTATGTACTCCTCGTACCTAGACAACGGATGATGGTAATAAAACAAACTTCGCATGTGTATTTTTCTGTACTATAATAGACAGAGTCTGCAGTTGAAAATCCAAATAAAACTAACGAAACAACTTCCGAAAAATTTTTATGGAATTTTCACTTACGAAGAAAAGCCCTCCCCGACGACCCATAGAATCCTACTACTACTACTTCGTCGTTTTTAACTGACTGCTAGATAGAATTCTTATGGAAGGTGGCCCATAACCAACGGATATAAGTATATTATGAACTATAGCTCTTTCCGGCAACAACCTTATACGGAACGACGTCGACGGATTCTATGGGTCGGGGCCCTTAAGTCAAAAGATAGATAAGATACCTGTTTAATTTATTTCACGCTTTCGTTGGCTTAATAAGCCATTAAATCTCATAAATACATCTGTATACAAACTAAATTTTTCCCAATGTAGTAAAAGTAGAGACTCCTACATTATAACATTATAAATGTATAGGAAACCATCAGGATTCCTTTACTATATGTGCTTGAAATCATTGGATTAAGTCTAAGCTCAAGCATATTTCAAGGATCAACCATCCAATTTTTCCTCTACGTATCCACTTTTATTTGATTGTGATAGGTGGTCGTCACTTCTAGATATGTAAACAGTTAGGAAGGTGAAATTACAAAAAAAAAATAATACAAAAAAACTCGTTATAAGATCCTTGTCGTCCCAGTCTTGCTATACGAAGCTGAAGCATGGGCTTTATCGTGTGTTGACGGGTTTTGGAGAAGAAGATTCAACCATGAACTACACAAGGTGTACCCCGTACAGCGATATCTCTACTTTAGATGGCGCTACAGATCGGGGTGAAGCAGGGCCTACATCTCGGAGCCATTTGTGTGTGCGTGTGCCGACTTCGAGTTTTGAAGTTCGTTGGCAAATGATGCTCTTGAATGCTTGCCAGACATTCGAAAGAGGTGGCACCACTACAACACGGTGCTCACAGCGACATCAGCCTGGTTCAAAAACTGTGCATTGGACGTTTAAGAAGGACATGTAGAACGAATGGACACCAACGCTCCAGCCTGCAGAGTATTCGACTCCAACCCAGAGGGTCAGCGCAACAAAGGACGACCTGGCCTAGGGTGGCGCGCACCAGTAGAAAAAGTTCCAACAAGATACGCATTTAGAACCTCTAAGGTAGCTACGTCATTAAGAGCTCATTAACAGCATTGAGTCTTGGGAGTTTTTCCCACAGGGACTACGCAGGAGAGGATGACCCCATCTTCGGAGTACAACTGCTTCAAAGGACATCTGACAAAAAATACCTAAAAGACAAGTCAATGAGTGGTGGCAAAATGCTTTGGAGGTTTGGAAGTAGAGAGATACGAAAGACTCATTAAATGCCGCATTTAAAAAAAAAAAAAGAAACATCCCATCACCCAAAAAGGTTTAGACAGTTCATCTAGTGTAAAAGTCGCTTAATCCAAAACACCTTTCCATCTTTTGTGTTTCAAAAGACCAAAAAATCCGCTTTCCCTATGAGATTCCTAATTAAGTGTGGCCTCCTCGAAAGACCCCACTCAAATTGAATGGCCTTCCAAATTTCTATACAAATTCATTTAACCATTACCACCGCTTTAACCACTGAAACTGTACATGTACATATGTACTATTTTAAACAACAATCAAGGAGACCACTGTTGAAGCAAACAAACTCCAAAAACCTCGGACTTAATCAAACGTCCAAAAGCCTAGGCAAACGGTGAGAACCGACGCACATTCTAACTACAGAATTCCAAAATACCACCCAAACCCACAGCCAACCATCAGCCATTGGTGTTTTAGATGAAAATTGTCATTTAGATTTCGATATATCCTTAAGCTACTGCGAAACAACGGAAATTATATTATTATATATTCAATGTGCACACACAGATTGAACTCTACCACCCTCACCTACACTAAGGCCGATTCACATCCTAGCGAAGCAGTTGTGTAGAGGAGAATCACAAAAGGCATACTATTCCACTGCAGTGCGCTTTAGAGGAAGTTCTATTCACGAAAGGATGCCATCAGTAACGAGGAGACCGAGAGAAGAGCGAAGCAAATGCGTGTAGTTAAACACACGCACCCGGTCCCCGCGTTCGTTGTCATCATCGATTTCAGTGTTGGATAGAGATATGTCTATACATACTCGTACATCACAGCAAAAGGGTTAGCTACCTAGATACAGTTAGAATAAGGTGCGGAAAATGGGGTAGACTCAAACGGGGGAGAGAAAAATATGCTAATTCGCTTTCGTTCGGCCCGAAAAAAGGGTGGAAAATCTACCTTATTGTTGCCTTTCTATACTCGTATCTATTACTTTTCCTGCAAACAAAATTCGATTGATAAATGAGGAAATATGGTCACACTAACCTGGTACTTCTATTTTATCTGGGTCATCGTCCTCATCAAAATCGGAACCAGACGAATTATCAAAGTCATCGTCACCAAAATCAATGGCTTTCTTTGTAGTAGTCTGAAATGGAAAAAGGAAAACGATGTTAAATATATAATTGGAGTGTTTTTAAAGAATATAACAGGTCATGCAGATTGTAGATCAAGTCATACAATATTTAGAAAGAATAATTAGATTGTAGGCTTATATTCGGCTGCATTAATTTAAAGACTGTTTTCAACTTATGTTAAGTACAAAATCTTCATTTGAAAAAAAAATAAAAAATAACAAATTATCCTACTGGCCTTAATTTTTTACACAGGACTGTATATTGAAACATAAAACAATCCATAAGTCATTAAAATTTCCCAACGATCGAATATAATTTAATTTTTTAAAACATTTTTACCATCTTTTAATATCTAAATCAGATCGTTGATTCCGTTGAAGTTTGAAACTCTGATCGGGTTAAATTAAATTTAAGGTGCTACCCGATTTCTTTTGGCAAACAAATGCTTTGTGGAATTTATATCATTGTGCAATATGGCTAAAAGAAACAGTATTCCGACTTGATATTTATTTCGATTCTTTCGTATAGAAAACGGAGCTGGTGCAATCTGTCAGTATGTTTGGTTTAATTTTTTCAAGGTTAAGCCGATAGGTGATCACCTTTGACTAAGACGAAGACATTTATATAGCTAGCTCATATATATAGCTAGCTAAACTACCTCAACATCGTTCAATTCCAGTAATTCCAGGTAGGGCTAGTATACGAAATAAAAGCCAATAAGCCTACACAAGTCCGAATAACTTGAATTTTAACAGAAATACATACAGTGCACGAAATAAATATAGCGTTCCTTTTAAATTAATTAATTAGTATTTATTTATTTAATTATTTTAATCTAACTCGTTTTTATATATTTTTTTAGAAATTATATTTAGAAACAAGATTCATCATAAGCCTCACACAAAATAAAACATTGCGATTAGTTCAAACGAAATATAATTAAAGCGTACAACTTAAAAAAACACGATTCTTATTAATTAAAAACAAAATCTTTTATTTTTAATAATAAATATGAGCTCCATTCTTTTGAATAACGAAATTCATGCGACGAGGCATTCAGGCCTATCGTGAACAAAGTTTCCCGGGAAATATTTCCCATTCAGCAATCTGATTTACATTGCTGACAAGGGAAATATTTCCATCGGAATTTATTCGCGATAACCCTGATTGACTCAATTAAATTATTTAATGTTAAAAGGTCGATTTTTGTCCACTCCTCGTTAATCGCGTGGCGCAGCTGCGGTAAAGTGTCAAATTGACGACCATTTGCATAAACCTTTTGCAACAAAATGCCCCAAAGACTTTCCATTGGGTTAAGATCAGGTGGTCGCCGTGGCCGTGGTGGCTAGTGCGTACTACGCATGCTGCCCGGGTTCAATCCCAGCAAAAACACCTAAAAGTTTTTCACGGTGCCACCTCTTTCGAATGTCTGACAAGCAATCAAAAAGTATCATTTGTCATGAGAAGCTTCTCAACTCGCCGTTCAGAGTCGGCAAAAAACTGTAGGTCCCTTCTATTTCGTGGAAAAAGTAACACGCACACACAAATGGTTGCGAGAAGCTAGGTTTGGTTCTGTATAGGACTGCTGACGCCGTATATATTACTTATATGTTATTTATTATGTATTTTTTAAGATCAGGACTAATGGCCGGCCACTCCATTAAAGAAATATTTCTTGTTTTTAGGAACTCTTTGGTAATTGCGATGTCGTGTATGGCAGTTCTAACTTTCTCCAGAATAAATCAGAACATCGTCCAAGAGTTTGACATATTTTTCCGAATTCATCTTATGGGAGATAAAGCACATTGGAGACTTTCCATTATAGCTGAATGCAGCCCATACCATAACTGATCCTCCCTGGAAATAACGCGAATAACGAGTTTCTCGCTCGGTTTTTACATCCTCCAATATTTTTGGCAGCCATCAGGAATGATGAATTTCCATTGCTTTTCCCAAAACTGATGATAAGGTTTGTGTTCTTTTTGGTATTTCAGATTCTCGTAATTTTTCAGAATCTGTTGTACTCTTCTCGTCGTTACCGGAAGAGATATTTTGAGCATTATTTGAGATGGACTTAAGTTTTTATGGATTGCCAAACGTTTTATTGCCCATTTTATGTCCCTGCTGTTAATCATAGGTGGCCGGCAGATCTTCATTTTTTGCCGTAATCTTTGCTATCGCTTAGAAAATTGCAAATGGTCTTTTTATTTCGGTTTATTTTTATGGCAATTTTTCTTATTGTCTTTTCGCTATCTCTATATGCAATAATCTGAGCGCGTTCTTTAACAGTCAATGTTGGCGGTCAGGTATGGGCTTATAGGGTAAAGTTAAGTAAAGTTCCTCGTAGTATTTCGAAGAATGGCGTCCTAAAACTTATTATATCTTCTTCACCTTAATGAAGCACTTATTACTCAATTAACAGCATCACTTAGCACGGAACATTTTTTAGAAATTTTAAAGATATACCCTTCAATAATGGCAGACAAACTCGTTGTACGCTTTACTTATTTCGTTCTAAGCCAGAAAAAATTTCAAGAAAATGCCAGAAAACGGTACATGAACAAAGCGTCAATGGCAGAAGCAAGGATATATTTAAACCTAACTAGTAATTTTAAGAAGAAAAGTTATTGAATTGCTAAAAAAGAGATCATGCTCTTTTGTACGCTTTCTGTACTTATTTCGTACACTGTAGTGCAAATGCGCTTGTAAGGAAAGTCAAGAGATGCGTGTTTGGACAAAATGAATATTTAACAGCCCCTTACACAAATATTAATACAAACTGCATCATCATTCAAATGATATTCGTTTTATACACGACTATTGGTACAACTGATCATCACAGCATCTAGCTCTAGAAAAAAAAATATTAAAGACACAATCTCAATGCTTTCTACAAATAAGATACATTTCTAAATGAGCACTTTTAAGATACAGACATCCACACCATCCCCCCACTGTCTAAAAGTTATTTCTATTTTAAGCTAAATTCATACTGAAATGATCCATTTTCCATAGCCTAACTAGAATGCTACCCATCCTTAAAAATCAATAAATCAAAAACCCAGTGATTCCCAAGAAAATTTAATTTTAACACTCACTTTGGCGCACCACTCTCACAGAGCAAACAGCGGACTTGGTGACACTTTATTGCTCAGTAACTTCTTGGTACAACACTGCTGCAAATTGATGCTAATATCCTTCGAGAAGAAAAATCCTTCGCCACAGATTCAAGAAAAATACAAAAAAAGCAAAAGATTTCTCTTCTAACAAAACTAGCTCCGGAAAATAACACGTCTTTACCAACTGTTCTGTTCTCTTCGACTGAAAAGGAACCCTTTTCGTGGCTTCCTGTTTAGCAGCAAGGATAGCCGATTCTCGATTCCTTTATGGTATGGGAGCAGCAATACCCTGACACATGTACACACTCAATTGAGTTCGTCTGTCATTTATATCGTATGTTCTGTGCCCTGCTCGGGGTGCTGCTGTTGGCCTGAATTTCCGAATCGGAATCAAATTGCTTGAATCGGCGGATGCGGCAATAGAGAAGGCATAGGTTGGTTGGTAATCAGAATCACCCAGAGGATAATATTTAACTTATACATAAATCTACATACATGTCTGTATGTGGTAAATTTAAGCCTTGGCAAGCACAAATGCATATGATTGGGATAAATAAATTATAGCGAGGGCGGTGGGTGGTGGTTGAAGGCAGCTTTTAACATTTACCTACTGCCATCTAATCCAGCAGAACGGAGACTTTGAGTGGACAAATATACATATGTATGCACATACATATGTAAATAGTTGTTAAACACTAAATTTCATCCATAGAGCGAAAGGTGAAAATGAACCAAACTACGAAGACGTGGACGACGACGACGAAAGGAAAATCAATACGGCACACAATAAAGGCCTTGCAGTTTTATTATTAGCGTTTGTAGAGAAGGAAACGTTGCTGATATTCATCGACATGGTCCCTGCCACACCCAAAATTGATAAAATATACAAAATTTCGTCTGCTATCGCAGATAAATTGTCAGTAAAAAGAATTCGTTACATGTCTGGCTGTGTACAATATCACCCTTATCATGATAACCTAACCTTACAAAAGAACAAAAAAAAACAAAATCGAATCACGAAAAAAGGAAGCAAAACAAAAAATGCAAAAAATACGCATGAAAAAGGACGGAAAACCTAGTGACAATCATTTGGCACTTCACTGATACAGGAGAACCGGTGTTTGTTTTTATTTTGTATTTGTTGAATCTGTTCGGTTCCTCTTTTTTATACTTTTCTTTGTTTCTAATTCTCTTCTTCCACCCACAAATGAGAGGAATTTATTCAAATATACATATGTAATAATGTATGTACATCTCCAAATCGAAATATTCCAGGGTTTTTTTTTTGTGTTTATTCTCGGATTGTTCACGCATATTCCGATCTGCAACTATACAGTCATGAGGGGAGATTTTTTTCTCTTTAGTTTGCAGGAAAACTACCCTTCAGGAAAAAGGGGAGTATTTTTTTCCCAGTTGATGTACAAAACGTTAGGGGTTGCTCGTTGTTTGCTCGTTCAAGGGAGAGTTTAAAATACGCATGCCCGGGGGTTTTTATGTAGAGGCTGAAGGTTTTTTTTTGGAATTTATGTGGGGTTTACGCAATAACAAGTGTTTTATTTTTTTTTTGTATACGTAGCTGTGTATTTTAAGAGGGTGGTAAATCGATTGGGACTAAGGGGTAGACAATTTACTACATATCTATTTAAATTAATGAAAATAATTTTTGTTTTTATAAAATTTAAATAAGCAATTGGTAAGCACTTAAATCGACTTCAACACATACATACATACACATAAATTACGAGTAGGTATACCATCAATTTGCCCCAAACAGTTAATAACAAAAGTAGGCATGTAAAAACCCATCGTTTCGGCATATTATTTGATGCGTTTTCATATCACAAAATTAAGTAAACACTTCCGGCACTTGGGCTATGAACTTCGACATTTAAAAAGCCCATCAACTACAATGAACTCCCTCTTAACCGACATCCCTCTTTTGGACGGTTCCCATAAGCGGACAAGATTTACTCTAATGGTTGGCTGGTATGATTTTGTTTGACTTTTGCTTCCTCTGAAGTGGACGATTCTACTAAGGGAACATGGACAGTTTTTTTTACATTTATTTGAGTAACAGCATTCCCTTAAATGGACATACCGTTATTTGTATGAAAATGAGATTTTATTTTCATTTCTCTACACTAAAAAAATTGTTACTTGTTAATTGGAGCACTTGCGCGAATGAGCTACAAGAACGAAGGTTTCGTAGTAGCGAAGTAAATAAGGTCGATACGTTGACTCATGAATGTCATGTCACATGTCAAAACTCGCGAAAAATGCATCCCTATTTCTGGACCATTCATTAAAAAGAAAGCCAAAGATTTTGCGACGGAGATCAATTTCACAAATTTTAAGGCATCATCCGTTTTTATTTTTATTTCACTCTTAAGCGTACACTCTCTCTTATGTGGACAAAAAACTCAGGTCCCGTGACTGTCCACTTAAGAGGACTTCACTGTATTTATAAAATTATTACAAAATACACACCGCCAATATAGAAAATAAGCGCCGATCTGGATGTTCTCGCAAATTCATAGCCTAAGAAAGTCGGCTTATAGTAAGTGAAGAATAATCTTAAGATTAGTGAAGAATATTCACCAGAATAACCAATGAAACTTGCCAACCAAACCATTCGTCGACGTACTGAAGTAGGGTTTCCATTACTATAACAGGCATAAAGTAATGGTTTTCTTAGTTTAATTCGTCAAAATCTTATTGTCGATGTAAGCGTTTATGTTCCCTATCATACAATGCATTTTGAATAACAAACGCGGTATTTTTTATGAACTTAGAAGTTATTCCCAAAGACAAAAGAAAAAAGAAAACCATTTTTATAACTAAAGACAAAGTTTAATGTTTCCATACATTTATGGTACACTATGTAAATACATTTGTGTATTAATGTTTTTTGGCACAAGGCTCATTATTTTTAATATTAAAGGCAATATTGTGCTGTCGTTTCTTGCTAGGCCGGCCAGCTTGAATTCTTCCTCCAAAAATAACCCTGTCTTTTCGTCTGGCAATGGATGTTGGCTGCACTTTGATTTTTCTTGACCTGCTACACATTGTTTTTTAACACATTAATGACATAATTTGGGATGTGTCTGCAAAATTTCTAGTACCGCGCCGAATTTCTGTAACAGCTTTCATCGCTGTGACTTTTAAATTTTAACAATCGATAGTCTGTTACTATTGAACTGAGTAAAGTTTTAATAATTTCCTCTCCCATTTCACCAGTATTTAAAAGAAACAATTAAGTTTTGCACTGTTTTCGTTTACATTCCCAAACAAACTAACCAAGTCGGCATGTGCTTACGTTTGACGAGGCAAATGAGACATTATTTCATGCGTAGAGCAGAATAGAAATATTACATAATAGACTGTGTGGAAGCAAAACCAATATCTGCAACTGCGTCTACGAAAGATACATAAATTTATGTAGAATAACAGTGACGTATTGAGTTAGCTTTTCAATGAACATATTGCGCCATAAGTAGTAGAAACCCTAATTTAACTCGTCACTCGAGGTTCATTAATAAGATGAGCGATTCTATTGAGTTTTAATACATTACGACCTAGAATTGGAACGTATGGATGTAGCATTTCTGTGTTTTCTTCCAGTAAATGCTAATCGAGTTCGTCACCGCCCGAGGAGACGTATTGAAGTAGGGTTTCGATATACGCCTCCCGGTATGACTTTTCTAGGCAAGTCAGCCTAAGGATAAGCTTCGTTCTTCAAAAAATGTTTCCGATTTTTTTCTACCATATCGCTTTATCTCGATTTTTTCCACTTTATATTTTATTAAATATCCGTTTTCATTTCAGTTTTAATGCAGTACCTGAACTTTTTTTTATTTTATATATGAAACTTAAAATCTACCTTAAAATAAAATAAATCTTAACCTAACTTAATCTAGGTACCTGCATATGTACGTACTAATACGCATTTTTTGTTAAGCCAGGGCTGTTCTCCTTTTATTTTATTTTTATAAATATTTTAATCACCTTGACACCTACAAGCCTATATATACCTTATCTACTTATCTTGACCTACGTAAGCCGGCCAAAGCTATGCAGGCCCACTTTACCCTATTAAGGGCTAACCCAGATCGAAGGGAATCGTCGAAGTCTAGGTGCTGCCGATCCACGTCCCTACGGTCCCGATCTGATACCACTCCACTGAACCGCAGACGCTCTGCCAAATATCCTACCCTCAATGTATGTATGTTACATCGATCTTATCGTTTAGCAGAATAAGTACAAATTACAACTAACCTTGTGCTTATGCGGGTAATTTCGTGTCTTCTTTTTTCAGCCAATATTCAGAAAACGGTTGGTATACTGCCGTTAGTTTCGATTTCGATATATTTTATCATGAATTCGACTGCCGGACATATAGAGCAGTATAAACAGTATAAAAAAATAATATCTAGGTATAAAAACTAACAAAAATGTCGCATATTTGGCTAAAAAGTACTTGTGCGAATAATTTTGTGAGTATGTGTATGTACAAACGTAGAGCGAATTGTTCGTTTAAATTGCCGCATTTAAAAGTCCTGCGTGTTGACCACTGTCTGCGTTACGCACAGCGCTGAAATATGTTTGTATTCAAAAATGCAAACAGTCATGGCACGTTGGCTTTGGATACATTTGTCTTGTTTATTTTTGTTTGTTTTCTTTTAAAGCGTCCTGCGGTGATCTCTCTGAATTCATTAAATAATCTGAAGTGTATTATTTAAGGAAATAGAACACTTCCTCCGATAATTATACATATACATAATATGTACATATGTACACATGTATTTATTTCGCCATATTGCACCTATTGACTAATTATTCATGATATGTAAGTATGTATGTATATCCACACCACAATAGCAACTCTCACAACCGATCACTTTTAAAACTGGTTTTGATTATTTTTTTTGTTAGTTTCTATTCACAGAACGGAGCGCCAACACCAAATTGAACTCTAGAACAGAAAAACAAAAGTTGCCTTTGCCAAATATTTAAAAGTATGATGTAACATCGAAAGCGCAAGTTATTGCAAGTTAACTGTTTTAGGAAAAAAACTCGCGTTATGATAATTAATGTTAATAGATTAGAACAATGAAATTTTATATGTATGCGTTTGTTCACAGATGATCAAACACAATTTGGAATTAAATCTACGTTAAATAAAAATAACAAAACAATTACAAATATAGTATAACAATGGGCGGTATAAAAGCCAGATACTGTGGGCTCATAAAGCATGTTTTTTTTTTTTTTTTTTGTGATGATAACAATGTACCTTTCTATTTAGTAGGGCAGAAATGCACATGCTGGGTCGCAATTGCAGTAAATTACAAGCTAACGTTCAAAACGTGTCAGTTAATTATTTGGAACACGCAAGAAGACTTTCGAGACTACTATTGTGAACTTTTTAACCAAGATATCACCAAATGTTCACCAAGTATGTAAGTAAGGCCTCTATTGTGAGTGTCGATCAACGATTGATAAGCGACAACGATCGTCGATTGCTAAATTTGTTATTGTGTATTGTGATTGTGATCGATATTTGTCGCTTGTAGTCGATCACAAATTTCTGGTTCATGCTTTTTTTTTGTGAGAGTTTTATGCGTATGATATGATTGTAATTTTAATAAAAATGAATATGATACTTTATAATTAATTCAAATGCAGGGAGTTTGTGCAAAAACCCAAGCAGATAGGCAATGGAAAAAGATGATTAATAATTATTATCTAACTTATTCTCTTAAGTTTAATACCACAATATGACGAAATAAAATTAAATAAGGTGCAATTTCAATTAATTTTTATTTTCTTTGTTCTACAAATTATAAGGACATGGATTGGAGAATTTTATTTCAGATTTCTACCGCTTCTTCGTTTTCAGAAAGTTCTTCACCATAATATGGTGCATTCGCTTATTACTCGACCATCGCTTAGCCACAACTCAATTCAACTCTTTTATTTTAAATAACTTCTAATACAAATAAATAATTTATGAAAACAATAGCCAAACAACTGTCAGAAGTAGATGTATTCATTATATTCACAGTTTTATTCACAATAATCACACAATAGCAAAGCCAAAATCAATCGACGTAATCGACAATTGTCGTGAGATCGTTGATCGACACTCACAATACGATCTAAGTCTAGTCTAGCTACATCAGAAAGAATAAGAACGCGTTACTCTACAAATAAAAAGCATGGAAAAAGCTGTATATCATTTAAAATAGCATCGTCTAGGTAGGCATCTTATCGATAAGAACGACCTTTCGCTTATAATAACCAAATTCGTCGGTCCATTGAAAGTTGTTATAACCGATGTTCACCTTATTATGTTTAAGAGTGGAAAAAGTTAATCTGTTTACATTTTTATCACCCTGGTAACACTTGTGTATAATGTAATGTAATGACAATGAAGTACCTCCAGCCAATGACGTGTGTTTCAAAACTACAGAAGACACGAAAACCTAAATTATTGATTTGTCGTGTACCTATTATAAATGGTCTTAGAGGATGTTTGATTATTTCGGATTTCAATTTAAAATAATACACGTCCTTTTTCGTTTTTATTCAATTTATTAATGATAATTCAAATGTGAATTTAAATTATATTTTTTAAACGTACTGAGATGTACCGCCCAGCAATACTTTTTTATAATTTTATTTTAGTTTGAACAAGTATAGTTTACACTATAAGCAATATGTTTAATTGTAAAATTACTTAACGTACAGGGTGATTCAAACAGGTGGACGCAATTGGCTTTATTTCCTGGACTATGCGTACACACAGATGTACATGGTAATGTTAGGTTAGAGTGAAGGACGAAGTGAAAGTGATTTCTGACATCTGGTTGTGTCAGATCGCCGAATTTATCGAAGTGAAATGATCCCAGCGGAAAAGAAAACAAAGAGTACTTTGTGTTGCATTACTGAGTACACCGCATCTGTGATACGTTTTCTCAAGTTCATTGGATTTTTTGGGAAACGATTTATTAAATTTTTATATTCCAACGACAAATGCTCTTCGTTGCCGGGGGATCAGTGTTAAACATAGCATGTAATGCACGTAATCTAAATGTAATCTACATACATTTGTTGCATTAGCTTTGTTCGCAGTCGCCAGCCCTAGGGTCCACTGACCAATGTCAGTAAGTTTGTTCGCTGTTGCCAGCCCTAGAGCGCACTGACCAGTGTCAGTGTATTTTCATGGTTGTCCAAAAACCCAGTGCAACCTCCATTTCATTGAACTGTCATGCATTTTCGTATATTTTTGCACTTGTTTAGTTCATTGTTTTATTAAGCAACCTATCCTAACACAAAAAAAAAAACACAATGACCAAAACCAACGCAATAAAAAGAACCAAATGGAAAATCAGCTGATTTCATGTTTTGACAGCACTTTCTTCTTGCACTGAAGAAATACCCAGGGCGATCCAGTGCAGAACGAACGCAGGGTATCATTTTCAGTGTAGCACTGAGTGACATCGAACGCATCAGTGCCCTAGGGTCGTCATCAAACAAACCTATTGTAGCAGTTTTGCTTACCTACTACTGAAGCGGTTGTGTTCAAGCAGTAGTAATTTTCCTCTTTTCTCATATGTAACTGAATTAAATAAAAAAAAAACAGAAAATAACCAAGCGAAAATGTGTCACCCTGTAGTATCGTTAAAAATTAAATAGAACGAAAACGAATTGCAATTTTTGTTTACAGAGGAATGTAGAAAAAGCAACCGGCTTTGCTGATTTAATTTTATTCCAACTCTCATGCGGATAATATATCGAAACGTGTTAATATGTAAAATATGAGTCACCACAATCCCGTGTTCTTGAGCTTTACAACGTAAACTGATTAAAATTGTATCGGTATACGGGGAAATATCACAATTTTTTGTTTACTTTTTATTTCAGGTTATTTCAGAAGCCACTGTAACCAGCAAACTCTCAGCTGAGACATTTTTCGCTTGCTATAAATTCCCTCCCCGATACATGTCAGTGGCGAAACCTTTGGGTCACGCGTTCTCAGTTATTTTTTTTGTTATTTTGATGGCGAAAGAACGTAATTCCCCATAAAACTTAATATGTATTAAATATAAAATTAAATATTTGGAAAGAAAAACCCAAACCATTCGGCATCAACAACAAAATGTCGCACACAGAAAACTCGTGTCTTCTCGCCGGATAAAGAAACAACGAATACCCCACAACAGATAACTCGATTTGTAAGAACAGGAAAAAAAAGTTATATTTTTTTCTTTTACCATTTCCCTGGTTTTCTCTGCAATCAAATCCTTGAAATTATATAAAAAGTAATCCAATGAAATTGATGTTTTTCACTCCACCACAATCGCGGCAATATAAATAAAGAACGCAGAAAAAAATTGAAAAGAAAAACGCGAATCTTTCTGTAAGAACTTTCGACGTAATTTCACGCAATTTTATTATTTTTTTTTTCTTTATTCCTCGCCTTCTACTCCGTCGCACACTGAAGAAAAATTATTGGCACTGATTTTATTCTTTCTTTTTCTTTCAAAATTGACCCGCACCGCACACTGAGATCGCTTCGAAACTATGAAAAATACAATTCTGGAAAAGGTGTTTTCTTTCCTCAAACTCGATGAAGTATTTAAAACGCCGAGAAATGAAAAATATTCTTTTTTTGTTCGCCTTTTTCCTTTGCACTTTGGCGTTTTGTACTTTTATTTATTCCACCCTTTCACAACCGTGCGCGAGACCAACACGAAACGAATAGTCTCCCAAAAATACGTGGACAAAGTGAGATCAAGAATCGAGATGTGAGAAAAGGCACAGGCACAGAGAAATAGAATTTAATTTGATATGCCGATTTTTTCCCCCTCGCTTTTATATGAATAAAATAAATGTACTCACTTTTTTAATTCTCTTCAATGACGATGGGAATTTTTTCTCCATTTTTTTTCAATGTTGCTCTTTTTTTCTCTTTTGTGGGATTTAACGAACAGCTGAGTGCAGGGCAAATGTGTGTGAGAGGGATAGGAGACTACAAATCAAAGGAAAAGAATAGAAAAAAATGCTGGGGAAAAGAATAGGAAAAAATGTTACTTTTCTTGTATGAAAAAAATAGGCGTCCCTTTCACTCGGATGGAGAACTGAAACTGACGGCGACAACTGACAGCTAGCTGCGACAAGCAAGTAGCTTCAATGAGTGAACGAGTGCTATGAAGTGTGAAATATGGTTGATATTTGTAGCTGTGTAGCAAAGCAAAAATTACACGGAAATTTGTATCTATTCAAACAGGATGTGACGTGTTGTATTATAGTGGCTTATGTCTATCATTTTTGTCTGTTTTGCAAATTTTAAGCACTAAACGAATGTATTGGCTTCTGTCTTTCGTCATAGCCCGCATAATACACATAAAGCAGTAGATAGTTGAATGACCCTCTTTTGACGCTGATTACCTGATGCCTTGGAATAAACATTACGATTACTGGTAATTGACAAGCTGCTCTTGTGTTGACGGTCAGGTGAGCGATAAAATCCAGTCGTTATATTCAACTGTTCAAAAATGATGCAGAAAACTACAGAACTAGCAAAAGGTTTGGTTAGGTAGCAGTGGTAGTACCAGCACATTTGGGCCTGAAGAGGCCCATTGTGATACCAAGGATCTTGGGTATGTTTTATCCCCGCTACTCATGAGAACCATTTGGAGCTTTGTATAAAGCGAAAAAGGCTCCCTACGCCTGTTTGTGCTAGGTAACTAAGCTTGCAAAAACAAATGAATAAAAATAAAAATTGCCGCCACTAAATATAAAAAGCGAAACTGTAACCTGTAGGGTAGATTTGTCTAGCAATTAGAATAAAGAATTCCTTTCTGTTTTTTGTTCTTCCATTTCCCACACTTGGTCTTTATAAACGAAGTTAGCGATTAATTTCAGTTATAACTGGTCGTCCCATCCGACGACACTATAACCGACCACAGTGGGGCAGCCTGTATATCACAGCCGGAAAAAAATCAAAAAATAAAATGAAAGAGAAGAATATACAAGGTTATTTTTCCGTTAGTATACATTGCAATGCATAAGTTGCAAAAACCGTTATACATTTTACATGATAGCTGATATAACTTGACTTATTGTGTGCAGATTTCCAAAAAAACCGGTGCTCCTATATGTGCTCCTTTTTTTTATTTAGTTTTTCTTATCAGCTATTTTATAACATGTGCCAAGTAGATTCTTACATATTTCTAAATGTCCATTATTTCTGCGTAGGTTTGCATTCAAAGAATTTGTTTTTAACCAGGGTGGAGTTATTTAACCTTATGAAGGAATCAGGACTTCAAACATTAGATGAAAAATTTTTATTTTTAAAGACACCACCATCCTAAGATTAAGTTAAACAAATAAATAAAACTTTATGAAGTCAAATGTCGTCTTTCTATCCATATGTAGCTAGTTTTTATATAAAAAAAATATTTTCAGCAAAGCTAGCGCATCACAGGAATTAATTCCGGTTTTTTAGGTTTCTTGCCCCACTGTGCGACGGTTAATTAAAAAATGCAGAAACCAACCAAATGAGCGAGAAATGTTGGTTACTAGCGACTGTGTCTGTAAATATTTCCAGCAGGTCGATAGGTACATAGGTAGGTAGAACACAAATAGCGCCGTTTTGATACCACAACCTCAGGTGACCCGTTTATTTGGATGTTGTGTTGATATTTATATCCACCCTGTGGAGCTGACGAGCCTGAACCTGGCGAGGTAATCCTCCAATCCTTTTCCCGGATATCTCTTTAAGGTCGTCAAAGAAGAGTTTGCCCAGTATGCGTTCCCTGGCTCTCGGTAGAGCTGGACATTTGCACTGATAAGCGACTCTTTTTCATTTAGAAACTGTTTTGATCGCTAGTTTGGCGGATAAACAGCGAATGCACTAATACTAGAAGAATCGTATACAGAGAACGCACTAATACTAAGTTTGGTTACGCGTGACGGACGACGGCTAATTTTAAGAAGTGTGAGAGTATATTAACCTTAACAGCAGGTGAGTTCATAATTGTAAAAAAAACCTCAGCAATATTGCGTTCACAAATGTAGAAAAACTGCATTACCATTGCAAACGTTCCGTCCTCACTTGTGTTCATAAATGTCAAATTTCAATTTTAATTGTGCAAATTTACAGCTTCTTTTACTTTGCTGTACAGTATACGGTTGCGACGTAACTGATGCAGAAGTTCCGTTCATAAATGTATACAGATTTTCCTCCGGTAAATTTACAGCAAAATTTTTTAAAATTATAAACTCACCCAGCACCTATGTATATGAATATGAACATTTTCCCGCTAGTGAGCTGTTGAGGGCTAGCCCTCGCCTGGCAAGTTCGTCGGCTCTCTCGTCGGCGCTATGTCCTGGCACCCAGAGCAGCGTGACTCTAGCCTGGTTGCACAAGCGATTGAGTTTTTCCTGGCATCGATCTACTAGTTTCGATGATGTGATTGCCAAATGTATGGCTTTATTTGCGGCTTGGCTATCCGTAATAATAGCAGGTCAATAATTTTCGATTTTATTTTCACTTGTTTGCTATTTTTCGTGCCATAGTCCTGCAGAACAGCCAACATTTTCAGAACCTCAATGACCATTCGGACGGCAACCCTTTCGACATTTCAAACTTTCAACGCTTATTAAAAATTGAAAACTCCCCTCGGTTTCGCATTCCAAAAGTGACAACGTTCTAGGCTGTCCATGGTCGATGTAATTCACTGATTGCGTGATACCAACATCACCTTTATCTCACATTCGATCCAAAGATTCGGGAATATATGTAGGTAGAAACTCGAGAGCGTTCGTTCCATGTTAACACATTCGAACGAATTCCAGTACTACACTTGGTGCGACTTTGGTATACAGGACTATGACCAATCTTGTACTGTTTGATTTGAAGTAATTGCAAGCCTTAACGGATTCCCACATCCGCACTATCTAACCTTTGAATAATCAATCAAACACCAGATTCACTTTGCAATAATGAATATTTTTCTTTATTTCTATATTTATTTTAACAATGCAACATACAATCACCCATTAATTTGCACAAAACATTTATTGTTTAATCATCATTATCATCAAAAAGTGTTTTAGTTAGAAACATCAACATCAATTTTAAGGTTCAATTGAAGTACATAAAAGTTAACACACATTTGATCAAGATTTTTTTTTGTTGTTGACATATGTATTTGTTTTGTTTTCGGGAAACCAAAATTGTTTTTTTTTTTTAGTTTTTTTTACTTCTTTTTGACAATCGATAATGCATTCTGGTTGAAAAGGCCTCACGCGGGTACAATTTTTCGAAAATCTAAAAAATTCTATTAGCTGCCATCTGCGAGGGAAACTGCTTCCACATTTTATATTCCTATGTATGTATGGATATTTATGCATATTCACAGAGAAAATGGGGAGTTCTTCCAAGTGAATTTAAGACATTGTATTTTTCAACGTGGAAGACATTCATCTCAATTCCACTCGCAACGAATCCCTTTCAATGTAAACATAGCCTTATATACATATTATATGTACTTCAAAACACAATTTAACATGTGACAACGGTTAATACGTACAATTCTTTTAAAACATGGAATAAAAGTTAAAGTTTTTTATCAAACAGTTTTTATATGGTTAACACTTAACACACAGCATATAATTTATTTAAGTAGGTATAGGTATATATAATATATAGTATATGTTTGTAAGTCTTGTTTAATGACAACAAAAAAACAATTGTTCACCATGTACATTTTTAAATTCAAAAGAACTGAACAATTTTACTTTTCGTATTTATTTTTTAAAAAAAAGTTACAAAACAACGACCATTTTTATTTTGTGTATAATTGTAAAAAAGCAGTCAATTAATTGTTAATTTAGTTATTTATTTGTGTGTAAAGTGGAAATAAGAAATATTGTGTCATTAACCAATGTTGTTCGTCTTATATCATAATTGGCTGGATTGATTTCTATTGGACACTAAATATGCTTTTTGTTTTTAAATGATTAACAACAAATAATATACAACACCAAGAGTACAATAATTTTGAAATATATCATAGACTCGGATTAACGTGAATTATATGAAAGTTTACACTTATCACAGCAATAATTACATAAAACTTGTTTTTTTTTTTATTAATTTAATTCATATTTTTTTAACTATCGTTGGGCATTTTTGTGGCAAAATGCATTTGATGTTAAAAATGTTTGTGTGCGTATAATGTTGTTTTAAAGAGCATGGAGGACAACGATTTTGGAATGGATTAATGTAACTGCAGTCCACAAGACAATAATTGCTAAATATTTTGAACCAAGGGCCATGGGCGTTCGTGATATCTCACCCAGTGCCAAGAGCTATCAGAAAGCACACGTGTTATTGAGCCAATTTTGAAATGCTAACGACCCTGTGAGTTAATTTTATACATGATTTGGACATTTGTACATCTATCTAAATATGATTCTTTCTAGGGTTAAGTGAACGAACATTAGCAAACATTGTGTATCAGATTCTCTTGGAGGAATAAGTCAGGGCGTAGATCGCATAATAGTAGCCACTATAAGGTAAGAATTTTTCTACAAGACTTTCAAACTGAAACGCTGATATTTTTTTAAAACAGGATGTATCACAATATATGAGTAGTTTAATGTTATAAAAGTAATTAATAAAAATATTTTCAAAGTTGATGATGCCATGCTTTGGACTCGTGACAAAAGATCAATTTTACATCAACACGTAGATATGGAAGGGTTAATTAAAATAATTTGGTTTAAATCTGATTGAAGTTGATAAAAAAAAACAATATATGTATGTATAATAATTACATATTATTTTATTGTTAATTTAAATTATTTTTAATATACATACTACGTTTCTATAACTATGAAAGTAGGTACTTGTAAGATTTAAATCGAAAAATGTAGGGCGCGCATGAATTAGCTAACTGATATATGAGTAGGTCACCTAAGTCATTAACAATTTGATTGCACTGCAAATGATAAGAACTATTGCGTGAGTTTTGACAAGTACTTAATTTCATAGTTATTCAAAATTCACAATCACAATCAGGACTATCTGTATGGGGCTAGGAAAGATTTTTTTATACCTTTTAGTCTGTTTAAAAACATAGTACAGAGAAATCTCTCATTAGCGGACATCCTGTTTATCAGACGACAGACACACCTTTTTGGAGAACCAATTTTTAATTTCACATGCAAAATGCGTTCTTATAAACGGACAGCTCTCATAATCGGACACAAAACTCCGGTCCCGTGGCTGTTGCTTAAGAGAGATTTTACTATACATTAAAAATTTATTTTTATATTCACTCACAACTCAAAAATTAAAATACAAAATCCAAAAAATTACCATTAGTTACGGTAACTATGTGTTATAATCATAATCATAAGTGAACTCTAAATAATTGAATAGTCTAAATCTAAAAGATTGGATTCAAAATGTTAAGTATATAATCATAGAAATAAAAATTCCAAGAATAACGTTGCATATCTAAAGGGTTTTTGTTTTTGTTTAGAGTTGTGTACGGAACCCTAACGAACAGACAGACAAGGAAGCGAGTTAAAATTGCATTGTCATCCAGTTTTGAGCTATGTTTAAAGTTTCAAGTCTATAGCTCATCGGGAAGTCAAATCAATTGCAAAATTTGCACCGAAAAGACAACAAAGCGACCTAATAAACACGTAGTAAAACATGTACATATATAATATAAAATAAAATGCGAATATATTTAAGCTCTGAAACAAGGCCGTTTTACACTTCTACGCGCCATTCTTCTAAGTTCCCTGTATTTCTGTGTTTGCCAGTAGCCTGATCTTGCACTTCTTATGGACTGTATTCTATGGATATGAATCTTGGGGGATGGTATGTATTTGTTTTTTTTGTTTTTTTTTTTTAATGAGAATTTGATTGTTTTTTAAGCAACAATAAGCTCGTTAGTTGTTGTGTACTTTATAATTGATTTGCTTAACTATGGCAAATATATTTTAAGCTCTAAACTTTTCATTAAGATTCACATAAGATCTATTTATTATTTGCAAAACGGTTTATTTGTTTCTTTTTTTAGTGCGTTATACATGTGTGCTTGCTTAGCAATAAAAAACTCATTTTTTTTATTGAATTCGTTACATTTTTTTTTGTTTTCAGGTATATGTAGGCGTTCTTCTGTATTATTTAATTGAATTTGATTTTTTCTTTAGAAAAACTTATTAATTTTATGAACTTTTTTGTTTTGCGTTTAATCCTAGTTTTAGTGGCGGTAACTGGACAGTTACAATAGAAAGTATAAGATAATTCAGAGAAACACTGCCTTGAAATCGCACTTTATAATGACAACTCTTTGTAAATCTTATTCGAGATTAAATTTCTTGTAGAGAAGAAAATTACTCTGCAACATACCATATCCATTTTGGATTATTTGAACAAACGTATGCATATACTTTAAACCAATGTAACAATAACTAAAGCATGATAGTGTTAGCATAACTGATAGTCAGCTGTGATCTTAGAACATTGAACTACACCATCATGCGCTCTCAATTTCTTTTTTTTTAAAGTGTTATCTTTGCAGGATCTGAATTACACTAACCACTACTTTCTATTGCAACATAAGAGTTACAACTGAAATCGTATCTGTTTCGGCCAATACTTATGTATACATGAACATAATACAGTGAAATCTGGTATTAACGGACACCTTTTTGGGGAACCAATTTTTAATTTTCCATACAAAAAGCGTGCTTATAAACGGACAGCTCCCATAACCGGACAAACAACTCTGGCCCCGTGGCTGTCCGCGTAAGAGAAATTTCACTGTATTGTAATTGTTGATAAAAAAAAGTATTAAAATCCTTACATTCATCAATTTGTCTTTATTTCAAGTTACATTCATCAATTTGTCTTTATTTCAAGTTTTATTTTTTAACTTCGCTTTATCCATATCTGTTACGATATATAATTTAATTTAAATCATTAATAATTATAATAAAACTAAGCAAACAAAAATTAAATTATTAAATTAGATTTAGAATAAGAAAAAAAAAATACTAAACAATAATTTAACGAATCTGGAACAATTTCTAATTTTTACCATTTATTGTTGTTGAGTTAATACCATCGTAAAGCTCAGATAGTTTACCATTTTGTAGCGGTAAAAATTGTTGCGAATATTCTGTCATTGGTGAGAGATTATTATTCTTTGATTCCTTGTATTTCGGAGTGGGCAATATCTTTTTTTTCGAAGGAAAGAACACCTAAAATGCAATAACAGAAAATGTAAATACAATAGGCAATCTTTGAACTCCATATATTTATACATACCTTCAAAGCGCCCTTAATCATCAAGAAGAACCAGTAGATTTGTGGGAGAAACAGTATGAGTATACCAATGATGCATCCACGTGGTAATGTTACAATGGACTGTTAAGAAAAACATTTATTTAAACAAAAGTATAAATTGAAAACAAAAATTGTCTCACATCAATGAATGAACTGTTGATAACTTCACTGTATTTGTAGAAAACATATGGCCACATTACGATTCGACATAGGAAAAATGATCCCAACATTACTAGACCATTGACAATATAGATTCGTGAATCTTTCCATCCCAATGTGCTTAGGATGCTGCGCAAAGATACAAATGGTGTGGAGAACTCCATCATATAGATGTAGCTGTAAATGCAGTGGCCACCGCCGCGAATGTACTGAAAAAATAAAAAAATATAATATTATCAGAAAGAATTGATCGTATATTGGATTAACTAGGATGCATTGGGCTATGTACCGAGTTAGTGGAGTAGGGCAAAGGCGGTCTTCATACCAAAAGTGGCCCTATCGTCCAATCAGTCTCACAACTTTTCTTCTGAAGACTATGAAAAAGTTTGTCAATAACTATATAAGGGAGGAGATTCTCTGCAGATCCCTCTTACATCAGTGTCAGTACGCGTGTAGAGCGGTCAGATCAACAGAGACTGCTCTATATCAACTAAACACCATACACTAAGGACACTGTACTTTGCGCTTTTCACGAAGCTGTTGGGCGCTCCCTGAGTAGAAAAAGCGTTGATGCCACTATTATAAGATGGGTACGCGATCTGCTGAGTACAAGATGGGCGGAAACTTGCACAACACTTCATACCATCAAAATGAACACCACTAAGGGCTGCCCGTAGGGGGGAGTACTATCACCGCGGCTCTGACCAAACTGACCAACCTCCCCATAGACTATCAAACCTACGCTGATGACATTTGTCATAGCCAGAGGGAAATACGAGAAAACTTTATGTGATGTAATACAAAAATGCCAGGTGTGAGCGAAGCTCTCTCTAACTGATTCCAATAGGAATAATGACGAGAGGGATGCTCCTTCGTCTCGGACTTGTAGGGAGCACAATAGATCGCGTCGCATCTCATCCTTCAATAATAATAAAACTAACTAGGATATAGTAGATATATTTGTTTACTAGCTGTTGCCTGCCCGGCGTTGCCCGTGCTTTAAATCAGTCGCGTCATTTGATTGTAGTATGATAGAAAGGTAGTAGTAGGAAGTGATATTATTTAAATTAAGATTCTAAAGAATTCTGAAGCCAATACATTATTATCTGAACTAAGTGGTTGTTCCCTAAAGATGAAACGATTGCACAAAAAATTGATGGAAATGTAATATACCTGTCTACAAACACGTCTACACACATATGTACATAATATGTATTTTATGAGCATCAAATAATGGTACTTTCTGGTTTCTTGTCTGTAATAGTTGTACTTAATGTTCATATTTAAAGTACAATAGCATTATGTAAACGCCAAAGATATTAGGCTTTGTTGTAAGCATTGATCGTGAAGTAACTGGTGAGGTTTGTCTGAAATCACCAACTATTTACTAATTTTAAGACTCAACATCGCCTGCCTACCCCTACTACAATATATGTATTTGTGAATTGAATTAAGGTAACCAAATACCGCTGTAAAGTGACAAAAAAGAAAGTAAAAAAAATCGTGCATTTTCCCCTTTCTGTAGATCTAGATCCGCACGCTGATGAAGCAGAAACACAACTAACTAAAGTCGGTAGCAAATATCAGCAAAATCATCCCTCCTCTACTTTCAGTCACAATCAGTGTTCCCACTTCATTTTTTCCAAATTGTAGTGAACAGCTCCAAAAATCGTAGTGTTTCACACTAAATCGTAGTGTTTCACAGTAAATCGAACTACACTACCTCCCTTTCACTAACACACACTCCAACCCTTTTTTCTCAGCACAATTCTAGAGGGGAGCAGAACGGGCCCGATCCGTGGCCTACGTGAAGAGGACTGATCCTCACCCTCACAAACCAACCAACCAAATCGAAGTTATAATGCGAACATATTGATTGGAACATTATATTGGAAAAAGCATGGTAATATGAAGTACTTACATGCATATGTATGATTATAATTATGAAAGCACTATTAAAAACGTAATTACTTGAAAGTATCGCTTCATGGTGATTTTGGATTAAACATAGGAAATTATGTTAGGTGCTGCAAACGTTACCAACCAGTTACCAACAGACAACGCAATACGCAAATAACAAAAACCGTTATAATTATATTCTTGCGCTTGCGGCGTGGTTCGACTTTTGACATTTCTACAAAATATTCCACTGAACTGTAAAGAGAAATGCAGCTGAACGTTATTGTGAAATGGCTGCATTCAGATCATTCAGTCCGAAAATTTGAATCGTTAAAACATTTTAACAAGAATTATTGCATTTTCTTTAGAGCTATCATATTTTTTCTCAAATTATAGTGTTTAGGAATTTTTCGTAGTGGCGTAGTGAAAAAGTGTAGTGAAACACTTCAATTGTAGTGAAAGTGGGGACGCTGGTCACAATCCCAAAAAGGAGCATTAATTATTAACACGAACAACCCTCTCTCAACAGAGTGACGATCAATGGCAATGGTTTACCCATCATTCAATCCGCGTATGGGTAGAAAGAAAATAAAAAATAAGCGATAGCGATGGATTTGTGGCGAAGAGAAGAGCATAACATCTACGAAAACAACCCTCTCCCAACAGAGTGACGATCAATGGCAATGGTTTACCCATCATTCAATGCGCGTATGGGTAGAAAGAAAATAAATTAAAGAATAAGCGACAGCGATGGATTTGTGGCGAAGAGAAGAGCATAACATCTACAGAAACAACCCTCTCCCAACAGAATGACGATCAATGGCAATGGTTTACCCATCATTCAATGCGCGTATGGGTAGAAAGAAAATAAAGAATAAGCGACAGCGATGAATTTGTGGCGAAGAGAAGAGCATAACATCTACAAAAACAACCCTCTCCCAACAGAGTGACGATCAATGACAATGGTGTACCCAAAAATAATGACCAAATAATAAAAGCGGAAATTGAAATAACTCGAATTATGGAATCAAGGAATTGTATGTTTTGTTTAAAAAGTAGCCTAATCTCTAATCCAGGAAGTAGACTATCTATTCACGAAAGTTTCATTCAAGTCTGTTAAACCGATAAAGTGTTATAGAGCAACAAACATCCAAACATCCAAACATCCAAACATCCAAGCATCCAAACTTTCACATTTATATATTAGTAGGATAGTAGGATAGGATAGGATAGGATAGGATAGGATAGGATAGGATAGGATAGGATAGGATAGGATAGGATAGGATAGGATAGGATAGGATAGGATAGGATAGGATAGGATAGGATGAAAAGCTGACACTTTTATACACTTTTATGCAACCTCAACAAACAGAAATTGCAGATTTTAAGTTTCAAGAGTATGGACACAAATGTAAGCAACTTGATAAAATTACATATCTGATGCCCTTTCTCATCTGCTCAGAAGAATAATTATACATCCATACAAAATAAGAATTTTACGCATGTGCATCCGATTCCATTATTCGTCTCTTTATTCGTTGAATTGTATTGAATTCGTGGAATTTTCCGGTTTGTTTCCCTCTCGTGTCTATACACAAATTCAATTTTACCCAATGTAGTAAAAGTAGAGACACCTACACATTATAATGTATGTTCATATTAGGAAACCATCAATATTCCTTTATGTGCCCAAAATCATTGGTTTAAGTTTAAGCTGAATGGTTATACCAGAAGCGAATTTTCGAGACATATTTCAAGGCACAACCATTCAATTTTTACTCTCACACATACAAATTTCCCTTCACGTATTCACTTTTATATGATTGTGATAGGTTTACGTCACTTCAGGATATGTAAACAGTATTAGGAAATTGGGAAATTACAGAAAACAAAAACTGTCGAACGTAATGCAGTCCTGATAATTTTGGTTCAATCTACACTTCATTCTCAATGTTTGTGATTTTGTTCAGATTTTTCTGAGCGATATTTTTGGAGATAAGGTAGGGGGGCAGCAATTTTTTAACGTTATTTTTGAAAAAGTGTTAAGAAAAAAGTGACAAAAATAGTTCATACATTTTTGAATTCGTGCTTTAACCAGCTTTAATTTGACATCCCACACGATTACCTCAAAATCTGTTTTTTTTTAAACTTCCCATTTCACCGCCCAAAACGGGGGCACCGTAGCAAGTGGTTAGTGCGTCGGACTACTGAGCCAGCGGTCTTGGGTTCGAATCCCGCCCCAAACACCTTAAAGTTTTTCACAGTGCCTCTTTCGAATGTCTGACAAGCATCAAAGAGTATCATTTGTCACGATTGAGCTTCTCAACTCGCCGTTCGGAGTCGGCAAAAAACTGTAGGTCCTTTCCATTCATGCAAAAATATAACACGCACACACAAATGGTTGCGAGAAGCAGGCCCAGGTTCACCTCGAGCTGTAGCGCCAACTAAGTAAGTAAGTAACCGCCCAAAACTAGCCTGAGAAAAAAGCTTGTGACAGACAGACAGACACCGAACTGATTTCATTAGTGTTCCGTTTTTTGGTACAGAACACTAAAAATTATTCAACGAAACAGACATTCTGCCTTCTATTAACATAAACAAGATTATATCTAGCGAAGAATACATTTCTGTCAATCTAGGTCTATAAAAAAATTGTTTCTTTTTCTAAATCTCACCAATTTTCGTGGCGAAAAGTTTATTTTTGGATTTAATTAAAAACAAAACAGTTATAAAAAAAACAATTCCTCATTTCCCTCACAAAAATAGATAACCGTCTGTAGATTAACCAATTATTCCGATCACGAGTGCACACACGTAACGATAAAGAAGATAGCTCGATGAAAGAATCAAAAACAATAAAAGAAAACTGAAGGAAAAACACAATTTAGTTATTGCATCATGGATTCATGGCTCAGAGGTGAGTGCCATCACTTGGCACACTTTTCCACCACAAAATCAGCACCAATCGATGAAAGTGAAAACATTACTCGTCGTCGTCAGTCGTCATTCAGCGATTTTTTTTTCCATTTTGCTTTTGTTTTCAAGAAAAATAAAACAAGAAACAACTCAGTATCGATACTCACCGTCACAACCAATAGTCCAAATGTACCGATAAACACATGATGTATCATCATAACTGGATGTGTGATTACGTACTTCAGAAAATCCCATTTGCCTCCTTCCGGAATCTGGATGGGCTCTCCATCGTAGTCGTAGATTTCATCCTCATGATGGCGCTTATGGAACAGTGGTGAGGTCTCATCTATTGGGCTTGGGGACAGCGACGAAGAGGATGATGCTTTTCTCGCATTAGTAGCAATATGCTTGTCATACAGCCCATTTGTTGCGTGATACAGTGTCGGTGAGGGTGTAAAGGCAGGATTGGAAGTCAACTTCATTAGCTTTAGTTTATCGGAGATTTTCTGCGTGTGTACTTTGTACATAGACCAAATGTCATACATAAAGTAGGCTGTTCCGAACCAGGCATATGCTTCCATGAAGAAATGCGAGGCATATACAAATGACTTGCTGCATGTAGATTTGCACACGATGAAGCCCGCCAGGCAAGAGAAGGCTGCTTGAACGGCAGATACAATCCTGTAAGAAAGAGAAAATAGAGTTTTATTTTAATGTCACAAACTGTCATTGAATAAAGAATGTTGTAACGAGTCTTCGAATGCCACATACATATGTAACTAACTTTCGTTTCATATTCGATTGGAAAACTCTCTACACCCCAGAACTCTGACTGTCAAAAAAAAACTGTCTTTAAAAACACAAAACAAAAAATACGATTAAACATCTTTCTTAAAATTTATTAGTGCCAAATTCTCTTTTCACGCCGTTAGACCATGCTGAAGTTTAGCGAGGTGGGAAGGTTATCGAGTCGCCTACTGATACAAAGTTCGTGTCGCAACTTTAGCCAAACCAAACAATCAAATTATCCCATACGACTGACCCAACATGTACCATTGCGAAAGTTGGGCTGCACGGACAAAGGACCAAGTCAAAATTTAAACGATTGCAACGATTCCATATGGCAGACTGTTAGGGATTCCACGAAATTGTATTTTCCCACACGTAAATTGAATGAAATGAGATTCACTGAAGAGGGCGGCAGCCCGACATTGTTGGAGAAGTCGAGAGAATGCTTCGCCGATACAGAAGAATCATCCTACGAGCCCGACCTCATCAATCAAGCCCACGTACAGCTAAAAAGTAAAAAGTACAAAAAAGTGTCGCCAGAGTTTTTGAAACTACTCGAGCCATATGAGAGGTATGTGGAGCAGCCACCAAAACGATCTCCAAATAAAAAAAACTCAAGGGTTGTGATATCTACGTCAGACGATCATACCGAAAACACTGATGATAAATTGGATCCCAAGTGGAAGAATATGCGCAAATTTCTAACAAAAATAATGGCATTTAGAAGATTCGACGTTGAACCAAATCGTCAAAGCAATGTGCCCGAAGATGAGTCTGCAAGGTGCCCTAAAGTTCGTGTTCCACTTAATGCCAAAGTTCGTGATTTTAAAGAAGAACGTCCTGCTCTAAAAATGAAACAAAAAGATGCAATAGCACCAGTTCATTCAAGAATTAAGATCCATGAAACATCCATGCCCGCTGCGCTGTTTCAACCAAGGCTTCGGTCGCCACGATTACAATCTCACGAGAAGAAAATATCGCAGGATATCGACCCGAGGCGAATTAATCGTTTGGCCGTACGCACTTTTCAGCTAAAGGATCAACCCAGTAGTGACAAGGACTTCGACAAACACTCTGAACGAGTAGCAGGACGACCTAATTTGTACACACCAAAAAGACGAGCGGAAATCGCTCCAGTAAAGAAACGTAAATTCATGGTTTCTAAAGCGAAATCATCAAGCACTGTTGAAGAAGAAAAGCGACGTTTTAAGGGTCGACGAAAGCCACAGCGGGAATATGTACGTATGGATCCGAACGAGGTCCTAGGTCCAGAGTACATATTGGGTGATAATCGGGAGCAAGCGCAAATCCAGAAGAGAAAAAACAATTTATAAGTGTACAGTCTAGCATTTTGTACTCGAAAATGTTGCCAATAATAGGAAACCCGTGAGGAATTCCTATCATCGACAACGTTTTCGAATCAATATTTAGACTATTTAATTTACTGGAAATATAATACAAACGTCACTTGTTTGATGTTTCTATGACCGAACGATGGCCATGGACATATCAAACAAGAAGCGTTATTTGCTCGATTAGAGTTTGCACATGTTTTGAGTTTTATTTTAACTTTTTTGGTCCGTGGTTATCTTCTAGGACTTAAAGTTGGGAAAACAGGTTAAAAAGAATTCGATAAAGTATAAAAGGAAATACGGAGACGTACAGTTTTGTGCCGACTCCGAACGGCGAGTTGAGAAGCTCCTCATGACAAATGATACTCTTGAATGTTTGTCAGACATTCGAAAGAGGTGGCACCGTAAAAAAACATTTAGGTGTTTGCTGGGTTGAATCCAGGCAGCATTGCGTAGTAGTCCGACGCACTCACCACTACACCACGGTGCTCACTCTTTAGGACCATTGGATGATAGGAAAGAGTAAGGAATTGAAGCTCGAAAATTGCAGAAATAGATCAAACGATGAGACCTCTAGCGATGCAATAAATAAATATATGTATACAAAATACATAGGAGTACCCTTAGCTAGCAAATTAACATGGGAGCAATACCTAAATTCTATCTTTAAGAAAGCAACTAAAGCTCTATTGTGCACGAAGCCACTACTAGGAAAATCCTGGGGACTCAACCCCAAGATGGCCCTGCGAATTTACACACAAATGGTTAGACCTAGTATACTATATGTAGCTGTGGTTTGGTGGAATAAGACTAACCAGGAAACTGCCATTAACAGGCTTAACCAGATCCAGAGACTAGCATGTTTGAGTGTAACAGGGGCAATGAGAACCACACCACCTGCAGGTCTGAAAGCTCTACTGAACATCACCCCACCTAGCAATACTGAAAGAAGCAGCTAAACAAGCTCTTGCTCTTCATAGGATCTATAAATTCAAAGACGATAACCTAAAGGAACATCTGAGTATACTGAACCATATTTATCTAGCTAAAGAAAAGACCAGTGCCAGTGAAAAATGATTCATATACCCTTTAGCGTGTGTAGATTATAAAAAAAAATTAAAAAAAATGCCACAATTTCCCAAGCGGAACTATCTGCTATTAAGACAACCGCACAAATCCTACTGTAAACTTTCATAAAATAAAGATAAATAAATATAATGTCTGACAGCCAAGCTGTACTAAAGGCTCTGAGAAGCCACAACTACAAGTCAAAAGTCACATTCGAATGTCACTACCTAAACCAAAACCTGCTGGCAGGTTCAACTGATATGGGTGCCAGGGCAAGAAGGACATGAGGGAAACGAAAAGGCTGATATAAGTCTATTTATTGAACCTGCCCCTTACTATGGCTTCACAAGACTTTGACTGCTTCTAATCTTATGAACAAATTTAAATGCATGCGACTCTGACGCATTCAACTAACAAGTCTCAAAAGTCCCGTTAGCCTGTTCTCTTAAAATTTGCTAATTAACCGTTGCGTTCAACATAAACCACTTTTTCCTTCACCATTCTAATTGTTCTCTAATTGCCATATACATCAGAATTGTCACTTTTCAAAATACCTGCTTCTAATCTAGGGAACCGCAGTGTATTATATCAGAAAAGGTCATAAGCCAATTACTTTTGCAGTTGGAGTTCGTCCTCTACGAAGAGGTCAGTAGAATTACTATCTCTTACTTTGGAGTTTCAAGATAAAATAGCTGCTCAAATATGAACATTTGAAGTATAACATACACTTCATGCTTAGCACACTAGTAACAGCGTATCATAATGATATTCTAGAATCGAGATAAAAGTGATGTTTGTAAGTTAAGTGAAATCATAAGAAATCGAACCACCACTTTTATTATCTTAATGCAAGATCGATTTACTCTAAGATAAAGAGAGAAAGATAAAGTCTAGACTTCCCTAAGTTTCTCAACAATTTCAAATACCTAAGCACGCACTTATCTACATATAAAGATAAATGTATCGAGCTAGCGAAATACCTCAGAAACACGACACCTTACATGTTACATCATCGTACAAATTCCAAATCGAATCAAGTAACAAATTAATTTTTACGGCACGTTTTGCAAACCTAGCCAGCACATATTCCACTTTACTTTGCTAAAAAACAAATGTAAAAAATCGTACCTTCCCCATATGGAACATTGCTTTGAACAAAAATGAAGTCAACGTATTTGTCCACAAGTTTCCATGAAGTTCTCGTATTTTTATTATTGTGGTCGTCGGTCGTCGCAAATTTCTATCATTTATAACAGTCAATTTAGAAAATTGTATTCTCCTCAATTTCAATTATTTTGCACCAGTGTTCGTACTGTACACCGCTCTGATATCTAATAATTTGTTTTCATAAGTCAGTGGATACATAAAGCGAACGACCGACCGACCACTAGTTCACTTTCAGCAATACATACACACACACACGTGTATGTTATAATGCAATAATTTTCCACATTATCAGACAAAATAAGTTATATCTACTTTACGCCTTTACGAGTATACACTTTACAGTACTAGTTAGCCGAAAATGACAGATAGTGAGTGTGAGTACGTGTGACATTTAAATTGCCACGGTCGATTTATTCCTCCATGGAGCCACGATTTGTCAAAATAAAGTACAAGCAAGGGAAACCAAGAAATTTGTGATAAAATTATTTTCGATAATTATGTGTTTATTTTGGTTGTTGTTACATTTGAAATAAAAAGCGAAAAAGTAAGCCGTCAGACTGATTGCCGCAATTGGGTATTTGTTCTTATAAGTGCAGGTGATTTAGAGCGCATTTAGAAATGCTAGTATTTATTGCTTTTTTGTAGATAAAAAGAGCAAGATTGACTATAACAAGGTTATTAATTTCAATATTAATGATGGATAGCTACAGTGCTTTGCAAAAGTATAACCGCACTGTATAAGAACTTCAATTCCTCATCAGTTTTATTCAATCTTTAGTTTTGATTTTGGCAAACAATAATGCCGCGTGGTACGCATTTAACGAAAGTCGAAAAGGGTTTATTTCGCGAGGCGGGTTTGGGGTTTAGAGCAATCGCGAAGAAAATATCAAGATCGGACAATGCATTCGACATTTCTTATAAGATCCAGAGTCTTATGGCACAACAATCCAACCTGGGCGTCCACAGAAGCTTACAAGTCGCAATCGAAGGCGAATAACAAAAGCTCCGTCAAATTCGGTTCTTATGTCGGAAATTCGGAATGATTTAGATTTAGATGTTTCGGTTTCGACGGTTTCGCGTACTATAAAACGCAGCGATATAATCGTTCGAAGCAAAATGGTGCCCGAGTTACATAAATAATATGTGTATTCATACACATATGCCACACCAACACCCACTGCACACATACATATGTACATATTAAAATACTGATCAGCTCAAGCTCACCAGCAGTAACATCCCAATCAAATGGAGACGTGACGAAAGCTTGTGGCCAAAAACAAGTGCAGGTGAACTGTTATATTTTATAGTTGGTAATTAGTCTTTTGAGTTCGTAACGTGTTGTCGTGAATCTCTTGTCGTCTTTCTATCGTTTATTTTGTTCGCCAATTATAAATGTTATGTTTAGTATTTAATGTGTAAATAAAGAGAATTTATTTTGAAAACTTGTTGTTTATTTGTTTTACATTGTTCCCAAAAATTCGGGAACGTAACTCCTGCTCCATTCTAACAGCACCCCACAATGAATAGAGAGTTAACTTCGTTCGTAAAAGCATTGATGGTAATTGGAACCGTAGATAACATTTTATACTTTGTTCCAATTTTTAATTTAAAAACAAAATTTGTTTTAAAGATTATTTTTAGTGACGAAAAGAAGTTTAATATTGATGGACCGGAAGGTTTTAATTTGGCATGATTTACTGAAGGAACCAAGTTTTTTTCCAAAGAGGAACTTCGGCAGTAGAAGTCGTACGGTATGAGGCGCTTTCTGCGCTCGTGGTAAGGTTTCACTTTCCTACCTCCACAAAAGCTGCTCGAAGATAACTTGGCACTATATTTAAGGCGATATCATCGATTTCCCCATGTCTTTCAGCAAGATAATGCAGCGATTCACGTAAGTCGTCAAAGTTTGCAATGGTGTCAAGCCCAAAACATCAGGTAGTGACCGGAACGTTCTCCGAATTATAATCCGATAGAAAATCTTTGGGGAATTATTACACGCCAGGTTTATGGCCAAAATCGGCAATTCATGAACGTTGGCGACTTCGAGAATCAATTATGGATGCTCCTTAGCTTAGAGGATTCCGCATTAAGAAAACTAGTTGAGAGTATACTTACTTAGTTGGCGCTACAGCTCGAGGTGAACCTGGGCCTGTTTCTCGCAACCATTTGTGTGTGCGTGTTATATTTTTGCACGAATGGAAGGGACCTATATTTTTTTGCCGACTCCGAACGGCGAGTTGAAAAGCTCAATAGTAACAAATGATACACTTTGATGCTTGTCATACTTTCGAAAGAGATGCCACCGTGAAAAACTCTTTTAGGTGTTTGACCCGGCCTGGAGTTGAACCCGGGCAGCATTGCGTGGTAGTCCAAAGCACTAACCACCACGGCCACGACAACTACAAAAATAACAGTTCTGTAATATCTGTGTGTCGTTATTTAAGGACAGCTTATGGTCGTCATAATTGTACAACTAAAAGGAGACCTACCTGTTTGTGATGTTATAAGGTCTATGTATCATCGGAATGCTAGTAGCAAAAATTCTTTGAACTTTCCTATACGAGTATGTACTACAGAGTACCAATTGAAAGGAAAATCAAAGCCAATCTGTATTAATTAAATGTCCCACTATGAATTTAACGCTTCTCTGTGCTTTCGGATAAAACCGTCTTAAGTAATTAATAAAAAAAAAATACATAAAAGTCCCCAAGAGACACATAATTCATCTTTTATTGCATGTCCCGTAGATATTGTTTTGTTAATTACTCAATTTCATGAAAAATCCCGCCAAATAAAATAGCACAAACAAAATGTATTTAACTGTTTTTTTTCGGCTATCAACGTGTTAAAATAGGTTCAATGGAGATAGATACATATGTATGTACGTATAATCGCGTGCATGGTATTCATAAAACGGCCTTGTGAGTTGTGACCGCCCACCACTAATGGCACTCTGAATTACCATGAATATTTCAGTGATTTAACTTTAGACACCGAATGGGGGACTTTCCTTCGGCCGAACACGGTTCATTGGCGCTGACTAAAGAGTAGAGTATGTTCGTCATCCATTTCCAAACAATAGAGGGATAGGAGTTCAATTTTGGTCTCTTTTTACATTGTTAATGTAGGCTCAATCATGCGTGTGCTGGGTGGGTAAGCAGACGCACTGCAACAATAATTACAGTAACAAAACTCCCAACTCACGCAACAAAAAGAGTAATAATAGTAGGTAAATAATAAACCGACATTAGAGGGCAGCAGTGTACTTAAATATGCATAAGCAGTTATGGATGAATAGAAATAGAAAGGCGAATAGAGTATACATATATACATATGTACTTGGATTCGATGTATTGGAGAAATTGAGTTATCTCAAACGAGAATATAAACTTATTTTGATCGTGTCTTGTTTTGGAATAGTACACAAACATAAGACCATAATAATTTGCGGTGTTATTTTTATCGATGACTTTCCTGTCGAAAGGACACTGTTGGGAAAGCGTGCTTGGGTCACTTATGACAGCAATCAAAATAGAATGTAGCATGAGAAACGTGTCGATATTGTCGATGTTATCAAATTTGTTTTTACCAATAATAAAACAGATAGAGGTAGAGGTGAAATTATGACGTTCTGGTGACAACTTGAATATGTGTCAAATTTGAAATTTCAAATAAATTGGTTTGAATTTCCGACGGTTTTTTGGTATTGATATGATTTGAAAAGACAAATATTTGGCATAAGTAGTGACAGCTGAAGCTGACAAGCTGCTGTCATTTTTTTTTTATTTATTTAAGGAATACGAGTATATTAGCCAACAGCAAGACGAAGTTTCAGACAAACAAATGGAAGAGTCGTACCGAGGTAAAAGTGTCTGTTGCTGATTATTCAAATATATTGACGTCTCGCATCGCAATTCTTTTACAATGAGCGCCGTCAATTTCGAACAAATCCGTTCGATTAAGAAAAATAAGATGAAACCACGTGATATCGGCAGAATCAGGAAGTGCTATCACTGGGAAATTTCCAGCCAAACAAGCGGGTACACCTATAAAAATGAAAACTACTACATAGATAGAACGAGGCGAAGTACTTACACACATATGCTGTCAAGTAAAGGGTCACTCAACATCGACTAATTGGACAGAATGTCACAATAGACAGCTATATTGAGGTAATAAACGACTTTGACCACCTTGGCTTTGTTATTAAAAACGAAAATAAGTAAACAAATACTAGGCATCAGCAGTCATATGCAAAACCAATCCAAGCTTCTTGCAACCATTTGTGTGGGCGTATTATATTTTTACACGAATGGAAGGGACCTACTTTTTTGAAAAGCTACGAATTGAGAAGCTCCTCGCATGACAAATGGTACTCTTGAATGCTCATCAGACATTCGGATGAGGTGATACCGTGAAAAAACTTTGTGGTGTTTGCTGGAATTCAACCGGCATTGCCTAGTTGTCCAACGCAATAACTACTACACCTACACCACGGCCGGCGCCAAAACGGCTCTGCTATTATATAAAACAAAAAAAGAAAACATCTCAGCCAACACGTACGATTACTCTTGCCAATTTTTGTTTCCCTGTGCCAAGTAGACATTCTCTAATATATAAATCCTTCGGGGTGAAGCTCGATGATGCTCGATAACCGCTGGGCCGATTTTCATGATTCTTTTTTTGTTCTTTTCGTATTGCTGTACTTCAGGTTTATGTATAAATCCTGACCCGCTAGGTGGCGTGGGAGTCAAGTTATGAGCAAAATCTATGTTAATGGACCAAATGACTCATATTCACAATATATGTTGGTATAGTGCCAAAAGAGAAAACTACAAATCTGGACCCGATAGGTGGCGCTGAAGTCGAGTTATTAATAAAAAAATCTTTATTTAGGGAAACAAACAAAAGAAAAATCCGACAACGCACAGCAAAAACAAAAAAAAAACGAGCAGCGCACAGCAACAACAAAAGCGAACAACGCACAGCAATAACAACAAAATCGAACAATGTACAGCAGTATTGTATTGTGGGAACACACGTGCGCCTTGGCGGTTCATAGCATAATCATCAATTTTGCTGCAATATCTTTTTATCTCTCTCTAACTCAAAATTGATATCTTCCCCTTTTTCAAGTTTTTGATTTTTTGTTTCATCGGTTTTATGCAGTTGATTTAAGGTAAAAATCCTAATATATAAAAACGTTGGGGCGTATGTATGTCTGTCCATCACTGCTGGTACAACAAAATAATAGTAGAAAAACTATGCTGTTGTTTATTCACACTTTGAACATTCTGTTGTTTATTCACACTTTGAACATTTGTTGTGATTCAACAAAGTTTGTCGGATATGGCGGCTCTTATTTCTACCAAGAACCACATTACTAAAGCAGCGTTTTGCCTACTGTTTTAGTACACGGGCGAAGCCGGGCGGGACAGCTAGTTGATTAATAAATCTATATACCGATGAACTAAGGAGACTCTATTATAAGACCCTGCTTACCCTATCCTGTTAAATACAGCTGACGCATGGAACCCATAAAAAGCGAATGAGGACATAATTGAAATGATATTCGGTTGCGTTTACGGATTTTGGAGAAGATTCAACGACAAACTAAACAAGCTGTACAGCGATATCGACTATTCAAATATGTACTGTGGTTTGAGATGGCTAGGATTAGGATGTGTAGAGTAGAGCGAATGAACAGAACATCAACAGGAGGCAGCTCGCTAATTATTATCGGCCTTTTAGGAGGAACTGGTTATTGGTTGAGGAACTGGTTACCCCGACCTGCAGTACAACTTAAGTAAGTAAGATAGGGAATATCCTAGTTGTATTCAAAAACGTGGTGCGATGAAGGTGTTTTTAGTGAGTCAAGTAGTCCTGGTATTGTCATAGAAATTTGAATATGTGTAACTGATCTTTGAAATTATTTTCAGAGCGAAGATAATGATGAAAGCATTTTCAAGAAACGCCAGTTTCAACGTTTATCTGTCTTTTTCTGTTTCATCACTCAGTCTTTCTAATCCAACAGATAAATTCGCAGTATTCATTTGAATGAAATGATATCATTTACGAACAAATAAAGCTTACACATCTGTCACGCTGTAATGAAATTTATTTTATTTTTGTATGTATATAAAAAAAAGGTGTACTCAAACTGATATGTTTACTCGTACTTTTGTCAAATTAAGCCGCACACGTTCAACGTTGCATTTACCCTTCCAACACACTTTCACAGATAACTAGATACGAATTAAACTTTAGTTTATTGTTTAAAATTCCAAACAACTCATCTTTTTTTTGTTTACTATCTGATTAACAAAATTAACATACTCGTCGTACCTAAACAAACTAAGAGTAAATCTTTCGTGATAATGAATCTGATATACTTGAAAAGTACAAACAAATATAATTAAGTGATTCTCTGATTTGTTGTTGTATACATTTTTGTGTTCATCATTATTATAGCCTATTACTCAGAGCTTAAATATATGACATCAACTGACGTAATTATCTGTACGTGATGTGATAAAAAACAACGGACATTTGATGCGATACTCGATACACATTATGAAATGGCTTAAATGTTTGTTTACCCAGTGTCTACAAAGTTTAGTTAAAAACAGTGGAGACAGAGAGGCGAAGTAAAAAAAAAAAAAAAACAAGTTATTAACGAATTCGCTACCTAAAAACAAACAAAAGAGGTTTCAATAATCACGTGAATTTTTTCCAATAGTATGTATCTGATATAGAACTCCCATTCACATTATCATATCTGCGTGTACAAATAGACGTTTTCAATGGACAGATACGAGTTAGTTGCCGTGGATAGTGTCAACATACAATTAGTGCCTATACTCAGAATATAATTTAATTAGAATTGCATAAAATACACTTGAAAGGAAATATGGCGGATGGCAATATTTTTGTTTTGACCTTATCTTGCATGCGGATGGCTGTTGATTTATAAGAATGTCATCGAAATAAGTGGGCACCTGTTGTTGACAAATTTTGGTTAAAGATTACGCTTCTAGACTGTCTGACTCAACTTAGCAATATACGATTAATTGCGACGTAGACTATTAAATGTTACACATAAGTAGACACCTTATACAGGTTTGAGTTTACAAAAAGTTTAGGTCCGGTTTTTAACCTAAAAATATTTCAACTGTGGTGTCGCTGATAAAACAGCCAGACAGCGGGTCACATATCTACATACATATAAATAAGAAGCTCATGTCCGCCAATAACCTGTCAAAGTCAGCATCGGACCGGGGAATCTACATTCGAATTTAGAGGGGGCTATTTGTCACATTTACTTGTCAGTTATGTGCGAGTATAACCTCCAACTGCACCCGTACAAAGATCTCTGAAATTCGTTAAGAATACGGTTATGAATAAAAATTGTTCTTTTTTTAGATTTCTACATGCTCGTATGTAGGTATGAAGGTGTGCAGCTTTTTCTCAATCGCAACAGTTAAATTGAAATCACAGTACCAAAAAAAGCGGAATGGCAAATTAAATTCCAGACCAAATTTGAGGAAAATATTATAGGTGCGGTTTTCTATAGATCAAGATCGAAAATGGAAAAATACAAATAGCCAAGTTCGAGACAAACTGAAACCTTAATTGTCAAATTTGGTAGTTGTCAAGTTGATGGTCATGACATGATACAAGCGACAAAAAAGTTTACTGATTTGTTGATCAAACGCATATTTTGGTTTTGGTTGTGTTTTTTTCAACGCGTATATAAATGTTTACAAAATGCTAATGCCGCTTAACGAATTCATCAGGAAAAATTGGCAGCACAGACATATTTATGACAGATAATGACACAGGAGCTGTTAGTTGATGACAACATTGAAAAACAAATTGAAGAAGAAAATTATAATATTGCTTATTTGCATATACCTTGGACATCAAATAACCCCACCAATAAAAGTCTGGTGGCGTTAAATCAGGTGATCTGGATGGCCAGTCAAAATCGCCGTTTTTTTATATGAGTCGCCCTGGAAACAATGGTCACAATAAATTGATTCTTTGTTTAGCTGTGTGGCATGTAGCGCCGTCTTGTTGAAACCAGTAGCCTAGCCACCCATGCCATTTTCACGAACAATGGGCATCACAAAATCCGTTATCATGGCACGAGAACGCTCGCTATTGATCGTTACGGTAGCTCCATAGTCTTCGAAAAAATACTGTCTTGTTCGTTTTCTGGATGCGTGGTTAGCATTACTAAGACTACCGGAGCTCACAAATTTTGTGTATAAACCTTGCATATAAACCTAAAGCGGCCTCTAGACGCTTTGTACCCTAGACGATACAATATTTTTCCCAATAATTTAGTAGTCGGCTGATATTTATATAAAAAACATGTTGAGTGATACTGAAGTTTGTTGTGTGGCCATTGTACTGGCTCCTCTTAGTTTTCGAGAAACTGCATCGCCTCAAAGTACCACAATGTTGGCTCTACTACCTCCTCTCCACTCTTTTCAGAGTCAGAAATTCTTTTTAATTCCTTTCTGAAATTGATTGCACAGAAAGTTCAGTTTTTTAACTAACTGCGCTTTATCAGCTTCCGGATGTTTCCCTGTATTTTTTCATACTGTTAATTTTTTTTATCCCTGTTGCTGGATTCCTTGCTCCTTATTTGCCACAAAACCGGCAGAGTTTCGTACACTTCGAATAATTAATGAAAGAATATTCTACAATATTACGTACAGACGATAAATTTTTTTTATATTCACAATAAATATAAAACCGATTTTCATTTTGCGCAATATATTGTACAACCTCGCAATATAAACTACAGACGGTCAATAATATTGCGCAATATTTATTATTGCAAAATAATATTGAGCGTCTAGGGGACGCTTTAGAAGGGCTTAAAGTGTTACCACCTGGAGCACTTTTCACTTTACTTTTTTTACGAAACGCACGTTTAGTTTTCACGATTGAGAACATATTTTGAATGTATAGCTGAACAATTTCAGGTAGTCCTTTCCAAATGTACTCTTCCATAGTATAAATTTCCTCCGACTGACGCTTCCAACGCGGTTTACCAATTTATCATTAGTCGATGTGACAGCGCTGTCAAAACTTATAGGGTTGCCGGATGCTTCGACTTTAAATGGCCTACCCTGTATATATTTATTTAGTTCCGATAAAAAAAAATGTATTATCTTAGATGAGCAATTTATTGCTTATTGACTTAACTAATCGTCATCAAAAGAATAAATATGAGATGGAAGAATTGTTTTCGATTGTTTTTTTTTACGTTTGGATTTCTCCAGTTGTCGAATGAATGGTTTTTTTTTCATAGGAATCCATCGCAAAGGTAGACATGTGCATTTGGTATCAATGTTTTTATATCCGCTTAGCTAAGCGGTGAAACTATCGCCGCTAATTTTATTTTTGTTGTATTTTACATGTAAATTTGCAAAATAAGCGTATATACGCATGGAAAAAAACACGGCCTTTGTTTTAATAGCCATAATAAGGTACTTTTGTCCGATGTACATCCTATAACTTAAGTAATACAAAACTCAGCCGGCTCTGCAAGTGTAAAAGACACACGAAAATGTGAGCTGAAGCCTCTACGTCTACAGGCTTTTGAATCACAACATCGGATGTAAAGTCTTCCATGATAACAACTGCAAAGACAAAATAATGTGGATTTTCAAAGTACTAGGCGGACTTATAGGACCCAACTACTGTTACTACAGTTAACCGAAAAGATTACTTACATATGTTCACTCTGAAATCTTTCACAAAATGACGACATTGAAGATTATCTGGGAAGATGTCCAGTGCTTGCCTAATTTCGTTAAAGAAATGCGTTAAAAACACCAAAATTTGTTTATCATGTGTCCCCTCTTTTGAATATCCGACAAGCATTCAGTAGCATTCATCCTTAGAAGCTTCTGAAGTCGCCGTTCGACAAACTGCAAAAAAAAAAACTAAGACCGCTTTTTATTTTTGCTAAATTTCCTTTTATTTACATATTTATATGTAGATTGAGTATGAGTAGTAGCTCGCGCGCCTATCGCACGTTAACTGTTTTTTTTAAATCGTCAGCGCTTAAATTAGTTCCAGATGGACCAATCTTAATGGTATGATATATACATAAGCATATAATGTGCCCATTAACGACACGCGCGTTGTTAAATTGTTATCTATTTTTTATTGATGTACCTTTACCTTATCCATTTTTTAATTCTCATTTCTTCGTGCGCTGTTAAATCAATTTAATTTAACTTTAGGTTTAAGCTTCGAAGATTTCTAATGTTTTATTCCATACGTCGCGAGCAGATATTCATCTTATCATTTAGATTGGAATTAACTTTCGCTATCAAATGAAATTTAAATATGTTACATTCATAGAAAAGTTAAAACGTTACATATTAACATATTACCTCATTTGCAACAAGAAATAAATTCGTATTTCTCAGCAACGGATACAAACACATATGCCAAAAGGGACATTTTATTAAAAAAAAAAAAAAAATACAAATCGTTTAATTTCTCTGTTACTTCAAATCGAATACGACACCACATACGCAGTCGTACGTACACAACTACCGCCAAAATATTTATCTCATCCACATTCACACAGCCAGCACCATGGCCCTTGGCATTATTCCAAATAAGCCAAATGAATACACCCAAATGAAAATAGATGAAAAGAATTGTACATATTTATGACCTTAGTCTAAGAACGCAGTTTTAATGGAAAAGGATACCAAATGATATTACGGATTTATTTAGCGTCGTTTTACGACAACGAGGACGACGACGATGACAATTGCATTCCACGGAAAAATTGGACGGTTTTTTGAATTGGTCGTTTCGAAAGATATCAGAGAGATAGAGAGGAGACAAATTACCGAATATAATGGCTTAGTTTGGCAGACAATGTGGCGATGGGTTTTTTAATTCGTTATTTATAATAAACGAAATGGAATGAAATAATTTAAGCCCCACTCTCTCTAGGTCTGGTCTAACGAATAAAATTAGTTACGTATACGCCATACATAGGAGAGAATAGCACGTTAAGATTGAAACGAAAAATTTTGTAGTTGTTCGCTTGGTTCAATGAATTTCATCATGGCTTTTAATGCTGACATATTTCTTTTCTCTCTTTCTCAAAAAAAAAAAAAACAAATTAGTGGATGCAACTGCGAGACCCGCCTTCGACTGGATTATCGATGTTGAGATCAGAATCGTATGTGCATAAATATGTACAGCTACAGCTGTGTTCAATGAAATAACAGTGCATCTACAAATGCACTTTGAAAGCGAATTTGAAAATATACTTCATTAATTTACCAAATAATATTTTTTTTTGTTTGGTATAACCTAAAATATATAAAAAATGATGACATTTAAAAAAAAAGTACTAAAAAACTAGAAAATGCCACTTTTTTGGTGTTCGATGAAATAGCACTGCTGGAAAAGAAATACGATACCGTTAATGTTTCAATTGTTTTCAGCTTCGAATGTGACTTACTTCAATATTTAGTTGTTTATCTATTATTTTGTATCTCGCACTGGTGTTGGCATATTGTAATTAATAATATTCTGGTATATTTTCCGTAGAATAGCCTCCCACGCTTTTTGATCCACTTCCCACAATTTCCTAATACATATTTCTGTCTTCAAAGCATTTTTTTACGCCAGTCCAAATATTTTTAAATGGATTTACATCCGGAGCCCGAGGTGGCTATAACATTACGTGGCCTTTAGTCTCCTCAAATCAATGCTTTGTTGCTTACGCGCGCCGTATGCTTCAAATCGTTATCCTGCATAGATACCCTCTTAAGAGGCATTAACTCTTCAGCATACGGCAGCATAAATTTTGAAGAATTTCAATATTTAAACGAATTGGGTAATTACTTCTGCACCAACTCCATTACAAGATAAATTTGCTCAAATCATCATTCGGGCACCTTCATGTTTAACCGTTGGTAGAGTATACTGAGGCTGGTATTTTGCATTAGCCGGTCTACTGACATATTTCCTAGATCCACTAGAGCCAAATATTTTAATTTTGGACTCATCTGTCCAGAGAATATTTCTCCATTTTGATATTGGCCGTTGGCTGTGTTCTTGGTCACATTGTATGCACAATGTGATGTACACTATGTTGTTTTGTCAGAAGTGGAACTTTCCTCGACTTTTAATCTGACCGCTTTAAGTCTCTTTCCTACCGTTACAACACTTATCGCGAGATTGGAATTTTTTTCTGATGAGATAAAAGGACCACGCTAAGCTGTTCTTATGATTTGGACATCTTCCCGAGCAGATGATTTTCCCTGTTTTAACCTGCTTTCTTGTTTATTCTCATGTTTTAGCATTTTTTATTATTTAAAAAAAAAATCATAATTGAATAACAGCAAAGTATTAAACAATTTCAATTTAACGTATAAATTCAATGAAAAACATACTACACTGCTATTTTAAAGAACAGCTTATTTAGACGTTTAAAAGTTCGATCATTTATTTACATTGGAAAAGTGATTCGAAATTGTATCAGTTTTTCGCTAAATTGTTACTTTGGTTAAGTAAAACGTTTTGTGAAATTAAGATTTCTAAAGGCAAAGTTAAACCAACTTAAAACATAGAATCCAGATATTTTAAAACACGCACTGCTATTTTATCAAACACAGCTGTATGTATGTTAAGTATGTGCCACGGGACTGGAGTTTTTAGTCCAGTTATGAGAACTGTCCGTTTATAAGAACGCATTTTTTATGGGAAATTAGAAATTGGTTTTCGAAAATGTGCCCGTGAATGTTAAGTGCTAATGCCCGGTTTCACAGTGGGAGCTTAAGTCGTAGCTCAGCTAAGTAAAACGCAGAACTTAATTTTTGGCTTAAGTTTTTCGGGTTTCACAGTCATTTAAAATATTTGGCTTAGCTAAGTCACAGATTAAGTGTCATTGTGAACTATTTATGAAAAAAACTGATTATAAACTGATTAAATGTCAAACGAAATTCAATTGAAGTCATAAGTGATTGCATTTAATTGAATGATAGAAAAAACGAATGCAATCTTTTGAGTGCTTAATGAATGGTGATTATATTAATTTTTTTTTAATACTCAACGTGAAGTCAATGAATGCAATCAAAAAAATTAATTCATGGAATGATTTTGAAAGAATGCATTTCACAATGATTGCATTCTGCCACCGGTTGAATAACACCTCAGTGTTATCATAACCATGCAGTCTGGGGTAAGTGCATTGTTTCTATATGCAGAAAAAATGTATTTAAAAAGCAATAAATTTGAAGAATATATATTTTTTTGTTACCATATTGTCAATGTTCAATGTTAGACTCTTTTTGTTCCAGGACACAAATCGCAAATTGTTTGACATCCGAAATCTTGTGAAGAAATCAACTTCATCCCACCTATAAAAGTCTGATGTCGAGTATTTGTTTCCCTTCTAACGTGAACCACAAAATTATTACATCATATTCAGAATCACTTATACCTAACTATCCGCTTGGTCTGAATGTATTTCCATATTGAAATAATAATTAATAAAAAAACAAGTCATCCAAACCATAAGTAAAAAAAATAAATTAAGCTAATACTTAAGCGACTAAAATCGGGGGCTTAAGTTATATCAATACTTAAGTGGGGTTTACCTCTTAAGCCAGAACTGTGAAACATCAAAATGAGTTAAATCGTAGCTTAAGCTCCAATTGAGGCTTAAGCTCTCACTGTGAAACCGGGCATAAGAGATTTACTGTATATGTTCTCAATTTCAATTACTGTAATCTACTTAAATAGTCTAGGCAAACTTCCACCTGCAAGCTATTAAAGTCGAATCAACATTTGTTGGGAGCAACACTTTTACATACATATGTAAACCTATGTATTATGTACTTCATTTTGTTTGTAGATGTTAAGCTGTTAGAAAACTTTCAAGGATTTCCTCTTCGTCTACCCGCTACAAATAAGTTTCTACAAAGTTCTTTCACCACACCTTTAGATGTCACTCCTTGTACTCGAGAATATAAATACTTTAAGCCAATTATGAATAATTTTTGTCAAGATCAGGTATAAGAATGCTATTTGAGGATTTGCGCCATGTAAATATGTTTAGGCATTCCTACTAAGATGCGTAAACGGTGCTTATATTTACGGACAACAATGCTATTGAATTAAGGCCAATAAACTTCAGGCTACCTCTCCTTAACGATCCGACCAACACCAATTTAGTTCCAAGTAAGCAGACTTCCTCACAAGAAGAGGCGTTTCACTCATCGATCCTGAATATTTCTTTGGGGTCCTTTGAGTTGCATACTCAGCAATTGGGAAATTGATGGATTACAACCTTTCTGAATACTGTTAAAGATGAGTAAAGAGTTCAGCAGCTCGTGGCAAAGCCAGTTAGCTACTTAAGCCAAACCAAGAAGTCCTCAACTTCTAAATGGGATGTCTAACGCGACACGATGGGTATCTAGTGGAATAACGTTAAAGTCTTCAGTAAACATAACTCTTCAGTAGACGCAGTGAATAATAGACCTAGAATATCATATGCCTATCGAACATGCGTTCGTCCGAAAATGCATTTCTAAGATTATTTTGTGAGTGAAACGTTTATAGTCAATTTTGTTTAGGATGACAATGACTTAAGCCGTATTGTTGAATCGATCTTACTCGAAGAAAATGAAGGTAATGAGAGGATGATGGAACAAATATTAATTAAGTCGACTTAAGCGGTTATCTCTCTTGGTCACAGGGTTTATGTAGTGAAATTCTACCAGAGTTTGTGACTTTAAAATTAAACAAAAGATAGTACCGATTACCGAGTTATCATTCCAGCAAAACGTTGTTTAACCTGTACGAGTACACAAAAATCATATTGAACAAAGTGAAAGACTATGGCGCCTTTACATTTTCACACTGCGTATTACCTTCGACCACACCTAGTACAAAAAGCAGCGCATATATATTCCTATACCAATACATATACTGATATACATTTAAGAACGTTCAATAAAACGTATCAATAATAATTTATTTGAGGTCAGTTAATTATCGTAAACTGTCTGCCCTTTTAGAATAAATATAAGAAATACAAAGTCTAAAAGAAGTCAAAAGAGAAAAGAACTGAAAGTATTATCTTGCATTTACAGATTACAGACTAAGAGATTAATAGACGTGAAGTGTGTCTTTGTCTTTCACAATCTTCTATCACAAGTACATGTTAGCACACATCCCTCGACATAAACATTTTCTGCTAAATAATAATCTGTCGCGCAAATTCAAAAAAACAAAAACAAATTTCCTATTCAACAAAGTGCTTGGGAGCAAAAGTTCAATGTTCAGTGTACACAAATGTGAACGATAAAAATATAATAAAATTACAAACAAAAAATACATATTAAAGAAAGAAAATCAATTCCAGAAAAGCAATGCGAAGGCGAAAGAGAATGGCCGTCCGTTGATAATAAGTTTGACCCAATAAGCATGCGACTATCATGAGCATTCGTGTGATTTAGTTTCCTTTTACATAATAATCCAGATTACAGTGGGATTTGAGAAGAAGCTCGTGGCGAGATACTGCTTGAGTTTTTTTTTCCCTTCCAATGCGATATTGATTTCAAGAGGGAGAACTATGGGATTATGAGGAGTTAAGCTGGTTGGGTGTTTTCTTTTCTCGATTTAGAATAGGCACAGTCCTAATTATGTTGGGTACTGGTCCGCTGTTTGTGGGGAAAATGATACGAGTATTTGTCAGTATGTAATGGAGAAAAACGATTCATTTTTCGTTATTGGACAAGGTCATTTATTTGTCGTAGAATGCATTCTAGCTTATTCCGGCAAGAACAGAATTCATCTGATCTAGGCTCAGATCGCAATAATGACATAGGAGGACAAAAAAAAATTGGAGTGAGACCTGTGTAAACTAGACGAAAGGAAAGTGATTTTTATCAAGAACTTTTGTTTTATTATATATGTACGAGTCAAGCGCTTATTGAAGTAAATAATGTTAATTTTTGTTTGAAGACAATTGTGTCTTAAAGAATGTGGCTGCCAAACTCGTTTCACAGAGACCTAATCAAAACTTCGCTGGACATTGTGATAAACAACGTACCTACCCAAGAAATTGAGGTTGAACAATCATATCAGTTGACTTCGTTAAAAATATTGTATTTGTGCACTTTTAACCTTCAAATGACTTCATTTAAAATAGTTCACAACACTTCGTTTACAATCAGTCAATGAACTTTTTGAATGGTTAGGTAGGCACAGTATGTAGTTGGTAAATACCTACATACATACATTGTGGACACCTAGAAAGAGTGAAATTTGTAAAGTTACGTCACACTAAAAAGCAAAGATAGTTTACGAAGCCCACCACACCGGTAGGGTGCATATGCACTGAAATATGCCAAATTTAGACTCTTCACTGTTTATTGGGGTCAAGAAAATATAGGAATATACAGAAATATGTACATATGTACACATATACAACCCAGGCGCATATGCTGACAACACACATGATGTTTAGAAACGGAGTGTTTTTATTTAAATCGCGATGATGCAACCATTCCTTTCTCAGAATTAACACCCCCATTGTGCATATTTACATTTTCTTTACCCCACCGTTAATTAATAATTAGTGACAGTATGTACTCACTTATTTGTGATCTCCATGACATCAGACATCATCAGTCGATATTTCTTGCGAAATTTTATCCCTTGTGGAGTTTCTAGCAAATATTTATTAAAGAAATCCGTCAACGACACAAAGTAAATAAATCCGAGCGAGAAGAGGAATAGTCCTCGCTGCAATGAGATGCGGTCGGTGGAATTTTGTATCTGAAGGAGGCTGCCACACGCGATGCTTATCGAACCGATCGAACATGCTAGCGATACGTAACATCCACGGCGACCACGTAATGCCGGATGCTGGAGCGACTTTGTACCCATTGTGGTAATTTACAACAAAACACTTTTTTTAATTACAACTAATTCACTTTTCACTGGTTTTTCTGTTTGCTGTCCATTGATTCCACATGTACGCTTTAGAAGAGGAACAGCTGATGGGAAAGACTATTCGTTTTTTTTTTCCTGTTATGACACAACCGCACGAAATTCCTATAAGAAATGCGGTCGGATTCAAAAACTTCTCGGGTAGAAAAGCAGCAAAAATAACTACGCACACGCCCACACAAACTTCTTCGCACACCACAGTAGAAAAATAATTTACAAAAAAATAACAAAAGACCTAGCTTCAGCACAAGTTTAAAATAATTGGGTAAACAATGCCGAGACTTTTTTTAATTTAATTTTTGCACAAATTCAAGTGGGATTTGGGTCCTTTTATTGATCTGCTTTTCATCTACAAATTTGCTGCTGCTGCTAGCTTGATTCAGTATGCAACAAATTTCATCTTCCTCTCCCTCACGGGTGTTGGTGTTTTTTTCTCCTTTTTTCGGTTACGTGCGACACTTGCCCTAAAGTTTTGGTTTTCTTCTTATGCAATGGATTTGTTCACTTTTTTTTTATTCGGAATTAATGATTTTTTGTTTATGGAAGAAATGTGTGATAATTTGTGGGGAAGGGTGCCTTAAATAGCACTTAAACTAGCTAACACGCACGCGATGAGATTCGAAAGGCGAATGAAGGAGGTTCGTCTATCATCTGTTCGCGTGTTGCTTTATTCTGTACTGTGTAGTTGCGATATTTGATTCGTTTGCTTGGATTGCTTATAAAAAAAGTCTCCAAAATCTAATATCTCGTTGCAATTTTATTGGGGAGAGCGAACAACAACAGTGACTGCGATGAAAATGACTGTCGAATCGGACTCGTATCGTAGTGTCGAATGAATTTAAATGGAAAGAAAAACGTAGAAGAAATTATGTGAGAATGAGAAAATGGTGACAGTACGCGCCGGTCTGATGACAGTAGTGTGTAGGCCCCTAATGCATGTCAAACTGTACTGAGTCCAAGAAATCTCAAACTTTTTTAGGGTTAGTGTGCATGTAAACAAAAAAAAAAACTTTTTTCTCTGCAAATTCGAGACTGGAAATTTTGAATTAAACGTAGCTTTGTTTTCAGAAACAATAGAAATTTACAAAACAATTTACAATTCATACAATGCATTTTTTTTGGTTATTTTCTATAAAATAAGAGTAGTTTAAAGTTGTCAATTTAAAATAGTTTTGAGAACTTTTTCACAATTCAAGGCTAGTCCGGTGGTCGCGCTAAAGTAACAATTTTCAGAATAATCACCTCTGTGATCTATTCCGACCGGATTGAAAACAAATGGAATTACCAGGGATGAATTCGGAAAAATGCGTTAATTTCAAATGTTTCAATATTAAATTCTCTTTTTACGTGACTGAATGAAGTGAAATAGATAACAGCTTGCTCTTTAAACTACACAATCACCACTGTGATCAATTTCGGCCGAAATTCCAATCCGCTCGCTTTTTAATGTTTCGGTGTGCTGATTTTAGCATTTTTTTCGAATTCCTCAAGTTTCGTTCGTTTTAAATCCGGTTGGAATTGATCACAGTGGTCAATATGTACATACATACATATGTGTTGTGTATAGGTACATGAATTGATTATTTCCAGTTGAGTTAGAGGAAATTTCTAACCAATATTGCTAAGGTAACGTGAATGGTTTGTTAATTTTAAAAGTATTTTCTAAGTTATGCTGTTTTTCTTTGTGAAATCCGCCTGCGCACTTAGTAATGAGACGGATTCAGTGAAAGACAGTAGAAGTATGTTAACTTCGAGTAACACAAGGAAAGAAATCCGCTGTAAAGTGTACGAACAAAATGAACCAAGTTTGTAAAAAAAAAACATGATGTACCTTTTCGATGACAATTTAAAACACAAGTTTCATAGTAATACAATGCAATTACGATTTTGTTTAAAATACAAAGTCTTTTATTATTCCGTGTAAATAAGTACTAAGAATAAATTAAATATAGTAATCATTTCACTTATCTAAATTAATATCACATAAATCGGATAATCTTTCGTTGGTCTTATAGTGGTAGCATGTCGGCCAATGACTCCACAATGCTGCTATCGCGGAAACGGCCAATACGCAGAGCATACGAAATTGCATGCGCTACGTAGCTCTGTTCATGTACGTTATGGAAAAGATGTGCCATTGGTCCTAAAATACATAAAAAAGATAAGTAAACTGTGTTTAATTCAATGAATTCTAGTCTACCCTTGGCAAAGATAGTGGTGTCAGATCCCCCATGTGTGTTCTCATCCGTATTAATGGCAGATTGTTGAATATAGTCAAATGATGTTGTGTCATCCTTACTAGGATCGTGTCTTTTAATTGTATTTGTTTCTGTGTCTACTTCAGGTTGGAACGAGTTGTAACCAGTTCCGTAGGTTAGAGTTGTATAGGGAGTTGAATCACTTTTAGAAACTGAACCGATTCCTAGAATGCTGTTGCCTTTATCTGGATACCCATTGATTGTGAGCGTGTGCGAGTGATCCGCTGTCACAATAATTAGCGTTTCCGCGAGCTGATTTCTGAAATAAGAACTAAGTTTAGAACAAGAACATGAGACATAGGGCATCGGACAAACTTCATGTCTTTAACCGTCGCATCGACAGCATCATTTAAGGCCAATACTTCAGATAGCGCCTTTCGTGCTGCACCCCGATGATGGGCTTGATCAATGTTTCCACCTTCAACAATCAAAAGAAATCCTTTATCCTTGCTCTTAAGGACCTCTAAGGCTTTAAGTGTCATCTCTTTTAAGGAAGGCATTCCTTTTGGACCGCTGTCACGTTCGTGGTCATACTTTAAATGGCCATTGGCAAAAATACCTAAAAGTAAAGGGCATACATACTTCCATAAAAACTGCAAGTTTTTGTTCTTCTAAAAGCCTTACCCAAAACATAATCCACATCGGCACCGTTAAGTTTCGATAATTCCTCATTATTCTGAACCACAGCGTATGGCTCACCTGCATTTTTCTTCTGATCGGCCCAGTCACGGATCAAATTCCTTCCGTCCTTTGAGTTACAAGACCACGTGTCAACTGGATCCGCATCGGAAGATTCCACATTGGATACCAGGCACTGCCGGCCACCACCCATGATCACCTAAAATTTACAAAATTACTTTAAATATCTATTTACAAGTACCGTCTAAATGACCGCACTCACATTGATTCTTCGTCCTGGATTATCTTCAACCATAATTCTGCCAATATCTTTACAATTGGCATTCCTAGCACTTTCCGGCACCGTCGCCTCACATTCCCAGCGCCGATCGGGCACATGTGCATACAAAGCTGCAGGCGTGGCATGTGTAACCCTCGTGGTCGTCACAACGCCCGTATTCATGCCGTCGTCTTGAGCCCACTTCATAATTGTCTCTACATGATGTGTTGAATTCTGAGCCGCAGTACAATTAGCTAAATTAACCGTGGAATCTACACCACCAGTCTCATAATTTACTTTAACGCCTCCAAAGAGTGCAGTGGCAGTTGAAAACGAATCCGGTACTTGCTTGTTGGCACAGTATGTCTAAGAAAAAAAAAACAACAAAGAAATCTAGTCATTCGGTTATTTTTTATTTAGTTCCAGCTTCACCTTTAACAGTCCTAGGTGTGGAAACTTCTCCCAGCTGAGCAGACCTTCCTCTTTGAATCCATAAATCCTAGAAGCCGTCACTGTATTCGGTCCCATTCCATCGCCAATAAACAGTATGACATTCTTTGCTCTCCTCATATTTACCTCCTGATGCAAGGCAACCTTTAACTCCTCTATTCCTTTGTCATACCAAATTTTCTGTTCTGGCGGCAGGTTGACATTCCAGAAACTAACTCCTGACGTAACATCCGAATCAACCTCATAATTCATCAGAAACGCAATGCATAGCAGCGTGAGTAGAGTCGTAGAGAAGGCAACAGCGATAATAAACACTTTAGATTTGTATACACTGGGTTGTGGCTCCTTCTCCTTTATCCGCGAACTACAATCCGAGTCAAGACTGTTGAGTTGAACTTCGATGGTCTGCTCATTGGAGTTCGAATTGTGTTGATGATTGAGTGCCATCGTCTCAGGCAATGAGCTAAATTTAGAAGTTGATTTTAGTTTTATCTTCGTTTAATTTGTGTGCGTTTGATGAGTTTATGGGTGTTGATGATATGAGATTAAAAGACACGCAGATACTCGTACATACTTGGAACGAAAGCAGTTCTTACAGACAAATAATTTAACCAAACCGATAAGAGTACAGATACAGATTGTAAAACTCTCTGTCGCGATAGTCTAATGTAAATTCATAATAAAGCGGAACCATAAAAGAGGCTATTTAAGCGTATATGCTGTTTACGCTGAAGCCAATCAAACAATTAAATATGTATGTTCTATAATAATTGTGAGACTTTTTTATTTGGAAAACAAAGGAAGTATTCTAAGAAACCTTTCAAAAGCATTTCGCTGACTTCCGATTGAATTTGCAAAACTATTAACTTTGGGACGCAATTTTCGAAGGCAAAGACTGGGAACTGTATTGGCTTCAAATGGTCTGCCAACCATGGGTTAGAGCATAGAATAAATGATATCTAAACTTCTCAGACTGCTGCATGAGCTTCAGCTAACGTTAATGGTTAACCCCTCCAAAAGAAAATAATAAATAAGCTAGCGTCTTTGTGTACAAATCTTAATTCTCGATATTTTTAGGTACTTCCTCCAGTGTCAGCGAAATTTCTTGGCATTATTCTGGATTGGAGACTTAACTGGAACTTCAACACACAAGATAGAATTAGGAAAGCTTTTAATGCACTCTTTATTTGCAAACGAGCGGCTGGTAAAACACGGGGCCTTAAACAGGCAATGATGCACTGGCTATATGTCATGATAGTCAGACCCATACTCACGTATGGGGCACTAGTCTGGTGGAAGGCCGCAAACAAGAAAACAACAACAATGCCCAGGGCATTATGCACGCAGAACCGAAAGGAGGAAATTGTTGCGGTTTAGGTGCCATCCTTGGATGGATTCTTAGGGGATCGCGATGGTCCGCTCTGGTGCCCAGTGTTTTGGAATGGCTCAGCCTCTCAACCTCTCTCAACCTAACCTAACCTCCCCCAATGTTTCGCAGGCAATCGAGGTCTGCACCGCATTTCATATCTTAACAGGCATAAAAGGCCCATATTACTCGTGTCTCACAGCTTATATTGCTAATATAGTCTTAAAGCTATTAAAGTGATATAATCCTTATAGCCAGCCTCATAGGTTACATGGTGGTGAACGTAAAGAACAAATGGGAATATGAACTACCACCTTAAATAACACCAAAATAAGACAGTCTACCGTCTAAAACATGACGAGACCTAAATCAGCTGGGTTATCCTGACCTCAACCATAACGACCTCAAAAACGCTATTACCGATGAAGATATCACATCTCTTGTGCTGACAGTACCCAATGATATCAATGGTAGCAGTCTGAGCAATCGTACAGAGTTACATAACTAAGATCACAATTTTCGTATAAAAATAGCGAAAAAATCTCCTAATATACTTAGGCCAGCGCGGCGGCCATTCACTACACAAAATAACTGTGCAAATTGACGTTTGTGCAATGCATTTGCATTGTGAATGGGGGTGTTTGCACTGTTTGTGCAGTTAACTATGTAAAAATCAAAACGATTTTGATTTTTGCTCAAAAGAATTTGCACAGTTATTTTGTGTAGTGGCCTTACTGACGAGGCCAATCACATACATACATATGTACGTCACTTATGTGCCAACTGATGAAATTCCCAAACGTTTCCGTAAAAAATAATCAAAACCGTTCTTTATAAATTGCTAATACAACTACGTAAATGAACAAACTCGTGAGTACACATTCATATATGTACCTATGTACATGTCCATATGTAGATACTGATCGCAAGAAATTATTAATAACTGTGTATAGATAATGATAAAAACAACAATTGAGCTAATCTGTCATGAAGAATATGTCATTCGGTTGAGTGAACATTCCAATATACTGAACACAACATTTTATATCGACTACTCTATAATTAGGGCAAACAGAAAAACCTCTTTAGAAGCGAACACACTAAATTTGAAAAGTTAGGGAAATTTTATTTAATATTTTGGTTAAAAAATTTATGATCTTTTTTTTTTATGTATAACTAGCTGGCGGCAGACGTTGTCCTGCTCTTTCCGGTATGTTGCGCGATGATAATTTCAACGTAAATGTAATACATATATAAAAGTATAGTCTCTATTGTCAGGTCTTTCATTGAAAAAATTTTCCCAAATGTCTTGCAACCGTGTGAACTGACAATTTTAGTCTGACAATATTGCCAGAAAAATGATAGTCAGGCTACTGTCATACTATCATCTGACAATAAATTGTCAAGCATCTACCAATTGTGTGAACACATTTTTGTGAAATTTTCAGGCCATTGGCCGACGAAGCTTGGAACATCTGACTATTTAAAAAGTTCCTTCAGAGAACTATTTTAGGTACCAATAATAAATTATTCAAATATAACCTCTGATGTATTAAACCCAGAGCAATCAATAGCTTAAAAAAGCTCGTTAGATAGACAATTGACTAATGTTTTGGTCTTCAAACACATGTTTTTTAATCAATTTTTGTGAAAAACGCGAACGTGTGCTTATAACTTATAATTGAAATTTTATAATTATAATTTTTTTACACATTCACCATACAAAGTTTTAAATATTGTACATATGTATTTCTATCAAACGCTATGAGCCTGATAACGTCTGACAATGGATCTGGCAATTGTCAGAAAAAAACATTGTCTGATATCAGATATTGGAACAAAACCTGGCTACCGTGTGAACTGACAATTAAACGTTGAAAGGTAGTTTGACATTGTCATCTCATTGGCAGCTAATCGTCAACACATTTCTAGACCTGAAAATATTGCCAGATCTGGCAATCGTCTGAGCATAGCTTAGATCTAATAAGGTTTGGTCATTGACCGTCTACCAGAATCAGTAATATGTTTGAAAGTTATCCGAAGTGGCTATATAAATTAATGCTCACTGTCGAAATACAATTCTGACTGGTGGGTGTTAAGTACGATCCCATACAAAATACAAATTTCGATTTTTCAGTTTTTGCTTTGGGTTTTTCCGAATTTTCTTTTCTTCTAAACTACCCCTGTATTGAGACGAACAATCCAGAAAAAGAATCTTCCAAATCGTTCGAGACGTTCTCAAGTTTTTGCGAGACTAACGCACGGCAATTGATTTTTATATACATAATATGTATATATGTATATAGACATAGATAGAAGGAGAAGAAGAAGAAGAAGAAGACGAAGAAGAAGAAGAAGAAGAAGAAGACGAAGAAGAAGAAGAAGAAGAAGAAGAAGAAGAAGAAGAAGAAGAAGAAGAAGAAGAAGAAGAAGAAGAAGAAGAAGAAGAAGAAGAAGAAGAAGAAGAGAGGAAGAAGAAGAAGAAGAAGAAGAAGAAGAAGAAGAAGAAGAAGAAGAAGAAGAAGAAGAAGAAGAAGAAGAAGAAGAAGAAGAAGAAGAAGAAGAAGAAGAAGAAGAAGAAGAAGAAGAAGAAGAAGAAGAAGAAGAAGAAGAAGAAGAAGAAGAAGAAGAAGAAGAAGAAGAAGAAGAAGAAGAAGAAGAAGAAGAAGAAGAAGAAGAAGATTATAAACTAAAAGTTGTTCATAAATTTACCTTTCTGGAATGAATTCAAAGTAAAGTAGTTTATAGTAATTTTACTATAAAATGTATACGCTCGGAAATGTGATTTCAATTAGCTCGATTGCGACTCTACTGTATTAATATATTTTTTCCTTTTTTTTAAACACGTGAATTGTGCGTAGTTATTTTTAATTTTTTCATTAGAATATCAATCTGAGTGATCAGACAATCTAAAATAAATTCGGTTTGACTGCAATTAGTGCTATTGAATGGAATTGGATAAGCAAATGTATGAACGTCTCTACAGTAGTGTGCTCTTCTATCGACTCTCGAAATGCAACGCAAGCTTTGTTTTTATTTCCTTCATATTAAAAATGTGATTCTCATCTGAAAGATGACCAGTCACGATTGTAGCATATCATATGACTTGTAATGGATTCCATTTACCAGTAAATCAATTATAGATAGATACATGTATGCTTGTATTACGAGCATAGCCCGAAGGTACATATTGTCGCACTTCCAAACGATTATTTGCCACTTATCCTCTCTAGTGATTTTTCTTAGTATTCGACAGTGTGGCCTAACAACTTACCCAACCAGTTTTAGCAGTAGGTCTCTCGTGTATTAAGATTATTAGTAAAAACACTTTCAGTTAAGTACTTGACATTATGAGTATTATTAAAACCTAAAGGCCTAAGCCTAGCTGTGCACAGTAATCATTCGCATGTTTCTGTAATATTTTTCACAAAAATGGATGGGACCTACAGTTAAGTGAGCTTTCATGACAAACGATACTCTGAACGCCTGCTAGACAACAGTAAAGTAAAACTATTTTACTTAGATGAAATCTATGGCGTTCGAAAAAATAAATAAAAATAATATTAGGTGTCAGCAGTCCTATGGAGAACCGAGCCTAGCTTCTCGCAGCCATGTGTGTGTGCGTGTTATATTTTTGCACGAATGGATAGAGACTACAGTTTTTTACCGTCTCCGAACGGCGAGCTGAGAAGCTACTCACGGCAAATAATGCTCTTGAAAGATACTCTTGACATTCGGAAGAGGTGGCACCGTAAAAAAAACTGTTTGGCTGGGATTGAACCCGGACAGTATGCGTATTAGCCAAACGTGCTTTTCTCTAACCCACAGCGTTTGAATGCGAAGTGAAGTAAAGATACATTAGATGGGCCTAATATTTGATCTCCTAGCTGAAATGCATGCCATTCAAGTGTGGGCCAACGTTATCTTCAAATCGGGAATAAAAGGTGTCCTAATTCGGCTCACGGATAGTCAAGCAGCTATTAAAGCACTAGGCTCAAACCTGATTGACTCAAAATCAGTCCTGAACTGCTTCGATTCTCCAAGACATAGAAACAACATAGAAACAGAGTAAAACTTTGGTGAGTTCCCGGACATGAGAGTATTGATGGAAACGAAAAAGCTGACGAACTGGCTAGGAAAGGTTCGGCTGAATCCTTTATCGGCCCTGAGCCGTTTTGTCCACATTCAGCTATAAACCTTAAAATCAAAAGTTGGAAACACAACATGTGTGTCTCCTATTGGGAAAATACCCAGGGTTTTCGACAGACTAAAAGAGCCATTAAACCCTTCCAAAATAAATCCATAAATCCTACTCCTCAGTAGAAATGATATTAAGAGATAAGTGGGATTTCTAGCACCTAAACAAATAGGTCCCATTCAACAAACTGAATGTCGTCCCAACTCCCATGGAAATTCGTAAAGTCTCCATCAGTGAGCTCCTCAACTTCATTAAAAGACTTGAGCCTGTTCTGATTCCCTAACTGACTTTGCGGAACACTAGATCTTTTAGGTATGTAGCTGTGTCTTCCGCAACTGACGGGTCAGAACCTTAAAAAAAATACATATCTGATCTAGAATATGACAGGAAAGATCGACTTAATTTAAGGCAGCAAACACTTTGAAAGACCCTTGGTGTCAGCTAACGAAGTACTTATGTAGGATAGATTGATGGCTTTTTTTTTGAATAAGCCATTACTTGCTGTCGAAATCAATGATGGTTAAAGGTAAGGCGCTGAATCATATATGTGCTATATTATACATAAATATGTATATGTCTTCGATGGAGAGCTAGATTGATCAGAAATCCTCGCGGCTCCATGTTTGGGATTTTATACCAAAGGAATACTAATTATGTGCAATATTTTAGCATTACCCTGACCAAGTGGTCAGGAATAACACGCACGTCATTAACTTATCAAATATAGCCTCCTTGGCGATTGCTCACGCTCATGCACAATAAAATGCACACAACGAAAAAGATTTACATAACTTTAAGGGATGAACTTGTTTTCTTGAAAATGAAAGGCGTCTTCTTAACGTTACACTTAAATTGCATCACAGTTTACCAACCTCTTTCCCTTCTTTTTTTTTGTCGTCTAATCTTTGTCTGTCCTCCCGCCAAACACTTGATATGTAACTTTATTGTGTTCGTATATCGTTATAGTTGCAGTAATAAATTATACTGTAAAATAATATCACTTAGATTAAAATAAATAAATATTATCACTGCGAATAGTTATTATCGTTCGATATATTATTTTCTTGTTTCAATCTCGCGACAACCGTCTATGAGGAAGAACTCTGTCCGAAACGTTGCAGAGCTCACTCAAAACTGAAGTTCATTCTGAATGAGCGACTGGTATATGAATAAATTATTTGTATACGAGATATTCTTACAAAAAAAGAAAATAAAAACCGAAATTCTTTTGATAACAACGAAAACGATGATATTCGCTCTAGGATTCTAGATATGCTTATGCTCAACTCCACATCCACACGCATGTCACATTTGTTGTTGTGCGCGCCAAGGAGCGGTTAACAGAGCTTAACAAAAGAAAAAGAAAATGAGAATAAAAATAAAAATAAAAAATTGGGAAGTTTCTCTCATTTTCAGTACGGTGCTCTTTATCACAGCAGTGTTTCTTTTTAATTGGTTTTTATACTAGACTGGCATTGGTAATGGTATGGTATTCGGTACCGGCAGAAAAGTGATAAACAATTTTATTCTAACTTTAGTGACACTTGTTTCTGTTTTGGGATTTTTTTGATCCCTCAATGGTTTATTTGGGGCCGTAGCCGTAGATAATTGCATGTAGGACGTAAGAGTGTTTGAATGATTGTGGACGTTGGGACGTATTGAGTAAGCAGTTCATTTGGGTGTTCATTTAACTTTATTTTAATTGTAAATCACCCCACGCAACCACCTCAAATAGTGTCGAGTAGCTTTAGCCATAATTGTCACTTCTCAATTGTATTCTTATACATTGTTGCAATGCAATACATTTTGAGAACAGCCATATTGCAGTTTCTTATATTAGCAGGACAAAAGCCGAACTAGAATGAATTTTTTTAGGTAATGAAGCCAACTAACAATGGAGTGAAGAAAAACATAGTTGCAAACTATACATTATAAGGTTTTACACAGTCTGGGGTTTTAGAAAGGATTTCAAAATAATGAATTTTATCTAGGTGGAAACGAACTATAACAATGAGACACGTCGTTATCTACATATTTTATCAGTCCATACATAACAGTTTTGTGTAAAAAATTAAAAACAGTAAATTATATAAAATATTCACTTTCAACTTTCATATTACAGTAGACGCTCGATATAGTGAACTAATAAAAATCAGGCCTGTTCACTGAAGCGAGATTGTTCATTGTAACGAGCGTGGACTCCTTGAAGCAAATTTTATCAAAACGTGTATGTTTTTACGCACAATTCATCGAAAATAGAATATAATTATAATTTTTCTTTGCGATTACTAAAAAACAAGCCAATATTTATAAGAAAGAATATCTTATTTTTAACAAAAACAACTCTTCCGTAAAAAAACATAATACATTCCATGTCCTTAAAAAAACAAAAATATATCAAACTTAAGCTGTGCTTAAAAAAGTAATTGGGTGCTGCATTAATTATTTAAAGACTGTTTTCAACTTAAGTGCAAGTGCCTTCATCTGAAAAAAAGTAAGAACAAAAGCGAACTGTTCTTAATTTTTTACACAAGACTGTGGTATATTGTGATCTTCATGTAAAGTTAAAAGACGCAAACGATTTATTTCTTCCCTGTTCAATGATCTGTTACTTAACATTTTCGTATGACAATTCATAACGGATTTGATAAATGAAAGAGGATATAATCCAACAAGCAATAGAAAATAAAAGAAAAAAAAAATATCTTTGGAAGGTTCTAGAGTTTTATATAACAATTCTACTTTGCCGTTCCCCAAGATAGTAAAAGTAAGAACAAAAGTAAACGATTATCCTACTGGTTTTAATTTTTTATACAAGACTGTGGTATACTGTAATTTTCATGTAAATTTAAAAGACGCAAAACGGTTTATTTTTTTTCTGCTCGATGATCTGTTACTTAACATTCTCGTATGGCAATTCATATCGGATGAAATGAAAGAGGATATAATCCAAAAAACAATAGAAAATAAAAGAAAAAATACATTTCGAAGGTTTTAGTGTTTAATATGACAATTCTACTTTGTGGTTCACCAACAGTGATCGTAGTCATATTTATTCCTATTTGTAAAAAAAATCACTCAATTTCGAAATAAAAACAGATTTAATGTTTTTCTTAAGTTTTCTAGCGCTCAGTTGGCTAGTGTTAGTACGTTGGAGTATTTGGCAGATTGCAATCCTAAACCACGGGGTTTGTTAGCTTTTTACCCAGTTACGGTTGGTCTATCACGGTCTAGCTATATCGAACCAAAGCAGTTAAGTTATTCTGTGGCTTTCAACGAATGGAAATATTAATTTATCCAATTTTTAATGGCTCAGTGAAATATAGCCGCGTGAATTTAAACCGCGATCAAAAAATGAAAGTAGACCGCGTGAACTGAATTCATCAGATGATATGAATTTAAACCTCGCCCGAAAGATGAAATTAGACCGCGCCGCGCGGTGTGATTTCATTTCTTAAAATTAATTTTGAACGTACAGAATCATAAGTGGCCTAATTTCATGAGCCTTATGGTTACCACCTAGTAACATCAGTTGCAAAGTTTTATACATAAACAGGAAATATGTATGGGGCCCCCTGCATCGCCGCTGCTGGGGTCACTTTGGATTGGCAGTAGATGCGAGATTGGGTATGTGCAAAGTTCTCTTATATCCTTCTCGCATATTTCCGCATTCATATAAAGGAATTTTGCATATACATGTGTGTGTATGTATGTACATATGTACCCAACCTCGCATCTAGACCCAATCCATGAAAAAAATTAAAAACTAAGCTAGACCGACTTAATTTATCGGATGATGTGAATTTAGACTGCGATCGAAAGATGAAATTAGACCACGGTGTTATTTTATTTCACTATCGCGGCCATACATACATACATATATCATTTTTAATATGAATTTTGAATGCCCGTACAAAATTATCCACACCCCAATTTAACGCGGCCTGAATTCCATGCACCATTTTTAATAGCAGAGTAAAATGTTAAACATCCGTCGTTTATCACAATGTTGGTAACCAAGGTTCGTACAACCCTTTTTGATCGGGATTTGGTACAGTTAGTTGGTTTTCTGACCTTAACGGTTCTTTCTGCGTGGCAAAGGTTGTTAGTCCGACATATTTTTGTATTTTTGAACAACGGTGATAGTCCAAATTGGACAGTTCTTACTGAAGTGTTTACATGAACTCTTTGACGAAGCTTCTTTTAAGTTACTCCAGTTGATCTATCGCTACATAAAAATTGCGGAAATCTATTTATACGATTAATATGTAGTTTCGGTAATTTTAATTGTTTCTTCGATAAATGTTTACTGTGCTCATAATCTATGATGATCAACTTGTACTTTTAACAATAGAAAAGCACTTGTAACAGAATACTTTGAAAATGAGACAGACATTTTTCAAAGTTTTCCCAGGGAAATTTCCAAAATCTTTCTAAAAAAGAAGCTAAACTACACCAGTGTGACTGATGCCGTACATCCGTAAATTACTCGAATTGAATACTTGATCAAATGTGCGCTCGTGAAAGTACCTATGTACCTATAGTACGAGTATGAGTATTGTATACCAAAATATCGATCATTGACGGACCCACCTCAATTCTTTTTCAAAGTTACGGTTCTTATAAAACTCGTTATGTATGATTTTAGATTTGGTTCAGGTCAACATCCCATCCAAATGTCTTAAATTACACCACACAATCAAAATAAACAATGACAATCGCTTAACCTTATCATCTTCCTGCTTGCATTCTTCAGTTCATTGACCAGTGCTGAATTTTCCAAAATAAAAATCCAATCAATGTGATGACGGTGATGCTGTTTGGCCAGAAAATTGATTCCGTCTATCAATGTTTATCGTTGGCTGTGGTTTTTGTTTAAATAAAACAAAACGGTGGATAGACAGAGATATAAATATTAATTTTGAAATCGTAGAATACTTCACTTTCGATTTTGAAAAAGAGAGAAAAAAAGCTTTTAACGACCGTCTACCTTTACAACGGAAAGGAAATGTGTGCATAATTTAACTGACCTCCTTGAGACGTGCATAACCAATTTTGGAAATACACACTACAATTTTTGTGACGACATTTTGTGTGTGTGTTGTTTTTTTTTAATAAACAATGAAATGCAAGTTTTATGACTGCTTTTGCTTTTTCTTTGCTCAAGGAAGTCATCTCTTGCTTAGCAATTAGCCATCAACGGTGGTATACGTGCAGTAAGCCACACGCGTCGATGGGTAACAACGTAGGCTAATACATATTCTCATTACGTGTAGGGTGCTATAGTTGAGGCAATGTCTCTGTTTCGAAGCGATGAGATTTTGCCTCTTAATAGAAATTTAAAATAATGAATGGTGATGAGATCGAGATGATTAAGTTTTAGTTTTTTTTTTTTTTGTTGACGTGACCATATCTAGAAGTTCATTGGAGTACTGGCACTGGGTGAAACTTCAGAATCTTTGGTGTAACATTTTCAGAGTGATCTCAAAACTAAGAGACCGATTGGAATGATTTTAGTGTCATTCTACCCGGGATTTAGACTGTGCAGCGGCCATTTCGTGCGTCTCCGCATTGGTTTTGATTTCAAATTATCTATAAATACCGCTAGATTTACTGTAAATTAAAACATTTAGCAGCGAAAAAACACCATACCTATAACAAAATAAATTTTAAAAGTTTTACAATATCGGCGTGCAAAAGCAAAAGCTATGCTAAAATATAAAAGACGCATAGCATTGGAAAGAGCGACTCAACAGGTATCCAGCATCCAGGACCAGGACCCAGAAGCATACCATTATCAGTAGCTCAGCGGTTCAGTCAACGTCGGCTAGGAACGTGGCGCCCTTAGCCTATTTCTTATTGGCGACAGTTTACGGTAATTAATACTATGTATACAATATTCCTGTATATGTATAAACTACGTGGCAAATATGATTTGGAAAGTATTCACGTCAGTCCCTGTACTGAGTAGTGTAGTAAATGATTTCATGATATCAGCAAAAATTTCGCATGCGATAAATTTGCGACAAGGGCTCGATTTGTTTACATACTAATATTCTCCATGACAAAAAAATACTCTCGCACATACTATGCAATGCAAAAAATATATAAAAGAAAATATCCTTACCTGTTGGAATCAAAGTCCGTCAGTCTGCTTCTCAGGCGTCTCGAAACACGACTTGTTGAGTCATCAGAATGGTTCTCCACAGAATCATACATGAGAAGAACTATTAAAATGATAAGCCGCCAATGAAACTTGTAAAATATCTAAGAAAGAAAGAGTTCAAAATGTGATAAAAGTAAATGCCTGTAACTATTGTGCTGGTATAAGCGCACGGAACATGGAACGATGTATAGGGAAACATAGAATATAAATTTTTTTTTTAATACAATTGCAAGAGGCATAGATTTAATAAGCAAATTCTTGAACGGTACTTTCTGGAAAATATTTTTCAATTTTCTCAAAACTTTTTATTTAAATGAATTTTTAAGTGGTAAAATAAATTGTAAATTATCTATCTCTGTACATCGTGAAAGCCAATTTAAACTGTTTTTCTAATTTTTCAATTTTCCGGAATACGAATTATCAAACCAACGCGGGTAGACATGTACATTGTATATTGTACATATGTATGTACATATATAGATCAGTGATCGATTGCACAGGCAAGAACCCTTTTGGTGGCGGTAATGCTGTTAATATGTATTTTATATAAAGCGTAGCAAAGCAACGCACGCAGGGTATCCGCTAGTGTACGATATTTCCATGTGTCTAAGAATGCTAGTATGCGTATTACGTAGTGTGCGGAAGAAGCATATAATATTTCTTGCATATGTACGTACGAGCATTATTTTTTTAGCGAACAAGCTTTGAGAAAAAAGCAAAATATGCAAAAAAAGGCAGAAAAAGGCAACACCGGAAAAAAAAGGCAAAAAAAAAGGCAACAATGGTATAAAAAGGCAAAATAAAATACATATATTTGGAATCAGGAGGACATGAAACGTGTTTGTGTAAAGTCGATACTATCTTCCGATTAAGCTTAAAAAAAAAAAGAGGCAAAGTAAGCAAAATCCTATCCCTGCCCATAACATACTTATTTTCGAAAAATAAACTATTCCAATGCAATGTTGTAAAAAATGTTTAACTACATACTTTTCTGATTTGCATTGAACACTTGATGCTTTCTCACTTTTAACTATATTTGTCTCCGCACCGTTCAATCTGACTAGAAAAAGTAGAAAGTAGACCTACTTTATCCGTCGAAGTCCTACATACGTTGGTTATGGGCCATCTCCCATAAGAATGTATATTCTATCGAGCCGTCAGTTAAATAAAACGGAGCAACGGATCGATGGATTCTATGGGTCAGGGCCTCAACACTGATCAATTTAGTGCTTTAACACAGTAAATATGATCATTTTCCAACACCATGTTGGTGATTTCTCTCAGAAAAAATTTTGGGCAAGCTACCAATTGCACTTTGCGAGAATTTGAGAATGAGTTCTGAGTTTGCCCCATATTATGAAAAAGTCGATTAATTTAGTTGCACATTTTTAATAAACCTGCAAAATTAAACGGTTCTCAAATAAATTTAAAATACCAACTGTATTTGAAAACGCGTCTTATCTGGTAGTTCCATTATGCCCTACTGCTCCTCCTACGCATGCACGTATTTTTCTTTCTGAAGATAGTTCTTGTTCGTCATCTGACGAATCCAGAAATACAGCTATGTATGCTATCGATTTTATTATTTTTTTTATTTATAGGTAATTCTTTTCTATATTGCAAAACCGAAACAACAATAGTTCCAAAACACAAATTTTCTTTGTTGTCATAAATTCTGCTTGACAGACACTTCCTTTTCGACATTCACGTCGGTAAGAAAACTTCGCTGGCGGATTCAACGATACCAAGGCTAAAGTAAAAGTGAATCAAACAATAGTCGAGTTCCACTTACGAATCCCTCAGAGATTTTCCTCCGCTGCCTCAGCAGAGATTTTTCTATAAAGTGGAACAACATTCTCCGCAGAGGAGAAATGCATCTGTCAAAATTAGTATTCTTCTTCAATATTCCAGATTCATTTACTTGAATTAAATATGCAGAAATGAAAAACATGACAATTTTCTCACTTCACATCATTTAAAACTATGGATTCCTTTCATAAAATGTCCAAAATAACCACATGCTCGGTTTCAATAGAAAGAGTGAGGAAACGAATCCAAAAAAATATAGTCTCAGCAAATGCAAAATAATCTCCCTTTACTCAGTTGAGGAATCATGTTCCACTTACGGATCGCTCGGAGATATCGGAGGGATTCGTAAGTGGAACTCCGCTTGGTAGACACCTTGACGTTGGTGCGGAGGCTTAAATCCCAAGGATACAATTCTCAGATCAACTGCGGATATGCTTTTGTGAGCTCCTGCTCGTTTGAGGATTACTGCTTTTGATCAGGGTTTTTGTGAAGGGATAACCAAGATCTGCCAACCCCCTAATCCAGGGTGTCATGCGACCCGTGCCTATTGGATGGTTTGCAGCCAGGGGGTATACCGGCTGTAGTGGTATGGAGCCTCCTTGATACCGGGTCGCCTTAAGGAGTATGCATGGCCTTACCACGTCATACGGGGCTCTGACGTGGCGGACTCTTCTTTCCCGCGTTACTCGTGGGATCAAATGTACCAAAACAAAAATAAAAACAAAAACAAACTAAAACATCAAATACCAACTAACATGCGGGATTTAACCGCAAGTGAGATCGCATGCATAATGGAGCGTCGGCTCTGCGACAAAGATCTCTCTGGGGAAAAAATCAGCACCAGTGGCGGGAGGAGTTCTAGGTGGGTGCATGCACCCAACCCGAAACAGGAAAACCCTAAACAGATGCTGGAATCTTCACCAAGACCCCAAATCCTAAACACCGAGACGGTTGCGACTTCGCGTAAGCAAGACCAGAGCCAAGCTCCAGTCAGCAAAATCGCCAGCAACCAGCCTCTCGCGGAAGACACAGTGGAGCCCAGGATGGAGGGTACGAGCTCAGCTCAAAACCTCGGACAATCCAGCTCCACCTACCCTACCAGGAAGCGTAACGCTCCACAAATGCCACCGCCGGGCCAACCTGGTGGCAAAGATGATCCACTAAGGAAAGGGCTGAGTGGTGCAGGTAATAGATGGTACCTGCGATACCTCGAAAAGGGCTTCGCACCTGAAGCAGCAAGACAGAAGGCGGAAGAGCATAGGGCTAAGCCCGACTCAACCAACACAACTGTCATCAAGAGAGGGAGTGAATCCATCACTCCTCCGGCGAGCAACCAACAAAAGCACCGCAAAACAGAGGCAGCTACAGCACGGCCGAGGGCTAAGCCCACTAAGGCATTTGAATCACAGACAGGCAAAAGCTATGCCAATGCAGTAACGGCAGAACGGATTGCGGTACTTCCAAAAAAGTACCCGCAGGAAATGCTTGGTGCCGAGGATTTAAAGATTCTGGAGGACGCTTTACAGGCGGAAATGGTGCGTGGATGGGAGCATAAGCTCAAATTTCTCGGTGTCCATTTTAGACATGGGATGCTCCTAATTGAGTGCGAGACAACTCGCTCAGCTGAATGGCTAAAATTGGCAGTCCCCACACTGAAAAACTGGAAGGGAGTGGAACTTACCACATGCTGCGAGACTGATATTCCGAAGGCCCACACCATTACAATGTTTCTGCCAAGGAGCGCAGGTCAGGAGCCTGCTACCTCTATTGCGTTCTTGGCAGCCCAAAATGAAGGCCTCAACACACAGGCATGGAGAATCCTTCACTGTCGCGACGAAGGTGCTGGGCAGGTACTTGCACTCGGAATCGACCAGGAGTCGTACGCGGTGGTCGTTAAAAGCGGTGGCTCATTGAGCTATCGTTTCGGCAGAGTAGCGGTGCATGGTCTCAAGAGACCTAAAGAGATCACTGGAGTGACTGTCCAGCCTCCCCCGGCTTCGCAAGAAACCAGACCTTTAGCGGAGTCTACAAACCAGCTACAGGCAGTAGTACCTGTCCCTCCTCTGGAACAGATCAACCAAGTAGTGGACGAGGAAATGATCAGCAGGTCAACATCTCCGGAGGGCTCGCTTCTGGATGAAGACGCGGATGTGGAGGTTCTCAATAGAACAGCTATCCACCTTTCCCTGGAGCCTTCAACTGAAGAGGAAGATTTTCTGCTAGCTGAGGAAGGGGCGCCTGCCCCACTAGAGCAATAGCTTGATGTCCTCCGCCAGCAAAATACACATCGCCCAGGTAAACATCCATCACGCTAAGGCAGCGTCAGCTGTGATAGCCAGGATGTTTACCTCTCAACAACTTGGGCTTGTACTAACTCAGGAGCCATGGATCTGCAAGGGGCTTATTAGAGGACTTTCTTGTAAGGATGCACAGGTAATTTGGGATATGAGGGTAACCAAGCCTAGAGCGTGCATCTTAGTCAGGAATAAATTTAATCCCATTTTACTTTCAGAATTTGCCACAAAGGACCCTGTACCCATCCAGCTCACTCTAAGAACTGGGGGGGCTGTCCAGAATCTAGTAATAGCATCAGTCTACTGTGCCGGAGATGGACCGGCTGTACCAGAGGAACTGCAAAGACTTGTGGAGCACTGCAACAAGCTGCAATTACCAATACTTCTGGGCTGTGATTCGAAAGCGCATAACGAACTATGGGGGAGCACCAACAACAATCCTAGGGGTGAGTACCTATTAGAATTCATACTTAGCTCCTCACTTGATATATTAAATGTAGGAAACACTCCGACCTTTGTCACTAGAGTTAGGCAGGAAGTCCTAGACCTCACGCTAGGTAGTCCGAGCATCAGTAGGCTAATCAAAAACTGGAGGGTATCTAACGAGCCCTCCATGTCTGATCACAGAATTATAGAGTTTGAGATTGAGGAGACAAGTATCATCTCAAATCCAATTAGAAATCCAAGGAAAACCAACTGGGATAGCTTTAGGGAAAATCTAGGCGCTAATCTGGAGCAAATAAAGGTAGGAAGAGCTCCAGTGCACCCCCTAGAACTTGAGAATACGGTAAATGATGTGACAGGGGCCCTCATCGACGCGTACGAGACGAGCTGCCCCACTCGTACAACCAGAGGTAATAGGTCAGTACCATGGTGGAGCAATAAACTGTCAAAATTAAGATCCGACACTCGCAAGCTTTTTAATCTGGATAAGCGTAACGGTGACTGGCAGAGCTACAAGACGGTACTCACCAATTACAACAAAGAAATAAGAAAGGCGAAAAGAGACAGTTTTAGGGGTTTCTGTGAAACAATCACAAACACTCCGACAGCTGCCAGACTTCATAAGGCACTTTCTAAAACAGGCGGAATCTCAACGTCTCTAAAAAACCCAGACGGCAGCTTCACAGAGAATGAAGAACAGAGGGCACTTTTGCTCCTCGAAACTCACTTTCCTGGAAGCTCACTCCATGTAGAAACCGTGGGAGTTAACCACGCCATTAGACCACGTAGAGTTGAATGGGAGCTTGCTTCCACTATCTGCTCTAAAAGTAGGTTGGAATGGGCCATCAAAACCTTTCAACCGTTCAAATCACCTGGTGTAGATGGAGTTTTCCCAGCACTCCTTCAGGAGGGAAAAGAGGAACTCCTGCCACTCCTAGAGAAAGTAACTAGAAGTAGCCTTGCATTGGGCTATGTACCGAGTCAGTGGAGTAGGGCAAAGGTGGTCTTCAAAGTCCTATCGTCCAATCAGTCTCACATCTTTTCGTCTGAAGACCATGGAAAAGGTTGTCGATAACTATATAAGGGAGGAGATTCTCTACAGATCCCCCTTACATTACTCTCAGCATGCGTATAGAGCGGGCAGGTCAACAGAGACTGCTCTATATCAACTAAATACTATAATCCAAAGTGCACTGGACACTAAGGAGACTGTACTCTGCGCTTTTCTAGACAATGAAGGAGCCTTTGATAACACTTCTCATGAAGCGGTTGCACGCTCCTTGAGCAGGAAAGGCGTTGACGACACTATCGTAAGATGGGTACGTGAGCTACTCAGCACAAGATCGGCGGAAACTTGCACGACACTACACACCATCAAAATAAATACCACTAAGGGTTGCCCGCAGGGGGGAGTACTATCACCGCTGCTCTGGAGTCTCGTCGTGGACGAACTCCTGGAAAAACTGACCAACCTCGGCATAGACTGTCAAGCTTACGCTGATGACATTGTCCTAATCGCTAGGGGAAAATACGAGGAAACCTTATGTGATATAATACAAAAAGGGCTTAGAGTGATAAAAGAATGGTGCAATATAGCGGGACTGAACATCAATCCGGCCAAGGCAACGCTAGTACCCTTCACAACAAAGAGGAAGCTTCCACACATGAAGACTATTACCCTCTCAGAATCAGTCATCACTCCTGTGCTAGAAGTCAAATACCTAGGAGTGTACCTTGACAGTAAACTGAACTGGAAGAAGCGCACAGAAGAGGTTACCAAGAAAGCGACTCGTGCACTCATGATATGTAAAAGCATAGCCGGCAAATCATGGGGCTGTCGACCTCATATTCTCAGATGGATGTATATTATCATGGTGAGACCTATGATCACCTATGGGGCAAACGCATGGGCAAAAAGAACCAGTCTGACAACTACGAGAAATACACTAAATAAAGTGCAGAGATTAGCATGTGTATGCATGACGGGTGCAATGAGAACCTGTCCAACTGCAGCACTGGAGGTGTTATTGGAGCTTACTCCATTGCATCTGGTAGTGAATGAAACCGCAAATAGGACGTTTCTAAGAATGGCCAAAGAAGGAATAGGAAAAGGAAAATGCATCAGCCATAAAGACCATAATGCAATGGCCAATAAGCTTCCCCTTCTAGCCCTTCCTAGAGACGACGGGATCAGAAAATTCAGTTGGAAGAAAAGCTTTCACATCAAAATCAGCAACAAGAAAGACTGGAGCAATGAATCTAGAATCTATGCGCTGAGTCCGCACACCATTAAATGGTACACGGATGGTTCAAGAACTGAGGAAGGAACGGGGGCAGGAGTGTTTGGGCCCGGAACTAAACTATTCGAACCCATGGGCAGCTACACCAGCATTTTTCAAGCTGAAGTCTGTGCTATCGACAGATGTGCCCAACTCAATCTTGATAAGCTCTACAATAGATGCGACATTACAATAATGTCAGATAGCCAAGCAGCTATCAAGGCAATAGGGGCCCAGATCATTGAATCTAGAATTGTTTGGGAATGCCTAGACAAACTTAATAGACTGGGTGAACGAAACAACGTCACCATATACTGGGTACCAGGACACCTGGGGATAGAAGGTAATGAAGAGGCGGACAAACTTGCCAGGAAAGGGGCTGCCACACCATTTGTGGGTCCTGAACCCTTCTGCGGCATAGGGGAACACACAATAAAAGAAGAGCTCCGATCACTGGAGAAGACAAACAGGGCTAAGTCCTGGACAAAAACTCAGGGTCTAAGACAGGCAAAGAAACTGCTCGGTAATTACAACCTGAAGAGATTCGAAGCTTGCATCAGCCTTGGCAAAAACAAACTCTCCGCATCCTGACTGCGTTCCTTACTGGGCATTGTAAGCTCAGGGGACATCTCAGGAAGCTAGGTCTATCAGATGAAGAGTCATGCAGATTTTGCGATGAGTCCAGCGAAACTCCAGAACACATACTGGTGGAATGTGGGGCATTAACCCAGAAAAGATTCAAGTGCTTGGGTAAATACCGAGTTACAGCAGAGGATCTACCACTCATAGCACCCAATCTCCTGCTGCGATTTCTCAGGGAAATTGGTCTGGATGAGGTGCTGTGACCTATGGAATTCTCACCTGGGCTAGGTGTGAGCGAAGCTCTCTCTAACCGATTCCAATAGGAATAATGACGAGAGGGATGTTTCTTCGTCTAGGACTTGTGGGGGGCACAATAGATCTTAAGGTCGCGGTGCATCTCACCCTTCAACAATAACAATAACAAGTGGAACTCGACTAATTAAAGCGAATCTCCGATCAGGCGGATCCCACGACAGGGGTGGTAGTTGGGTTTTTCTTTTATTTATTTTTCTTGTAAAGAGAAAAACATCGCAATTTGTAAAAAAATTAAAGCATCAAATTCGATCCGTGGCTCCTGCATATTCGGGCATCTGTTATCGCAATGGACCCCCTATGGCTTTAAATCTTACCCTTTCGGATCAAATTGAAAGTCTACCTCCAAAAAGTAAAAAAAAATGTTTCAATGCATCCGCAATGCAACCTTAAGCCCATATTGCGAGTGTCGATCAACGATCGATAAGCGACAACTATCGATCGTCGAGTGTTGATTTTGGTACTGTATATAGTGATTGTGATCGATATTTGTCGATTTGACAGTCGCCTATAGTCGATCACAAGTTTCTAGTCGATGTTTTTTTTTTTAGAAATAGTTTTGTGCGAATCAATCGACGCAATCGACAATTGTCGTGACGATCGTTGATAGACACTCACAATATGGGCCTTAATGTTTTGCATAAATTTTACTTTGAACACGTTTGACGTTTTGGAACGCATTTTATACAAAGCCGATTGGCATTGACATTTCCCGAAACAAAAATGTCTAATAACGTTATATTTAAAAGAATTTTAAATCAGTGCAGTGGTTTGAAAATGTTGAAAAACCCTTGGGTGTATCCACCAACAGTAGAAATATACAATATAAGATTTTTTAAAACTGGCAGAAACATACGTGCTGCAGCCCTATCCATTAAGTCGAAGGTAACATATCCCGAAGGAAGATTACTAAATCTATGATTTTTTTTTGTAAAACTATTGAAAAATATCCCAAATGGTTTTCATATTCATTTCAGGATGGCACGAGATACATTCCAAGTACATACATAATTTTATAATTTTTTTTTCAAGGCTGTTGTTGGTAACATGAAATTTATTGAAAATCAAGTAAAAATTACAAAAAAAAAATATCAATGCACACGCAGTTCGCTTAATTTATGCGCATCAAAAACGTTTAGGATGCATTTAGAAACTTGCGACTTTGTCATAATTTTATTTATTTGAGTTAACCTATGAACTTAATGACTACATCTAAAACGCATCTTATGCATTTTGGAGCTCAGCCTACATGTAGTCCTGTCTAAAAAAAATTAAGACCGGTAGGAAAATTGTTTACTTTTTTTCGTTTTTTCATTTGAAGATTTTACACTTAAGTTGAAAAGACTTAGCCGAATATAAGCCTACAATGTAATTGCTTTATTAAGTTTGAACAAATTGTTAAAGTTGAAGTCGATATTTTATAAAATTAACCTTTCGGTCTTAATTTTATACACAGAGCTACATTATGGTCCTACCTTCATATGAATATTCTGGTGCTTATGATAGATATTTTGTTCAAAACGCATGAAGTCATAATCATGATTACGGCTCCTACTAAAGACTTAAATTTCCATCCTCTGGTGCAAAATAAAAATCCATGTTTTTTTTATAATTTCTTTATTTATAATCCGAAACATATTAAAAATCTTGAATATACATGTATATAAGAAACTGCAAAAAATATATTGGTATATATCTATACGTATGTGTGTGTGTGTGTGTGTTCATGGGATAGTCTACTATTATCAAAAGAAAAACTAAAACGAGAAAATAATAAACAACTTATTAAAACTCGAAAGTAAACTTAATTTTTTTTTGGAAATTTGGCTTTTAAAGTTTTAAAAACTGCAATTAGCGGGGAAAAGAAAAGTATAAATTTATTATTCAGTATTTTTTTTTTATAATTTTAAATCAATTATTGAGCAAAGAATGTTTCATTCGATAAACACAAAAAAATAAAATTTTTAAACCAAACCCAATAGAGAAACGAGAGCGCGCGTATTGTGGAGTTATTTTAGTTTTGACGAACATATGTTGTTCAGAGATACATATTGTATAAGAGAAATACGTGCGTGTAACTATCTTGAACTGGAGAGAGATAGAGAGGATAAGAAGAAAGGTTGGATAATAGAAAAAAGCCTAATGGAAGTCTTTGCCGCCATTTTTAGATGTCATCAATGTCGATCTCTTCGCCGTCGTCATCTTCAATGATCTTCTTGGGTGCTGGGGCCGGTGCCTTCTTAAGCGACTGAACACGATCATTGTACTCGATCTCCACATCGGAGTCATCATCTTCTTCCTCTGAAGATTCCTCCTCTTCGGCCTCCTGAAGCCATTGGATGAATGGCTTGGCCTTCTCATGGATTTCGGTGGCCACCTCCTTGGAGACATACTTCTTGCTCACCTTTTGCGACCAGTCGATGATGGACTTCTCCTCGAGTATATCGGCGTCGTAGAAGAGTTTCAGAATTCCAGCAACTTTATCCATCAGCTTGGCAGAGTGTAAAGCGATAATCTGCTCGATGCCACCGATCAAGTAGCGCTGTGCCTTCGTATTATTATGAGTGAAGCGCAACAGAAGATTGCGGTGCTTGCGCACCTCGTTGATAATATTTGCAGAGAAAAGCAACTCTGCCAATACCAAAGTGGCCTTATGGTTGATATCCAAGCGTTCGGCTTCAATAGCCAACTCCTTGTGAACGGCAACAGAGTTCAATTGACGTGAGTCAATCTTGTGCTTGACCAACTCATAAAAAATGTCAACGCGTTCCTTCTCTGTCTTGTCGTAATCATCGGAAATGGTCATTGTCTTGGCCCCATCGGTAAGATCTTGCAAACGGGCGCGAATTGCCTCCGCCGAGGTATCAGTAGTCCAGTTGTTATCGTCGTCATCATCATCGTCGACTTTCTTTGGAATAGCAGCGTTTATCTCAGCTTCGGTTTGACTGGCATGATTGTTGCCTCCATCCGAGTCACCCGAGTTGTTCGCCATCGAGTTGTTGGCAGAATCCGAAATCGTACCATTCTCGCCGTTCTTCTTAGAGCGCCGACCACGTTTCCCTTCAGTCAGCGATGAGCCCTGAGTAGCCGGATTGATAGTTGGTGGATTTTTAAGAATGAACGTGTTCACTTTGTGGTGGACCTTCAATAGACCATGGAAACCACAAGCCTTGCATGATTGCGAAATCGTTCCATTCTTGGCTGAAACCAACAGATCGGTTTCCGGATTATCACATTCCGGACAAAGGACGTACTTTCGAATGAAGCCGTCGAGTAGGTCTTGTAACTTGATGGCGTCATGAGAACCGTTCACAATGAAACGTTCGTTCTGTAATAAAAATATGTTAAATTAAATATAAACAGTTAATTAAAGCAGTGTTTACCTTATAATCAAATTGAGTTTGAGCTCCCAATTCGCAACCAAAGTACTTGGTCGGGTACGTAGCCGGACGTCCGATGGCTTTGGCCACTTCGGCCATGTTCACAATGACAGTTTTGATGCCATTGCCCTTGCCCTCAACTTTGGCATTGATGCGAGGCATCTTGTAGCGATAGAAAATGTCAGTGACATTGCGGTTCACATTGACTGAACCCATTTTGGCAAAACCTTTCTATTTTCTTCTATTTCCAACTACTCTTGTTATTGTGCTTCTGTTAGAACCTCTAAGATAAATCCTTCAGACACAAATTTGATAAGTAAGCTTACTACTACTGGTAGGGCGTGCTGATCCACTTCTTTTCTCTCCTTCTACAGATATTATCTTCCACTGTGTTTTCTTCTTTGTTTCACTCTCTTTCTTTCTTAGGAATTCTGGTACTTCCTTAATTTTGCTTTGCTTTGCTGGCTTTAGAGCTCGCTCTGCTTAAGCTATTGACCCTTTTCGATCTGTTAAAACATTAGTGTGCTGCTGCCGTAACGCTCTGGACGACGTTAAGGGTTTTAAATTTTTATTTTTTGATTTATTGTAGATATTTGTTGATAAATTCATGAAGTTTGTTTTTTTCTTGTTCTTGTGGTTTTTGTGTTCTGGCTTTTTATAAGCTTTGTGTGATTTTTTGATTAATATTTCTTTTAATTTAAAAAAAATTAATTATATCTGCTTAATTCTTGTTTTTTTTTTATATTTGAATTAAACGGAATTGATTTTTCTGTTTACAACCACGGTAGCTTCCTTTTAAAGAAAGGAAGTGAAATGATCCTGTTATTGTTTGTTTATTTTTATTGTATTGTTGATTTAAAATTATATTTTTTTATGCTTTTTTATTTTTTTTTATATTTTTCTGGTTTTTAAATACATAGATTGGTTAGTTTTTATTAGTAAACGTGGGCGTTTAAGTTTTGGTGATTGCCTCACGTTTCTCTAAAAGGTTGAAGCTTCCGATGTCTATTACTGGAAAATTTTGAAGTCCTGGAAAAAATGAGAACAGGAAGGATAATGTGGTTACTATTTGCCTATTAAATGTTTAGTGTTTTTTTTTTTTTCTTTTTTTTTTTCAACAAAAGTGTTTAGCATTACCTTTGGCAAATTGATTGGTGAGACTCTTTCCTTACAGGCATAATTTAGCGTAACAAATAAATAATTCTACTAACAGAGGGGTCGAACATTGAATATTACTGATACGGTTTCTTGATGTGCATTGTGAAGGCATACTACATACATGTAGTAGAGACATACTTTTGATTTAAATACATTTATTTTATGAGATAATCGCGAAGAGGTGAGATGTATAATATTAATTGCTTTAAAAATAGATCTGCCACAAACGATTTCTGAATTATGAAAACCATTGATGCCATGCGTCCGACTATAAGCACTATATGTATCAACTTTTATTCATACAACTTGAATGAAAATTTTCACATCACTTCACAATTATTCTCTTATAAATTATGTATGGAACGCCGCCGGTCCGTTCATATGAAATTCTAATCTACCTCAACTACATACAGAAATTTCGAAGATTCTGCTAAGCCCGTCTTATGTGTTATGCCATTCACATAATAGCTATGTATGTATGTAGAAGTAGATGCTTCTGAGTGCTCTGCGAATAAAAGAACTCTTCCCGAAAAGATCGACATGTGGGTTTGATTTAAAATAAAGGATAAACAACCGCATGCCTATATTGAAATACAAACAACATGCGATTCGTTCAACGCACAAGTTAGAATAACATGATTTTTTTTTAGGATAGAGTAAACACAAAATCGGGAAATATAGTTTATTTATCGAATTTAACAAGTATCTAAGGCCCCGTTCAGACACTGCGGAAACCGCGCAGGTCTCTTTTACATTGCCGTCCCCATATTCATTCACAAACAGCGTGGTTCCCGCAACTGAACCGCCAGAAACTAGTAGTTCTATAGCGTGATATGAGACTGTTCAGTTGATTTGCGGTTGCAGTTGTAATAACGAGAATAATTTAGGTTTAAATTCTCTTAATTTGGGATATAAAGTTACAAATGGGCCATGTTACAAGCAATCACATATTATTGGATGTACCCATTACTATCTTTTCCTTTTTTTGTAAAAAAAAAAAAAAAGATTTCCTTCTTGCAACTAAGGTGTACGCCTTGAGCATAACCGCGCGCAAGCCGCTGCATTATAATATTCGGCATTTGCAACCGTGGGCACTGTAGCGCAAGTGGTTAGTGCGTCGGACTACTGAGCCAGCGGTCTTGGGTTCGAATCCCGCCGCAAACACCTTAAAGTTTTTCACAGTGCCCACCTCTTTCGAATGTCTGACAAGCATCAAAGAGTATCATTTGTCACGATTGAGCTTCTCAACTCGCCGTTCGGAGTCGGCAAAAAACTGTAGGTCCCTTCCATTCGCGCCAACTAAGTAAGTATTTGCAACCGTGCGGTTCCTGAGATGTCTGAACGGGGCCTGTGTTTACACGGCCATTATTCATGTACGCGCTCATGTCGGGCTTGGAAAATGTCCAGTCGAGACCACAATCAGCAAGACAGATTTTGTACCCCGCTATCTACATACATATGTACGTCTGGATATGAACTGTCACTTTGGTGGACATTTTTCAATTTCGTTGAAGTTTTCAAGAGAAGTGATATGAAATGCCCACCACACATAATTTGACGTTCGTTCCGCCATCTTGTTTTTGTGCTTGCTATACATATGTCCGCATGAATAATAGGTTTGTTTGATGTCAGCCCCAGGACGCACTAGGGTGCACTGGAAATGCACTGATGCGTTTTATGTCCGCCAGTGCTACACTGATAACGCACTGAATATGCTGCCCTGTGTTCGTTGTCGACACTGGTTCTTATCTGGATTTACCCCGAGCGCATCTTTATTTTGTTCAATGTTTTTATTTGAATTTCAATGAATTTCATATTGCCATCAACAACAGCTATGAAAAAAAAAAAATCCAATCAATATTAATCCGCTCTGTATTTGTATTGTATTTAAAAGGGGGTTATCCCGTAGAGACAGCAAGCACGTAGACCTGTAGACCCATTGTACTTTGGTGAAGTACGCTGAATTTGTTGCTAAGCTATATATCGATCTAAATCTGCCCGCAAGCATCAAACAATAGCTCCGCTCTGTATAAAATGCGTTCCGAAATGTCAAACTTGTAACAAAGTAAAATTAAGATTGCACTAATCAAAAAATTATTGTTACCGCATCGAAACCGTAAACGAACGGTATCGTAGTTTTTCCCATCTCTGAGAGAATTTCGGCCCACTCTTTGAAATTTGACAGACAACGAGTTTTGGTGCATAGGAGTAAAAAATTAACACGAAGAACTGAAGCGTAGAAAAAAAAACACGAATAAGGAAAACAATAAAATTATTCAACTACGAGTATGTATTGTAATTTATGGATGAAATTAGAACTTATTCTCCCAGTGAGGATTCTCAATCTTTGTTATTTTGTTTGTTTTCGTTTTTTATTTTCTTAATCGTTTCAAATAAAGTGGAGTTTTTTTTATGTTGTGATAAATAAAGATAATTTATTTAAATAAAATTGTGTACATCCCTTGAACGGACAACTTCCCTGAGCGGACGAAAATGTTGTCACAGTCACTGTCGGCCTGAGGAAGATTTCACTGTACATAACATATTACATATGTAAATAAAATTCATCCAACCACAATCAATTGCCAGCTATTTCATTATAATAATTAGGTGCAAATGTATACCCCAACTGCACTGCGGTATTTTTATTATCTCTTTTTTATTGATTAAATTGTGTTTATTGACCCAGAATATGGTAATAATAAAATGTTTTTTCAAACTTACCTATGACTTAAGTATCGCCTATGTGAATTCATGCACGATCTAACTAACTTGCTCCGTTGAGGTGGAGATGGAGGTGCTCCCTTGTGTAATGGTGTTTCTGAAAAAGAAAAAAAAAATACAAAATTAAAATAAAACAAAGTAGAGGAATTTACTATTTGTGCACGCAAACCACGGTTAGTGAGGATTTTAATCAATTACCGCATAAAGGTCAGTTGACGGCAAAAAATGCACCACCAACAAAACTTAATTGCCGCGGACACTACTCGTACCATTACAATAAAAAGGGGGGCACGACCGTAACCAGAACACACAAGAACAGAATTGCTGAATTTCCGTTTTAATTTGCTGTGGAGTGTTTTTCTTTTGGAGGAAAAACACGACAAATGATGACCTTGTGCCGATGAAAAACGAACGACGAAATGCATTTTAATTTAAAAAAAAAGACATCTATCCTACCCACACTCTTCTCTCTCGTCACCATCGGAAAATGTGTGTTAACTACATCCGTCGACAAATCTAGTTGGAAAGTAATAAAATTCAATTTCATAGTGAGTGCACTCAATTATGCTATCCAATCATCCCTGAAAGGACTCGTAACTCGTCAGAGTGATGATTTCTTCTTATTTGATTTTTTTTTTATGTAAACAGAAGTAGTCGTGGTACGAGCTATCGAGCTCGAGTATCTATGTGTAAAGACGCTTAAAGTAATACATATCACAGAGAGAGGAAAAAAAATCAATTTGTTTACGAAATTGGAAAAGAAATGGGGGGCGCCGCGCCGCACAGATAATTGGGTAAAATTTATGTTCTATAATTTTGGGCAGAAAAGTAAGCTAGACAAAGTGGGATGAATGCGAATAAGTATTTAGTGGACGTGTCGGACACACCTTAAAATATTTTATTTTTATATGGGCTCGGTTGAACTTGAACAACTGTAGTCCGCGTCGCATATGGTGCGTTGACGTTACGTATTTGACGGAATAAACGGTTGCATAGAAACGTTCGTATACAATAGGTCTGTTTGGTAACATGCTAGTTTTCGAAAGTTCTACGTAAACTACATAGAATCTGACAGTTTCATGGCTCTCAATTTTTTTTACTCTCATTTGGCTCTCTCTTTGCGATGAATTATCTTCAAGACCAATTCCTCGGGGTGGGCCGAGCCAACTCTGTCATACCAGCCATCTGACAGTTTGTGAAATGTCATAATCTTCATTGTTAGTGGAAAGCAAAAACAATTTGATAGGTTTGACCAAGTGTTGTTTGAAAAGCGTTTGTTTACTTTTGTGCAAGTTTTCTGTCTTTGAGAGGATTCTACTATTCGACAGATCTCAATTCCTTGTGCCAAAAAAGATACCAAACACACCTAATGACAGTTCATCTGCCAAATAAACGAAAATTTGGTGGTTGAACTGTCAATTGGTTGTCAATGGATGCCAAAGTATAAAATTAACGCACTCTAACACGACGATATTGGAAATACACTGCAACCATTATCAAGCTAAGAAATGAGCATCTGTAGTCAACAGCACCCTACGAGGTTGCAAATAAGCAAACAGGAGCTGACTTCATAGCCCCGTGTTTTATATTTCACAGAAGATTCAGACAAAAATGAGTAGAAAAATTAACAAGTCACCAGAAAAGAGGAACGTATTATCTTTCTAAAACCACTGCAAAACATTAAGATTTCAAAATGACTGCGCCGTTTTCCATTCCAAGATTGAAACTTTAAGGTCAATATCTGGGATGACTTAGGTAATATAACTGAAAACTCGATACACTTCTACACTGTTGGCTCTATAACCAATGATGGTGTAGAAGGTGTTTTCTCAGACAGATTAAATCTAAATCTCCCCTTTCACCTCCCTGAGCATTGAAGCGCGTTTCAAGCGGAGATTATGTCGATTTCGGAAGCACTGTCCTGATTCAAGAGGAATGTAATATCCACTAACGATATGTATTAGCATCTTCTCTGATATTCCGGCGGCCTGGAAATCTCTGGAACTAGTCTCATCCACTTCTAGGATCACCTCCAACTGCCGTTCATCTTTATAGAAAAGGCTAAGCAGTTGAGCACCGTGGTGTAGTGGTTAGTGCGTTGGTCTACTATGCAATGCTGCCCGGGTTCAATCCCAGTCCGGGTCCAACACCTTAAAAGTTTTTTCAAGGTACCATCTCTTTCGAATGTCTGACAAGCAATAAAAGAGTATTATTTGTCACGATTGAGCTTCTCAACTCATCGTTCGGACTCGGAAAAAAACTGTAGGTCCCTTCCATTCGTGCAAAAATGTAACACGCACACAACAATGGTTGCGAGAAGCAGGCCCAGGTTCACCCCGAGCTGTAGCGCCACCTAAGTAAGTAAGCAGTTTAATATTCACCTCTGCTGGGTGCCGGGGCACAGAGACATTCCAGGGAATTGTAAAGCTGATGATCTCGCTAAACTAGGAACAACAATACCTATTCTACCCGATAAGAAAAATATAGTGGTATGCCCTCGCTACTTACAAGCTAGCACTCAAACTCGACACAGTCAATAAAACCAACGCTAGATGGGGAGGTGGACCTACTTGCCTTGCCACCAGACATATCTTGACCGCTCACAATATCTTCGGTCCCTCACAAGACTACATATATGTATAAGTACCACTATCGGTGTAATTACAGGACACTGCCTTATAGGCAAGCATGCAACTAGGTTTGGCATCATTTCAAATGACTTCTGCAGAAGTTGCAGAGACGAGGAAGAGGAAGAGAGCCCAACAGATCTCCTATGTTCAGACCCAGTTCTGTCCAGTAGTAGAAAACTACACCTAGGAGAAAATACGACTATTTCAGTTACCTAGCACAAATAGACGTGGGAAGACTTTGTCGCTTTATAGGAGGAGCTCCAAATGGTTCTTATGAGTAGCGGAGTCAAATATTCCCAAAATCCTTGATATCACAATGGGCCTCTATAGGTGTGCTGGTACTCGTTACCGGAATCGCCAGCCACAGCTACCTAACCTAACCTTTCCATTCCAAGTTTTGTAGTTCACAGTACCTAGTTACAAATTGTAAACGACATCTTAATGAGGTATCAAGAATCAATATGATGACCTTATGTTGAGCATTTCCCGGGCAATGAAGTTGAAAATATTAAATAATCGAAAATGAACCAACAAATAAAGCCAATAACAATCAGTGAACGACACAAGAAAATATAGAATCGCAGATTGAAGAATTGTGACTTATTTTCTTGATAACTTACTTAAATCATTCTTATTCTCGTAGTTATGCAAATGAGTGTCTGGTTGGTGTTAAATCAGTAATTTACAAGCTTCCCAGGGTAGGCAAAAATAGGCACGATGATTTAAAAGTCACAAAGTATAATTACTGATCCTGCGCGTTTTGTTAAAGAACGTCTGACTTCTTCAATTCGAAGAAAATAAATTGTGAAATTGCTATTTGCATACGTGCATCAAGTTGAGTATAGAAAAAAAAAAAAAAAAAAACCTTCCAACACGAACTCTTACAAAGTCCAATTTACTTACTCCATCTTTAAATGCAATATAAATCCTAGTGATTGCATTGAAAATCATTCAACTATTTCCATTTCATCTCCACTTGACTGCGTGGAATACAAACAGAACCTCGATTGCCACCTCTTCAACGCTACAGTGTTTCATGTTCTCGTTCGTCTTTCAATAGGGATAAAGCCCATTTTATGGAAAATATTTCATCAATGGTTGTGGACAGTATGAGTAAAAGGATATGTAAGGATGTACGAGTACGGCATCATGACTAGCTCTGAAAAGCAATCATTACGAGTATCTATAAATAGACTTGATGGAGCTTAGCTAGCACAGCGTAGGAGACGACTCATTAAATGTACATACATATATATGTACACGTATTACATATTACCAAGGCGGAAATTTCTGTGAATTGGAAAATACATTTTCCATGTAAGAAATCGAATTTTGATTTGACTTCGTTAGAGACTGCTAAGAGCTGCTGATGGTGCTGAGGCTGATGCTGCCTCTTCTCACTTATCATCGATAATAAGGACATTTCCACCTCTATTTTCTTGAGAGAAAATAGAAGTCTTCGGTGCCGGCGACAACAAAGTAGATACACCTTTTGAGAAAGGAATATAAGAAAATAATAGCTGTTGGTATGGGCAGGCAGAAAAGATTACAGTGTATAGAGGCGGACACATAAAATTTGAAAATTGGGAAAACTTTATAAAACTCTGACTCAGTAAATGGAGAATTTAGTATGTATGTAATTTACAATGTACAAATGGCAAAACTTGACAAATATTGACAGGTAGAAGAGTAGATTGAAAGCGAAGTCTACTGGAAATATGTGGCTCAGTCAATAGAAAATGTGCAAATATGACACCTTTACAAATGCAAAAAAGAAAATCCAATCGAATTTATTTAGATTCACCTTTATCCTCTATTTCAAAAAGGGGGATAACGATTTCATTACACAGCGACAGTTGTTTCGAAAACTACCATTCACAGCATTCAACTCCAAATAGTCCGAATGACTCATATGAGGTGTTTAATTTTTGCAGGATTTCTAATATGGGGATTACGTGTCAGAATTGGTTACTCAAATCTAAATAGAGATGAAAACGAAAAGGATTTAGCCGAAACTTGTTATTGTCGCTAAAACAAGTATACAGCTACCGACCGACCATCCCCTTCTTTTCAGACGTTTTAACATTAAAACTAATTAATTAAAAGAAATACCCGCATAACAGAGGAGAATCATAAATCAACAAAACAGAAATCCCTTTTACCCAGCATCCACTTAAAAGTGCCACTGGGATGAAACCAGACAAAACCGCGGAGTGGGAGCCATAGTTTATAGAAAATTCCATAGGGACCAACAAACCCCCCTACCGGTTCTGTGCACAGAAGCCACCCACAAATGTGCATCTCTTCTTTAGACTTCTCATGCTGCTCTTACTTTTCTATAGGTGGCTGGGTGGTAGATGAAAAACTATTGATTTTACAATTTCATATAAATAGACAGAAGCATGGCGCTGCAAAAAATAAAAACCGTCATACAACGACGGCAAAGTGCGTATGTACATAATTAATTGTATTCTAAATGCATATTATCAAATATGTAATGTACATATTTATTTAAAGAACAACAGTTACTTACTTATAATTTCGACGGCGAATAGTGCCACAGATGGTAATAAACCGCCCACCATATGATGCAAGAACGATTGAGTTAAATCCGACCGGGGAGTGAGTTATAACCAACAAGATGAGATGCCTTCCTTTGAAATGAAAATCTCACTTTAAGAAATTTCTAAATCCGTCTGCGAGTTATAACCAACAAGATGCCTTCCTTTGGAATTAAAATCTCACTTTAAGAAATTTCTCGCAATTAAATTGTTTAAATTTTGCGTAGTTTTTTTTTTTTTGTATTTCTATTTTTTCTTTTAACAATTTTCTCTGTGTGTACTTTGATAGAAAAATGTTTTTCACTGGAGAGAAATAAATGAAAAAAATGAAACCACTCGAGATGTGTCTAGTCTAATTTGATTGACTTTTCCCGGAGACGCAGGGATTTTTTTATCTTCCTTTTTCCTTGGCTTCACGGCGCACACACAATATCAAGAGTTCGTCTGTATTATATCATCTATACTTTTCGACTGCAGTGCACCAGGATGGAGACAGTTACAGGAAGGTGAATAAAAGTTTTTTTTTTCTTGTTTTTGTAAAAAGAAAGCAAAAATTAAAAGCTATATACGGTGAGAGTTTCCTTAAAGGAAGGACACGACCACGAGTGTCTGAAGAGAATAGAGTTGAATAGAAATTTGTTTCTCTTAAGTGACGATACAGTGGTTGTTTTAAGTCCTCACGTACAGTGTTAAAGGAGAGATTTAAACATTTTGAACCATGATTAGTCAGTCTAAAAGGCTGATATCTATTTTCGAATACTGATTTTTAAAAATATCCGTTTCTCCATGTATAATATTTAAAAAAAAATTTGCAAATTTAAGATTCCGACGAATTGAAGGTCTTCAACGAGAGCTTCCACTGTAAAATACAAAAACCAATTTGGTGGCTGAAAATTCGCAAATTGAAGAAGATTTCCTTTTATTGAAGCCGTCTGCAAGGAGAACTTTCACTGTATAATGTGATATAATGATTTTCTTTACTGAAAAGTTTTACACAACAAAATATAGGCAACTTGACTGATTTAAAGCACGTGCGAATATATTTTCCCTTCACTGTTTCATAACCAACCACCAGAACAGTTCTCTTAAAATGTCTCACGCGCATGTTGGATTTTTTTCCTTGTAGTCAAAAAAAGCTTACAGGGTTACAACTACCAAACTCGTACTAGTCTCCCTGTCTAAGCTATAAGCCTACTATCACAAAAAAAAACCATTAACCCCCGTAGCCTACCACCAACCAGCGCGACAATAAAAACAAAGTGTGTCCCGGAAAATTGCCACAACAACAATCCTACCCGGTGCAGACACACAAAGCAATGCGTCTATTCTGATTAACTGTTTTTTTTTTTTTCTACCCAGATGTGAGAAGGCGTATGTACATACACCAATAACAGCTTTTACTGTTGCCTTATAAAACCAAATACTATATTCAAGTATTTATTGAATTTGCGTATCAAGTCGCATTAGATTTGGACAATTAATTGGATTAATACAGGTCTCGTGTAGGGTAAGAAAGCTTTTCAGTGAAATGAAACTTGACAAAAAAAAAAGAGAAAACTGTAAAAATTATGGGTTCGTGTTTAAATTCGTACACCTTCACTTAAGCTCGGGTTGGACACCTCAACTACACTGCCGATGCCGAAGTAAGAACAGTTGTTTCTGAAGATGGTACTCGGATTTTATGACGCAGGATAACTTGAATCTGTGTGATTTTGTGGAGAAGGTCCCTTTTTTTTGATCAAACAAATAATAATAATTTATGAGAGAATTTATGGCTCAATCAAACTTGATGCTGCGTTTTGTCATAAACTGACCTTTGAGTGGAGTAGATGTTCACTTGTATGTTTCATAACTCTTTTGGGTTTATATGTAGAATATTTACGTTTTCTTAAGAGATATATAAATCGATATTATACACGTGGGGTGCAAAAGTTATGTCAACGATATAACATCTTTAATTCTGAGGAACCAATTAAGCTGAAACCTTCAGCTGGTAACATATCAGGCTTTTAACTTACGACATCATAACATCGATTCATTTGAGGGCAGATAGGCTCTGTGATGAATGTGGATACGGTTACATGAACTGCGACCAGAAGCAGATCTAGATTTCGTTTTTAGTTTATTACTAGCTGTTGCCTGCCCGGCGTTGCCCGTGCTAAAAATCAGTCGCGTCATTTGATTGTAGTATGATAGAAAGGAAGTAGTAGGAAGCGATATTATTTAAATTAAGATTCTAAAGAATTCTGAAGCCAATACATTATTATCTGAACTAAGTGGTTGTTCCCTATAGATGAAACGATTGCATAAAAAATTGATGGAAATGTAAGATACCTGTGTACAAACACGTCTACACACATATGTACATAATATGTATTTTATGAGCATCAAATAATGGTACTTTCTGGTTTCTTGTCTCTAATAGTTGTACTTAATGTTCATATTTAAAGTACAATAGCATTATGTAAACGCCAAAGACATTAGGCTTTGTTGTAAGCATTGATCGAGGAGTAACTGGTGAGGTTTGTCTGAAATCACCAACTATTTACTAATTTTAAGACTCAACATCGCCTGCCTACCCCTACTACAATATATGTATTTGTGAATTGAATTAAGGTAACCAAATACCGCTGTAAAGTGACAAAAAAAAAGAAAGTAAAAAAAAATCGTGCATTTCCCCCTTTCTGTAGATCTAGATCCGCACTCTGATGAAGCAGGAACACAACTAACTAAAGTCGGTAGCAAATATCAGCAAAATCATCCCTCCTCTACTTTGAGTCACAATCCCAAAAAGGAGCATTAATTATTAACACGAACAACCCTCTCTCAACAGAATGACGATCAATTGCAATGGTTTACCCCTCATTCAATGCGCGTATGGGTAGAAAGAAAATTAAAGAATAAGCGATAGCGATGGATTTGTGGCGAAGAGAACAGCATAACATCTACAGAAACAACCCTCTCCCAACAGAATGACGATCAATGGCAATGGTTTACCCCTCATTCAATGCGCGTATGGATGGGTAGAAAGAAAATTAAAGAATAAGCGATAGCGATGGATTTGTGGCGAAGAGAAGAGCATAACATCTACAAAAACAACCCTCTCCCAACAGAGTGACGATCAATGACAATGGTGTACCCAAAAATAATGACCAAGTAATAAAAGCGGAAATTGGAATAACTCGAATTATGGAATCAAGGAATTGTATGTTTTGTTTAAAAAGTAGCCTAATCTCTAATCCAGGAAGTAGACTATCTATCCACGAAAGTTTCATTCAAGTCTGTTAAACCGTTAAGGTGTTATAGAGCAACAAACATCCAAACATCCAAACATCCAAACATCTAAACATCCAAACATCCAAACTTTCACATTTATATATTAGTAGGATAGGATAGGATAGGATAGGATAGGATAGGATATCTCTACCAGTCCGGTTTCTATCGAAACATGCACCACTGTGATCGATTTCGGTCGAATTCCAATCCGCTCGGTTTTCAATGTTATTTTCGCATTTTTTTTTTCGAAATCTTCTTTCTTTCTTGCGCAACAGTTCGAGGTGAAACAAGGGCTGCTTCTCGCAACCATTTGTGTATACTTGCTATATTTTTGCACGAATGGGAGTGACCTACAGTTTTGTGCCGACTCCGAACGGCGAATTGAGAAGCTTATTGTGACAAATGATACTCTTTGAATGCTTGTCAGACACTCGAAAGAGGTGGCACCGTGAAAAATACTGTGGGTGTTTGCTCGGATTGAACCCGAGGCAGCATGCGTAGCAGTCCAAAGCACTAACCACTGCGCCACGGTGTTCATTTTCGAATTCATCCTTTCTTATTCCGTTCGTTTTCAATGCGGTCGGAATCGATCACACGGGTGATAGGTACATATGTATTTGCTGAGGGTTTAGTGTAGGTAGCTCCCAGCCCGATCTTTCCGGTTGTTCCTTTGTTTTCTTCGTTGTTGTAACAAAATCTGTAGGATCACTCTAACTCTTTTAGGTGTTTCCTAAGTTTGCATTATTCTGCAAAAATAGTGTTAAGATTGTTCCTATTTTACTGAAGTAGGCAACTGGCAACTCAAACTCTGTCATGAAAGCATGACACATGTGTATGGACTATATAGAATAGGTATACATTTCTTTGTTTCCCCAAACAAAAAATCAATTCCGACAGTCAACCTGATAATCATCCGCGCTTCTCTTGAAATGTGTTATCACTTAATTGAGTGACCTGTTCATAAATAAAAACAAACATGTAATGCAATACACAAAATGCAGTGAAATCAAAAAGACAATATTCTGTTATCATTAAACCAACACAAACGGGTCATGTGATGTAACCGTTTCTCTCGAAACAACTACAAACCCGAATGCATAAACCATAACATTTCCCTTTTTTCAATTTCAATTTAAGAAAAAAAAACAACAAAAATAAATGAAAAAAAAAATAGCAAAACGACGACGGTGGCATACCAAATTGTCAAGTGTTACATGAATGCTTTTTTCGTAATGTATGTATATTGTATATACCACCTCCGCCATAGATGAAAGCGGGCGTTCAACTTGTTTTCATTTATTTTTTTGTAAAATGCAATCGAATAGCACAACTGAAGCAGTAACAGCAAGCAGCAGGGTAACCGCAAAAAATAAATTCAACGTTTGCCTTCGTGTCAAATGCACATCATGATTACGAAATTTTATCAGAAAACAAGTTTTGTGAAGGGTCTTCGTTTGTATGAATGTCGCTCCTAATCATTTATTTGATAGTATTTTATATAATGTACAATGTACATAATACTCGTGTTGTTAAGAGCTGGTGGAACCGGTTTTACAATGTATCCGCGGATATTTCACGGGAACGGTTAATAGATCTAATAAAGGTCTCTTCTGTATTCAATCAAGCTTTATACCTTTTATCAAGTCTTGTCGGAATCAAAAAAAAATTACCTAATTTATAAAATAGACATTCGTTGTACAATTCTAGATCTTCACTGTTAAAGCAGTTGCATATTCAGTCCATCGAGGGTGTCGTATACTCAAAGGGGATAGTATTACCGCATTCGATGCAATTGTAATCGTACGACTTTTTAACCAACAATGCATTACGAACGAGCTCAGCTCACTAAAGTAAAGTGGGTGTAACAATTGACGACTCACGACGTATGAGAGCGAGACAATCACGTTTTGAAGTGCATAGATGTATATTTCTGATTATTTTCAGATTTAGGGAGGTTGAAATTTCGATTCGACGAATAGCGACCGGCAAAAAGGTCAAATCGTTTAATATCGAAATTTACTGACTAAAAACAAGGATCAGTTGGAAAAAAAATTAGCTTAACCCTTTCGTGCCCGCACTAATTTGGGCGGTGTTAACACTGTTTTGAGGACATTAAGTTGTTGGTCCAGCCTTAAATATGAACTGATATCAAATTCAAGTTTATATGTTTCCTGGTTTGACCGCTAGGGGGTGTTAACCCTAATCAATAATTATGTTACTGAGCTCAAACTAAATTTTTTTTTTTTACTTTTATTTTTTCATCTTGTTGTCTGACATATTTGGAAAATAATATTCACTTGTTATTAAAAATTTACTTTGTTTTGAGTCTTTTTTTCAATTTTTTGCGCAATCACTTTTTGGAAATTTTTTTTACACTTTAATTTTTTTTTGTAGTTACAACGAAAAACAGCTAGAATCTGACCACTCGCAATGCTAGTGTCATGAAAGTTATTTTATAATGTACTCTAAACATATCAACATGTCGTGTGAAAAAAACAATAAATAAAAAAATTAAAAATTACGGAACTTAGAAACTGAAAGGTCAATGTTGCCTATAGGCAACAGTGGGCATGAAAGGGTTAATTAACACACAAAAGCAAAATTAATTAAAGGTGATCGCTTTACTCGATACCACTACGAGTAATGCATACAGTGCTGTGCAAAACATTTGCAACTCCAAATGCTAACCAATAAAACTGTAATTTTAACTTTCTTTAGAACAATTTACGAAATAGAGTTATATTATTTTATAAACTTTATTTGTCCTGACCAATTATAAAAAGTACCAGTATTGACTGTGCAAAACATTTGCAACCAAAGGCATTCCTCCTTTTGATTTAGACTAAGTTTTCATTTTGATAACGGTAAACTTTATTTTTGTCTGTCATTTCATGTAATACTCTTTATCACAGATTTGTAGCTCATTTTGTGAGTTGGCTTCATTGTTGTAAGCGCATTAAGTGTTATTAAGTAGTGATCTTGTAAATAATTGTATAAATGGGTGGAAACAAGTATGGCTCTGAAATCAAGTCAAGAATTTTATTTGATTATAATAATGGAATATCGCAGAAAGAAATATGTATAAAATATTTCATCCATAAATCTACCATAAGTCGGATAGTTAAGAGCGGAAGTGTGGTAACACTTCATAAAGGAGGACGGACCCGTAAGACAACCAAAAAAGAAGACCGACAAATTGTCAATTTTTGCCGGAAAAATCCTCAGGCGTCCTCAAAAGAAGCTTAGGTAAGCCTCCAATTAGACGTTGACTCGTCTACAGTTAGACGTATGACCCTAGAGGCTGGTCTTCGGAGCTACAAACCAGCAAAAAAACCATTTATTTCCAAAAAAAATCTTAAAGCCCGAATTAATTTCGCTAACACTCATTTGGGCTGGAGCTTAGATAAATGGAGAACAGTGCTTTTTTCCGACGAGTCTAAATTTAATTTGTGTGGATCGGACGGAAGAAGCCACGTGAGGAGACCGAAAGGTGAGAGACTAAATCCAAAGTTCACAATGGGAACAGTGAAGCACGGAGGTGGTAATGTTATGATCTGGGGTTGCTTCTCTGGGCAAGACATTAGTCCAATTCAGCAAGTAGACGGTATTATGAAGGCTAAAGACTATAAAAACATATTGCAGAACACCATGCTTTTCCCTATGCCGAATGGGAAATGCCGCTCGTTCGGAGGTTTCAACACGACAACGACCCCAAACATACCTCTAAATTGGTCAAAGCTTGGCTCAGCGAGCAAAACATTAATGTACTGCAATGGCCACCGCAGTTTGTGGGAAATAGTAAAGAGGAGAATTGGAAGACAAAATTTCAAAAAAAAAGAACTTCTCGCCGAGATTCAAAAGCAATGGAAAGCGATTCCCAAAGAATTTATTGATAACTTAATTGCTTCAATGCCTAAAAGATGTGCTGCGGTTTTAAAAAGTAAAGGCTATGCCATTAAATATTAGTAATATGTACTGTAAACTAAAAAAAAAAATAAAAAATTGCTATTAGTTGCAAATGTTTTGCACAGCTAAAATCTTTATTATTTTGTTAATTGTTGTTTTTTTTATGTTGAATTGAATTAAATGAATTTTGTTTCTTTTCGTTATTTAATATATACATATGTAAGAACTTAAATCTCATACAAAGTTTTTAATTTAATAAGTTTTACTATACTTACAATGGTTTTGAACTCTCTAGTACCAACAGTTGCAAATGTTTTGCACAGCACTGTACATTATATACATTATTGTCCATAAGTACAGTGGTAATGCTAGGTCGTATACAAACATGAATAAGCTCGAAGAAGTGAAGAGCTGGGCCGGTGCTATAAAGAATTAACAAAATTTAAGATATGACACTCGGCACAGTTGGAAACCATTATCCGGACACGAAAGTATTTACTCGTTTGTTTTTCTTCTGTTGTATTCAAAACCTTTAAATTGCTACTGATTCGTACGAATTTGTACGCATTCTAGACAAACCGCGTCCCTTTAGGCTGAAAACACACCGGAGCTGTCAAAACGTTTTCGATTCAGCAGGCAAGAAAACGTTTTTCATTTCAACACACCCCAACCGAAACACGTTGTAACAAAAAAAAAATCATTCTATTTTTCTGTTTGGTGTGTGTTGAGGAAAAACAAAACTGAATTCGTGACTTTTCGGTAATTTTATTAGCATGGTCTTTGTAAATTGTATATTGGGCTCAATTAAATATGTGTTATATAGTAATTTCTCTGCGTCTACTTCCATTCTCAACGAAAACTTTAAAATAAATTAAACGCCAGTGCAAAAAACAACAACGCAATTTTGTTTTTGAAAAACAAATGTTCAGCTATCGACAACAAAACACGTTTTTCTCGTTCGCCTTGTTATTTTTGTTTTGCCGCATGCAGTGTGTGTTGTGCCATAAGCAAGTGTGCAAAAATGAACAACGGCGCTAGTTTGAAACGTTTTTGTTTCATTCGGTGTGTGTTGGCCGTATGCAAAGCCATGTATTATCGGCAACCAGTCAAGAAGCGCATTGAAACAAAAACATGTTTTTCATTTTGCCTACTTTGGTGTGTGTCGCCTCATAAGAATCAATGTAGTGATGTTTCATTAGCCACAAAAAAACGTTTTGACTGTTCTTGTGTGTTTTCAGCCTTTCACAAAAAAGTAGTTAAAGAGAGAGGCAACGAGAGTAAAAATTTCCGCTCACTAAAAATTTTTTCTCATTCTTAGGCCGTGTGTCAGTTAAAATATTAATTAGGTCCGTTCGCGTACTTCTTGCACTATATATGGGTTTTCTGTAAAGAAGAATGGGGGTAAAATTCTCCCAATGACAGAAAAATCACGAAAAAGTAATCGAACGCATTAAGCACCAAAAAATGAAAGATGTATTTTATTTGACAGTTTTCATATACATATGTATTATGAAAAGAAATTTCTTGTAGTAAAATTCGTAGCATGCGGAAATTTCTTACTCTCTCGTGAGCAATAGCTCCTACGAAAAACTATTAAATTTTTGCGTACGCGAACGGGTTTTCGTTGTTTTTTCGTTATTTTTCGTAGGTTTTCATTGTTTTCGGAGACGACGAGAGCTTTTGTGTTTTTTTCGGTTTTCCCAACCGATTGTCGGTGGACAAATGTAGTGCTCTAGTGTTCACATACGATGGGAGAACTACCCATCGTGAAAAATATGTTAATACCAGTTCAACATTTTTTTTTTATAAAGAAACTAACTGACCCGGCGAACTTCGTACCGTCTCAAAATCAATAAATGTTGTGTCAACTTATTAGCTGCATTAAATTACTTTTCTTTTTCGTAAGGTAAAATAAATGGATCGTTTGGCAATGCAACTCGCGTGTTTGTCGTCGATGATTTGGAGCTAGGATCTTGGAATGATTGGTAGGGTTTGGCGGAAATCTTCAGACAGTAGAACAATTGCGCCTCCAAAACATATTGAGTCATTGAGCAGATCTTTCATAGTTTGATTGAGTGCTTCCAATGCGCGTTTGTGTGCCATTGTGCATTCATCCCAGATGATGATTTTACTTGTTACCAAAACTTTGGCCATTGCCTACTATTTCGAAATGTAGCATGTCGGGTTTTCAGTCGTATGAAGGTTTAAAGGCAATTTTAACGCTGAATGAGCCGTTTCTTGTAACAATTTCTTGTAACAACGTGGCGATTATCCCAGAAGAAGCAACTGCTACAGCAATCTCGTACGATCAGTGGCCAAAATCAGTTCCCCCGAGAGCATCAAGGAAAATATGCCATCGAATTCACGTTCACGTTTCAATTCTCGATTGAAAGCATCATTCATTCCACGATATGATGTTGGCATTCCTAACTCGACTAACAAACTGCCGCACATGAGGTAGCACATGTCCTCGACCAAAATCAAAGCCTGGTTATGTACATATCTCCTTATTCAACTCGAGATCGGAATTCCCTGAACTAACACGAATTAGTAGTAAAATGTCTTCTGGCATGTCATCCTTGTACTTGTTCCACAGTTCACGTGGATTCGATGGGAAGCATATCGAAATAATGATAGCAAATAATGTGGGTATCTGACTTGGAGATGCAGAAGCAATTGTTTCGGATGAACTGTGTAAATGCGATCAAAAGCGATCAGTAGAACGCACATTTGGATAATCAGGAACCACATCGCCTTGCTTCCAACTTTGAAATTTATTCGATGAAGCGTTCCAAGTGTTATAACTTATAACATTGTATCTCAGAGTAGAGCAACGTTCGTGCAAACGATCAAGTTTGTCCTCCATATTGCCCATGAAGTCAATTTGGATGAATTTATGGTGTGCGTCTGCAAGCGGTTGCAATGATCCAATTCGATACTGAATTTGGCCTTTAAAGTCCAAAGCGAAGTCAGAATTACACATTTATGATTACCAAAAGAAAATTAACTTTTACTCTCTTGACCAGAAACAATCTTGAATGTCGGATTGAATCCGCGTTCTTCGATAATATCTGCTTCAAATGAAGTGGAATTTCTACGCCCTGTGGGTAAAAGTATAGGGATCGTTTGGATAAAATCTTTTTCTGTATCGAAATATTAAAAACAATCCTATTTCTAAGAACTTCACCCTTTTATTAATAACTCCTTTATTATCTCTTTAACATTCACTTTTTAATTACTATTTCAGTCAGTATTCGCACTGTATCGCTTTTTAAATTAAAAAAAAAAAAAACAAAAAATAGAAATCAGTGACAAAATACATGAGAAAATGAATTTTCTTCCTAATTTTTTTTTTTCATGAATTTTTCCGTTGTTTTAATAGTTATTCTGCTATTCGGGCCGGAGACACATCCAACAAATCAAAGATCATAAAAATTGGCCCAGTAACTACCTAACCCGACTTTGTTTTATATATATAGAAGAAGAAGATAGAATAAATGTAATTCATATGAGCAATATCGTGCAAATACATACAAGTAAAATTGATTGTTTGAAAAATGTTGTATGGTGAAATTTTTATCTTTGTATTTTCCATTAACAAATTATGAACTTTGTTCTTCAATTCAGTACACAAATAACACAGTTTACAAACAAAAGCGTTAACACCGAAACAGCGAACTGGGAAAACAGTTTGGTAATTTTAGTTATAAGGATATGTAAAGAAAGTGAAATTTTTCAAGTCTAGTGAAAATTAATGAAATAAAGTGTTCAAAAAAAAAGCTATTTAATCGAATTGACACACCTAAAAGCTAAAATTTTATTCACACCTGTACAAACGCCAAAAATTAGCCAGGGGATAAAATTTTAATGCAATTGGCACACGACTTTACTGGATAAATTTCAGCCGGTAGAAAGTGAACTATGTGTCAAAGTCAGCTATTTTTTTTGTTTTGAAGAACATATTTGCATTTTTTATTTAATGCAAAAGGTAAAATAATGGAAAGAAAAGGAACATAGATGAAAGTTGAAAGTTCTGAATGTCGCAATATATTGGATCTGGGATATCATCAAGAGTGGACTCTGCTGTTAAATCTAAAATTGTACAACACCAGTTTGCTTACGTTTCCTTCACATAATGTTTATGACATTTCGTTTGTTGCAACTTTTGTGGTTAAACGCGTTCCTATACTTTTTCGTAGTTTTGCCTTACTCTGGAGAATTTTAACCCTACTCCATGAAATTTAACAACTTACTATTTTTGGAGCAGAAAGTAAAGGAACAAACCTAATAATTATCACGTCAAAGGTGACGCAAATGTTTCAGGATTGTTAAATTATAAATTTCGATCTTATTTTCAATGCAAACAATGAATTACATAACGTTTAAAGGTTAATTAGAAACCAAACATTCGGATTTATATATTTTTTTTAAATAAATTCTTATAAAAAAAACACGAAATGATAAAAAAAAAAAAAAAACAGCTAAGCACATTTTAACTTAAATTTTGATCTGAGTTGGACTCGGATCAATTGAAATCTTGTGGGCCTGACCGGCTGAAATGAACAACGCAAGTCGAAGCTAAAAGACCTGCAGGAGAACGTACTTACAAAAGTTCTACTTACAACCAAAAATGAAATTTTGTCGCAGTCTTTAAAGGTCTTTGCACAAAGAAGCTGTTCTGATGAAATCAATGAGGAAAGTAATGTTTACTAATTGCCCTAGATCAGCATAAACATTTCATTTCAACTACTCTTTTGAAGCCGCATTTCTGTATTTAGCTGATCACAATTAGTTCGAACCATAATGTATGGCGCATACTCGAACCATTTTATACCAAAGCTCTTTATGATCCCCTCCGATGAAACAACGTGACACTAACAAACATTCCAAAAGTTCGTTGTACTTACTCAGTTAAAGTAAGTTGGTTACCACATTTTATTGTGATTATTTGAATAGATCAACAAATAAAAAACATTGTCTCCATTCTATCGACCTTCTTATTTTCGTCATTAATTCATTCTACCAGTACCTTCTTCTTGTTATGGACAAATGTGACCTTGAAATGAAATGCACTGCTAACGTATGTGGCTTTGCGTGAACTTATTATACATTCGTACATATCAAAATAAAAGTCTACTTACCAAGTATTCTTTCAAAAGTCATATAAAACAATGTGAGTCCCCTCCGGGGTGCGTTGCAATCTCTCGAAATTACACAAAAGAAACGTTGACTTTTCAGATGGAAATTTGCACGAAAATGTTCAACAAAATTACACAAAAAAAAAATTTTAAGTTGTATAGTCTTTGCTAGACAATGTGTATTCACTTTACCAGCTATAAGTTCATAGATACGAAGAAAAAAAAAATTAATAAATTGTCCACGTTTTATAGCACTGTTGCCACTTGGCAAAATCACTCAAAAAAATTAAATAAAATGGAACAAAAAAGTTTAGAAAAAATAAAAACAAAACAAAACAAAAAAAAATTGGTTTTATCTTTAGCCTTGTTGTCTTCTGATGGCAGTCTTTTATCGATAAATCGATATAAAATCGGAGTTGCTATCTGGCTGCTAAACTACAATTGCAAATAGTTGACTTATGCGAATTTTTGTTAATTCCACTTTTATTCCCTTCTTTTTTGCCAACTTCTGTCAAACAAGTCGACTGTGCTGTCAGTTTCAGGTAGTGATTTTTTTTTTCTTCAGTTCCTTAAAGCGGTGTACGAAGCAAAATAAACGCGTGCGTAATAACACAACACACGACGTGAAAAATCCAATGGAAAATTTACGTATAATAACGCAGTGTGATAGATCTTTGCACTTTTCCTGATGTAAAATTGCTTCTTTTGATTTGCAATTGGCAAAAAAAAAAACGATGAGCTGAGAAAATAGAAAAAAATATTATGGATGAACTAAGAGGTTATATTTGGAATTATATTTGAACGTTTATTTCAATAAGGGTATACTAAAATTCACATTAAAATTGTTAATGTGTTAGGCGAAATGCGAGAAGTATTTTACGATTTATTTAACGTACCTATAACAAATTTATTTGAATTAAAATTGCCGATGAAAATTTATCACGATTCAACTTGCTGAAATAACTTTTCCAATATGGCGAAAAAATGGCGATGAAATGAATGGTCGAATTCGAATCAGGTGTTCGGAGCTCAGACGTCATTTTCTTTCGAAATGAATGCCTTCAGTGAGACTAGGTGAGCGATGTCAGAGTCATCTAGTGACGGGTGGTATACGAATATTACTTTCATAAATTTTTCAAAATACGATTTGATAGTGGCTGGCTACACGATGGCATTATTACGATAACTGTGGCGCAAAGGTTTGAAAACACAATTTTCTAGATCTCGGTGAAATAAGCACAATTGGTGAGATCAACCCTTTTCGTTTTAACCCACAATTAAATCTACGTGTCTCACTGAACACAACCGGTATGGAAATTATCGTGAAACCAGCCACAATAGCCGTGTTTTATTATCCCCGTGATCTGATCCGGATCAGATCAACAAATAAGTTTGTGTGCATTACAACAACAATTCTTGTCAAGATCAATTTTCGTGATCCAAAAAATAGTTTGACTATTTCTTACAATGGTACACTTTCGTTTGTGAATGTTGCTGTATTATCGACAATTGCCAAGGGTAAATGTTGCCAGATTAGAATATAAAAATATGATTGGCAATCTAAATATCATTAATGTTATTTTGTTCGAATAAATTAATTTTTCTGCTCATAATGATATTAAAGCGATGTGAAACTGAAATTATAGCTGTAAAATATTATTCTCATTCGGTATCTGTTAATCAAAATTAACAATTTCCTCCCAAAAAATAAAACAAGCGCATTCAATTTTCATTTAAAAGAAAATATTCATTCGCATGGCAACTTCGCACTAAATGTCAAAATGAACTTAGCTTGTACAATCACCACAACACAGAACTTTGATCTGGTTTGTTTTATTATTCTGAGCTGATCCGGATCCGGATCCCGCCGCAAACACCTAAACATTTTTCACAGTGCCCACCTCTTTCGAATGTCTGACAAGCATCAAAGAGTATCATTTGTCTCGATTGAGCTTCTCAACTCGCCGTTCGGAGTCGGCAAAAAACTGTAGGTCCCTTCCATTCGTGCAAAAATACATTACGCACACAAAAATGGTTGCGAGAAGCAGGCCCAGGTTCACCTCGAGCTGTAGCGCCAACTAAGATCCGGATCAGATCACGGGGATAATAAAACACGGCTATTATTCCCGTGATCTGATCCGGATCAAATCAACTCATCTTATATGTTTGTGTGCATTGCAACAACAATACGAGATCTTGCTTTTTACCAGGATCAATTTTCGTGACCTAAAAATTAGTTCGACTATTTCTCACTATTAGGCGCGTTTTTTTTCAAATCTATATAGGTTTCGAAAAAGCTTTCCATACAAAAGGCGCGTTTTTTTTCAAATCTATATAGATTTCGAAAAAGCTCTCAATACAAAAATAAGACTGGGTAATTATCCAGGCTAAGGTTTTGTTGTATTTGGCCCTGGCTACACGGTCAATGGCATACTAGGTATTGAAAATTTCCCCGTGGCTACATACAAAATGTGTTGAGGGAAACACTTTGGAATCAGAACACACCATCTCCGTGCTCCGTCCTGCACAGAGAATTATTTTTTTGAGTTTTCCGTGATGTGAACCCTCCGACGGTCGGAAAAAAATGAAAAAATGTATGAGAAATGAAACGCGTTGAGAAAAGAACATGCATCTTCCACCGAGAATTATTATCAAATCGGATTTTCGGTGTGCTTTTGGTGAAATCCACCCTTCTCGTTTCAACTCACATAAAATATACCTGTCTCCCTGAAAAGAATCGGTATGGAATTGATCGTGTAGCCAGGGCCTTTTACATTGAAAACATGTTGCGGAAACATGTTTAGCCTGTATAGGTTTGAAAAAAAACACGCCTAAAAATAAGACTGGATTTAGTTGTATTTTACATTAAAAACATGTTGCGGAAACATGTTTAGCCTATATAGGTTTGAAAAAAAACACGCCTATTATACACTCTCGTTTGTGAATGTTGCTGTATTGTTGACAATTGTCAAGGGTAAGTGTTGCCAGATTAGAATATAAAAATATTGGCACTCCAATTATCATTAAATGTTATTTTGTCCGAATAAATTAATTGTCTGCTCAGAATGTTATTTAAGCGATGTGAAACTGAAATTATAGCTACAAAATATTATTCTCATTCGGTATCTGTTAATCAAAATTAACAATTTCCTCCTAAAAAATAAAACAAGCGCATTCAATTTTCATTTAAAAGAAAATATTCATTCGCATGGCAACTTCGCACTAAATGTCAAAATGAACTTAGCTTCTACAATCACCACACATAGAACTTTGATCTGGTTTGTTTTATTATTCTGATCTGATCCGAATCAGATCACGGGGATAATAAAACACGGCTCTTGTTTGGAGCAGGAAATCATTTCTTTTGATTGCGTTTATGGCTAGTTCCAATTAAAATGTGTTAAGTTATCTGTCAGTTCAACCATTTTTGAGAATTCCAACCATTTCCATTTCCAACACCGAGTTAATGGTATGTAGAAATACTCAGGTTGAAATTTTAGCTGAGTTTTAACTAGAGCTGTCAGTTGTTGACAAAATGAAAAAAAAAAATTATTTCGAAGAAAAAAATATAAAGATAACTCAGGGAATGCACATTCCAATATGTTTAATTCTGTTAAAAAAAATCATTTATTATATTAAATAATCAATTTACTGCATATGGACGTAACCAGTCGTCGGCAAAAGAATATATAAGAGATGGGATTATTGTTTCCGATTATTCTTTGTTTACGGTTGGGTTTCTCCGGTTGTCAAAAGAATGAATTTTTTCATAAGAATTCATCGCAAAAGAAGAACTTTGATTTGGTAGCACTGTTTTTATGTCCGCTTAGTTGAGCGGGCGGGGATACTATCGCCGCTTATTTTACTTTTGTTGTAATTTACATGTTAATTTGCAAAATAAGCGTATATACGCGTGCAAAAAAAAGCACAATATGTATTGATTTTCGGAAGTGTGTATGTATTTTATGTTTTTGAAGTGAAACTTCTTTCGGCGAATGTAGGGCAAATTGCCCTGGTAATGGAGACTGGAGCAGACGAAAAGTGAAATGCTGGTTTATTTTTTCAACGTCTGATGCTCAGAAACTAAAAGTTTATAAAATTTCTTTATTAAATTCTTAAAAAGAGATTTTTTAGTTTTGCGCCTAGATGTATGCAACACTTTTTTGTACTGAAGCGAAAATAATTAATTTCAATGGAATTTCCATAGGAAAAAATTAGTTTTTAAACCTCGATATCTCCTAAAATAAGCGATTAATTAATTTTTTAACGCCCCTCAATTGAGAAAGTTGCAATTTTATGCATCAGATTTTTCTTTGGGTGAGTCTGCCAACGCTGTCTAACCGGTTAACGAGCTCCCGATCCGTGAAAAGTCTCTACCTGAGACACGACAGCCTTCCACTCTCTTCGATCCCGGGGACGCTGCTTCCAGTTGTCTGGACCAAGCGCACTGGCATCCGCGGTAGCTTGGTCCTTAAACCGCTGTCAAACCAGCCATCTGAAAGTTTATGAAATGTCATAAATCTTTATTGTCTGTGAAAATTTGACAGGTGTTTCGACGTGTTTGGTTACTTTTGTGCAATTTTTCCCCCTTTGAGAGGATTTTCCCCCTTTTTTAAATTATTTACTATTTGACAGGTTTGACCAATTGAACCACATGAAATTTACCAAACAGACCTATTTTAACACATTTAGTTTGTTTAATGTCAACCATAGTGCGCCCTATGGCGCACTGATGCGTTCGATGCTGACCTGCGTTCATTGTCGACACTGGTTCTGCACTGGATTAGTCCAGGGGTATTTCTTCAGTGCAAGATAAAAGGGCTGTCAAAACATGAAATCAGCTGATTTATCATTTGGTTTTCATTCATTGGGTTTGTTTTGCTTATTGTGCTTATGTTTTTTGTGCTCTGATAGGTTGATTAATAAAACAGCGAAGTGCCAAAATATAAGAATATTACACAAAATTTGATTTATGTTAAGTTTTCAATGCATGACAGTTGTCAAGGGAAGTTTTTTGCGCTCAATGAAATGGGGGTTGCACTGGGTTGCACAGGGGTGGCGACAGCGAACGAAGCCAATGGAAAAATCGCTGAGCGTACTGAAGGCGATTCTAAAATTTGGAGGGAATGTCAATGACAGTTTCGGAAACATTTTAAGCAAGGTACTATTTGTCAAACTTTTTGAACAAGGTGGATTTAAAATCGGGTATACCGTATACACCATCGAACAAGAGTGTCTCCCAAAACTGATATCATTTTTGCGTGATGAAGCCAGTGTACACACTAGGTTTTGTATGACACTCAAACCATCATTGTTGTTGTTTTTCGGCACTCTCTATCTGTGTTTGCGTTTTGGATGCCGGAATTAGTATACACACAATCGAGCCAAAACAAAGATGGCCGCTGAGTGTTACGCAGTAGCAGACATTTTTGTGAGCATTATTTTTGAGTGTCATCCCAAATTTTGTATGTAAGGAATTGCGTGTTATCCTTCAAAACTGACACTCTTGTTCGATGGTGTGTACCCGCTTTAAGGCTTGCAAAAGTTTACCTTTTGAGAAATAAGAACATATTTTTCGGATTTTATCTACTTATGCACATTTTACTTTGAATGATATCTCTTATATCTCCATAAGTAGATGAGTGCGTCCTTACATGTACATATGCATGTACAAATTACATTAAAATGCTGGGAATAAATCTCTCTGCAATATATGTATTTTTAACACATCAAAATCGGAGGTGGGCACCTTTATACAAAATTACCAAATGTCTGTTGGGCGCCACTTATTTATGTACCTATGCAGTCTGTCATTTTCGTTATAACTTTAAAACGGTAAAACATATAGTTATACTATTTTAAAATAAATGAAACCACGTTATTGTTTAGTACGTTTAAGTAAGTTGTACTGACGGTGGTCGCCGTGGTCGTGCTGGTTAGTGGGTTGGACTACCACGCAATACTGCCCGAGTTCAACTCCTGGCCGGGTCTAACACCTAAAAGAGCTTTTTCACGGTGCCACCTCTTTCGAATGTCTGACAAGCATCAAAGAGTATCACTTGTCACGATTGAGCTTCTCAACACACCGTTCGGAGTCGACAAAAAACTGTAGGTCCCTTCCATTCGTGCAAAAATATAACACGCACACACATATGGTTGCGAGAAGCAGGCCCCGGTTCACCTCGAGCTGTAGCGCCACCTAAAGTAAAGTAAGTTCAAAAAGTTCACGTTCTCTGGCAAAAGACAACTTCGTTTGGGTATTACAATATGTGATGTCGCTGGTACGCATAAATATTTTTTGGCCAGTAATGCCAGGTTGGGATATTTTGATGCATTTCAATGGTTTAGGAACATTGTGATTTAGGTATGGCTCACGCAGATACATGTTGAACTCATTAACGGTTTCACTACCTCTCCCACTCACAACTTCTCCACTCTCGATGGACATAGAATGCTCTACCAAGATCCGCACATGCTATCTAACAAGTTCACTTACTTCATCAACCTCGACTTCCAACTTCTATTATATTTGTTATGAACTCCATTATAACCTATATTTTTATCGCTGATTTCCCTTCTCTCCCTGTGGTATATTTTCTCACCACAAAAGATATAAGTTACCAACTTTTATATTAAATTAGAGTATTTGTGGCTCTTGGCTGCCCGTTACCCGATATTGTCGGGTACCCCCGAACTTGGTTATTACTTGCATTACCCGGATACTCGGGTAATTGTTGAGATGGACACTCCCCGGGTAAAATCAAGAACACTATTCATACTCGTAACCCCTTAAGCGTTTGTTAATTATACAAAAAAAAAAAATATTTGTTAGTCCGGATAATTGATGCTCTACTGTACTGGCATTTGTGAGAATTTAATGTGAATACCCATACAATGAACTTTTCCGTATAGCATCATACTATCTTATCAGTCAAGTTTGTACAGGTGGGTTTCATAAGTGTCTTGATTTAAATGGTACATTATATGTGCTTCAAGTGCTTTCAGCAAGTTTCCATGCACTTTCCCAAGTACAGTAAAACGTGTGTATAGTGGAATCTGCTAATAAAAGAATCGTGCGAAACCTAGGTATTGGACATTTTGGGATGCCAATTTTGATATTGATCATACAAACTCAGTCTTATATAGTGGAAACCTGCGAAATCTGAATACACTGGAACATTTTTCAATGAATTTTGTTAATTTTTTTTCATGCTAATTCACACTTCAATAGCAGAATCGAGAAGTGAATGCAGTTTGTCCGCTTCGTTTCCTTTTCTGAGAATTTGGACATATCAATTGTTTCTTTTCGTGTGTGTCTGCTTGCGGCTACATTCAACAAGTACACATTCTAAACTTCGATCAAAATTGATCGAAAAATAATAAAAGAAATTAGGCTGCTGATTGTGGAAGAAAACGCGAATAGAAGAAATATTGCGGGTAGTATAAATAAAAGTGCCCCGAAAAATTCCACTATTTACAAGATTTACTGTAGTTGACTTCTTTTGATGTAAGAGAAACGCGGTCTTTGAATTTTTGAGCTTGCTTACATCATCTCTTGGGCCATTTTCAATTCACAGCTCTTATTTCCAAAAACTATCATTATGTATATTATTTCTGTAGTATAGGTACCATTTGCGGCTCTTACACTTAACCAATCTTAACAAATGAGGTGTCTAAAGAAAGAGAATTTCCTGGCGAAGTGCACTTTATAAATTTTAAAGAATTAAAAAACCGATCAAAACAAATATTCTACACAACATGAACTCCCAAAAGAATAAACACTTTCCGTACGATTTCCATCTTTCAACTGATGGAAGTGAATTGATTTTGGCTGTCATATGGGAAATATTTGTTGTTTTAAGAGTTCATTTTGGTTGATATATTTGCTATTGATGCAAGTGGTTTGGATTTTGGGGGTTGGATTTTCTTTTGCGAGAGTTCTCGAACGGGCACCCTAGTTATGATATAAGAAATAAAAAACAACCATCTACTCGTACATAAACTACATGTACAAACGATATAATAGAAATCTATTTATTTTTATTTTGTTTATTCATTTTTTTTTTAAATATATTTACAATAGTTCACAGTTGACATTTTTCTTTTTTATCTTTATTTAGTTCGATGATTAAGCGAAGGGAATTCATATGAAAAATAGTGTAACGGGATAACAAGTAGAATCATAACTAAGCACTGAAAACTTAGAATTTTTTTTTAATCATAAAGAAAAATCAAAAAATAAATTCATTGAATAAATATAAAATAATTAAAAAAAAATATTTAGTTTTAAATTTACACGACTACAATAAAATGTTGTTTTTTTTTGTTGATTTTCTTTTACTTAGTATAAATAAGTTTAAAAGTTAAATTTTAAGTATAATACTCCATCTTCTTGTGGATTCTGTATAGGATTGGCAAAACATCAAATGAATAATATTTTGTTAATTATACTATGCGTGCGTATAAATCATGCTTAACAGTTCGTTCTATAGTTTATAGTTGTGTATGTATGAATGTGTGTGGATGTGTGTATTTCTGTGCTAGATGTGAATGCACTTATGCATTCTGTTGGATTAGACTCTCCCATTTGGCTATAAGTTGATGTGAAGATGGTGCTTCCTCTGGATCTAGATCACATAGTTGTGCAAGAGACAACGCTGGTCGCATGCCGCGACTGTAAAGATGCTTGCCATCAAAGTCGGGACTCGGTGTAGCTCTGGAATATTTTTCAAATTGTTAAGTAAAACTTTAATAAAAAACCGAGGAATGATATCTAAGAGTGAAACACGTACAAGTTTCAGCTTGGTAAACAGCTAGCTAAGTCTAATTTTCATGATTGAATGTGAAGTGAATTAAGTGCAAGCATGTAAATATTTCTATGAAGACAATTCTAAATCACCGAGTGCAATTTGTACTATAGAACTACGAAATAAACAAAATGACTTCAAATTTAATGTATTCAGGTGTACCTTATGACCTATCGATATACGGAAAAAGGCTTTAACCTAAGTCCTAGTCTAACTTCTTACAACGAACGACGGGCGATTTAAAAAGCTACACATAACATAATATACTCTAATGGCCATACTATTCACAAGCTTTAACCCGGGTTAAAACTTACATAAGGGTTAAAACCTAGATCCGGGTTAAAGTGAGTTTAAACCGAAAACTAAACCCAACTCCCAGTTGAACAAACTTGGTCGGCGTTAAATCCGAATAGATTTTAACTGCCCCTGCCAAGGAGATTAAACACTTTAACTCGGCTTAAACGCAATTTCATAATATTGACTCGTTTTGATGACCAATTTTGAGAACTGCAGACAAGTCGGCAATATAGGAGACACCACCTCATCAAATAAATTAGATGTCCGACTTGTTGCTGGCGTTGGATGTCGTTGCTCTAACACTATCAACTGGTGCGAGTCCTGCAAGCTTCACTTGCAGTGGAACTTCATATTTTTTTGACAACGTCCGAGACAAGCAAATGCCTTCCTGAGTTCAAATATATCTGTAGAAGCTGCGGAGATGCGGAAGAAAGCGAATTGACCCAACATCTACTCTGCAACTGCTCCGACCTCCAAGAACGATGCCTCCGTACTTCAAGCATAGATTCTTGACGGATATAGCAAAGCTCGGAAATTTAAAGATATCGAGTCTTCTAAAATACACCAAGAGCACAAACTGTTTTACTAGTTAATAGAAAAGAAAATTTACTTCCAAACTAAGAGGGGATTTACAAATGATTGCTCGAACAATCACACACCCTTCCAAACCTAACCTTACCTAACCCGACCACCTCCGAAAGATCAATTAAATCCGACACGGGGCGGTTTAAGCGGTGGATGGTGACCGCCGCCAGATGCTAGGGTTGATTCTTTGGGGAATCTCGAAACGTTGTAGAGGTCTTTGCGGATGTTACTCCACCGATCCCGAAGTTCTATTCCTGTTCTTTGCTCTTAATGAATGAAAGAGAAAGGACAGCGATTGAATGAAACACTTACCACGACACAGGGCGAGGCATTGGGCGCATTCCGATGCAAGAGGAATGGAGCAAAGCTTAAGAAATTGCAGCTCTAGAACACCTAGAGAAGCTGCACAAAGCCTTGACAAGCCAGTGAGCGAATGGATGCCGAGCATGCCGAGCGCTTCAGAAAATTGGTTTGGAAGCTAAAGAGAAGCCGAAAAAACCTCTTCTTTTGACCAATGAAAAAGGGTTATTTGGTCTGATGAAACCAAGGTGACTCGGATTGGAACCGATGGCAGATTCCATTACTGATCACGTCAAGGTGAATCGCTAAAACAACACCGAGTGAAAAAAACGGTAAAACATGGAGGAGGATCAGTTATGACCTGGGCTGTCTTACTTGGACTATTGTTAAGAATTGATGGAATAATTGACCAATTTCAATATTTAAATATATTTCAAAACAATTTGCCACCGTTTTTATCAAACATGGAAATGGTTGTGAGCTAACGTTTCAACGAGTTGCTTAGAAATCAACAATTTCAGACAATGATATGGCCAGAATTTGAGAATTTGTGGGGAATTGTCAAGAGACGATTGGGCCAGTACGTGTATCAACTATCAAGCCTCAACATGCTTTGGGATCGCATTTTGCATGAATGGAACCAAGTTCCGGCAGAGTTTCTGCATAACTTGGTCGAACATATTATGTCAAAACGCTGTGCTGAATACATTAAAAATAAAAGTCCTTGTACAAAGTACTAGAAAAGGGTACCCAAATCAAAAGTGCAAATATGGACAAAGGTTAACTTTCTTTTAATATGCTTTTCTTTCTAGTTTTTTTCAGAATATATCAACGGCTTAGTGTAAAATCGCTCAAAACAAAGTCGTCCAAAATGCAAAAAATCCAAAAAATATCATATCGTCAGAAAAAAAAGCTGGGCGATTAGACCTTTTTATATTTTGGGCGATTTGGCATAATGTCAAAACACCCAAAAAAGTGATTTTGGGCGATTTTGTGTTTCGGCATTTTTAAGGCGGATCTGTGTCATATGGCCCAAAACCAACATTAACATTTTTCGGTTATATTTCTAAATACAGTAAGCCCTCGTATAACGCGGTAGTTAGGTTCTCAAGAAACAGCGCGTTATACAAAATCGCGTAATACGATGCTTGGGCCACTTACTAAAACTGAGGTTACGTTTTCCACAAAATAAAAATGCATCTAAATTTGTTACAATGTTTAAAAAAAAACTAACTGTACTATAGTTTTAATACAAAAAAGCACGTTGCAAATGCATTTTAAAATTGTTCGAGTGTTCCATAGAGGGATCAATACCTGCAAAGTATTTCTCCAAATTAGCCGCCAAATCTAGCGCTTGGTTGGTGTAAATTTGTTATTGTAAGTTTTTCTTGCTGATTCAGTATAATCCACTGAACATTCTATATCGGAGACATTTTCAGAATTCGGGTTATCATTTGAACCAACATTGAAGGGAATTTGCATGTGTTACACTGCACAACCTACGGAATACGTGAGTGTGTTAAAAAAAATTGCCCCAGAACCACAGGAATGCTATAGGTACATACATTTTTCCCGTTAGAAATTACTAAAAACCGCGTTATAGCGAAACCGCGTTGTTGAAGTACCGCGTTATAGGAGGGTTTGCCGCAATTTGTAAATCGCGTTATAGCGAATCCGCGTTGTGAAAGTACCGCATTGTGAAAGTACCGCGTTATACGAATGCAGGTTAAAGATCGGGTTTAAAATTCATTTAAACCTGATTTACACCTGGAGTGAATAATATGTCCGTAAATGTCTGTCAGGGTTGTTTATGTTGGAGATCCCCATTTTCCATCTTCATTACCCAACTAGAAAACAGAGCTTCTCCATCGAAAAATGTCGACGTTGAAAGCTGTCAAACATGCAACTATGTAAATGTAAAACAGTCAACTAACTACCATTTTATCCAAATCGACAGCATTAAAAAAAAAAACATTTACAAATTTCTACTGTCAACAAAATTGATAACATCGAGAACACCAATTTGAATAACTCACAAAGTGTTACAGCCTGGCGGCCACAATGTCGATGGCTTACATCCCTGTTTACAGTTCATGTTCCTTAAGTAAAATTATTTGCCGAAACCAATTGAATGTCAAAACAAGGAAATTGTCAAACTATTAAAATACAACCGAACTCACCTTGGTGATAAACTATTATTTGATGAGTCACACAGTTCTCCAATAGATTTCGCTGATCGTAGTTTCCCTGGGCCATAACAATGCTCCACCTCTGAATCTTCGTCGGATTCCAAGTCTCTGTTAAGAAAAAAAAAAAAAAAAAAAACATCAAACATTGACAGTAACAATCGAATATGATCAAACGTCAAATGGACTTACTCATTTTCAATGGATTCCAATAAATCTGGTGTCGACTGTCGAATTTTTCGGATTTTCTTCAATTCACTCTCACGACTCTTGAGATCCTTAAGCTCACGCTGAATCTTCTCCTCCACGGGAATGTATCCGCGTCGGATCGGTTTCCCATCGGCGTCACGCTCTATGATTGGCGGTGTAATTGTCACTGGGGGGATGTATGTGGGCGCTCTGGCAAAGTCCGCAATCAGTGGAGCCGTCGGAGTGTTGGGCTGTGTGCTGGCAAAACCGCCACCACCACCACCAGTGCCGTTTCCATTGACAGCAGTGGCAGCATTATTGTTCAGTGCGATTTTACCACGTGATGCAATAAATCGCTGCATGAGACCCTTGTGCGCCGGGCCGAATGTTATCCGACGCGACGGTGTAAAGATTTGTGGCGTGGACACTGTTCGGGTTAGAATCTTCTGTGGTGGTGGTGATGGGATCGTGTTGTAGCCATTCGGGCGAATGTATTTCTTTTCGTTTATAACAATGTTGTTACCGGTGTTGGTTGAGGTTCCATTGACTGGACTTGATGAGGCTGATATTCCAGAATCATCCGAATGGTGCTCGTCCAGATTGTCATCTTTACTGTTGACGGATGTTGTCAGTGATGATGCAGCCGATGAGGAAAGGTTATCGTCCTGTGATACGGAAATTTGCTCTGCTGGAATGAGACTGATGGCGTCGTCATTGTTATGGTTACCGTCAATGGGGTTCTCCTCCGGTGGATGCATCTTCTCACGTAACTCACGCTCACGACGTGCCACTTCGTTGATTTCCTCTTGAATTCGCTTCAACGGATCGTCTTTCTATAAGAACGATAAAAGAGAAGAAAGGAATAAGAATATGAATTAGAAAAAGTCAGGTCGTGGCACTTTATGTATATATGTACATCTGCTAATATTGCGACTTCCATAACACCGGTGTGAGTGCTTCCCACGCCCAATACCAACAATCTACTAGTGAACGTAGACGGGCGGATATTGCAATGGCATAGTATCTTATCGATTTTATTTGGCATATAACCTAGAGTGCTAATGCCTTAGATTAGATTACTTCTTAGTAAATAAAAAAAAAAGAGGGGAATGTGTGTATGTAAGTGACTTGGACAGTCAGGTACGTTTTATTAATTAGACTTTGGTGGTTACCTTGTATGGTTTCTACCAATGTGCAGAGTATGTACATTCAAAAGATAAGTCTACGACCGACAGGAGGAGTGGAAGACGACACATTGGCTTTCAATTCAATTAAAGGACATTAACTTGGGAGAGCTTATGCTGTGATTGCGTCACGAATCATGACTCAGATGTGGTTTGCACAAGTAAACTAAGATTTTTGATAAGTGCATGCTCGAGAAAGTTCTGGAAAATTGAATGACTTCTGTAGTACTCAAGAAGTTCATTCACATGGCTAATCTAGCAGTTAACCAATCCAATTAATTAAGTTAAACACTATAACGGTCTACTCACGTCAATTGCAATTAACGCCTGTCATTCAACAAAAATCATACAGAAGATAACGAAAAAAAAGTAAACAAAACCCATCGCGTGTCGTGAAAATAAGATCTTGGTCAACAAACGGTTAGTTATCTTCCGGTCGCCATCTCTACTAATGGACACCATGACTCTGTGATTTGTGGCCATAGTTTTCGTCCAAATTAAGCAAGACACTAAGTGATTTAATAAATTTAATAGGTTTGTGGCGCTACACACCTTTTTTAGAAAACTGATGAACCGAACGATGTGGCGCTACGTACGCCATTTTCTATTAAGCACGACTGGCATCCATTTTGTGGGTTGATTTTGCTTTTATGACCATTTCTGGTTTTTTATTTTATTTTTTCTCGATTTATTTGTAATTAATGTGTGGATTAGTGGTAGTTGCCGGTGGCCTTGTTGTGGTTGGAATTTAAGGAAGGTCACGCTGGAGATGTAGGTGGAGAGATTGGACACTTGATTAAGTAATGGATGCTTTTGAATTCACCTTGAAATAAAGTTTTTTTTTTCTTTTTTATTGCATCTCGCCGTGGGTCTACTGTCGAGTTTATGTCGATTGTTGGGTAAGTTGCGAGTCTGATGAAACTAAAATGTGGTTAACATCTTTATCACTTCCGCTGATCTAATGTGAGACGGATTAGAGAAAGGTTGTTGGAAGCTATGGCGCCACATTTGGACATAAAATGTCCTCGTATATTAAAACAACCTTTAAACCTTGAAGCCCACCTTCTCACGTCACGGCACTAAATTCCCTCATTATAAATTTGTGGAAAGTTGTCACACTTTCTACGTTTCTCTTCACAAACTTCCTGTACTTAGACGATTATGATCGCTGACCAACGGTATACCTATAATCATGCAAACAATGCATCATTTAACAAACCAAAAATTGATTCCAATTAGTTTCTTCATATTTGTGCAACATGTGCACACTCCTGACACTCCTCCTTCTTTTTTCTTAAGCCAAACACCACGCATATTTCATGACCTTCACTTAGGCTATTGCCAGAGATGAAAGTGAAAACTTGAATGCACCATGTGCTGCTTTTCTGTTCGAGTCATGGCCCCTGGCCGGTGAGTGGCAAAAAAACAACTGTCTTTTAAAACAACTTAACCACGCCAAGAAACAAACAACAAAATACCCTCTACGTTCCGCCACATGCTCGGGAGCAATTTCTTTTCAACCGATTCGCTTCACTCGTGCTCTGTGACCTGCCATCTGCGCCAAAATTGTTCACCTGTCATTCTTCTTTTCCATTTTAAATGAAAAATAAAAATACATACATAAATATAAAAAACATTCGCCAACATCGTTAAGTCGTAGACGCGAACGTAACAGCCATTCTAGTGAAACACACACACAGCAAAACCGTTAACAGCGAGCCATAAAAAGAAAGCAAAAGCACCGAAATATTTGCGCAAAGAAAAGAAGTTAGCTGTTAACAATTCAATTTCCATTTTAAACAAATTTATTAGTTTCTCCAGTTTGGGGTGCTCTCGCGTAAGATGGCATGGCCGGTGATTACAGTAATTGCGAAGCGAAACATTTGCAAAGCACGCTGTTAGCTGTTACTGTTGTGTCAAACAAAAGTTTGTCACCTATTGTATGACGGTAATTGGATACACAACGAAGGGTAAGATTTATGATTTTATGACAGCTAGCGGTGCGTTGGGCACAATTGGCCATCTATCAATGTGTCAATTAGATTTTTTGCAACATTTTTAAATTGAAAAGCGGGTCAAACGAATGAAGGCGACATTTTGGATAGACATTAATTGATAAATTGATTGTAGTCTATTAAGAATATCAAAAACTAGATATTTATGCAATAAAATTAAAAGTTAAGCCCGTAACACAAACTTCAAAGTATGTCTGTCAGATTTGGTTCGGCAGTTTACCCAAAATAAAACAGGAGTTGGCATTTCACAACTTTTACACTAGGCTAAGTTAGGTAGCAGTTGCTGACGGTAACGAGTACCAGAACAATTAGGTCTATAGAGGCTCTTTGTGATACCAAGGATCTTAGGGATATTTAACTCCGCTACTCATGAGAATTATTTGGAGCTTTGTATGAAGCGAAAAAGCCTTCCCACGTCTATTTGTGCTGGTCACTGAGATCGTCAAAGAAGTATTCTCCTAGGTGTGGTTTTCTACTGCGGAACAGAGGAGATGTGTTGGGCTCTCTTCCTCTGCTTCGTCTCTGCAGCTTCTACAGAACTAATTAGAAATGATGCCAATCATAGTTGCATGCTTGCCTATAGGGCAGTGTCCTGTAATGACACCGATAGTCGTGCTTATATATATGTATAGTCTTTTTAGGGACACAAAGTATTTGGAGCGGTTTAGAGCTAGTCTAGGCCAGATCTTTTTGGTGGGTGGCAAGGCAGGTAGTTCCACCTTTCCATCTAGCGTTGGTTTTATTGACTGTGTCAAGTTTGAGTGCTGGCTGGCAAGTAGCGAGTGGCATACCTATATTCTTCTTATCGGGTAGAATAGGTATTGTTTAGCGAGCTCGTCAGCTTTAAAATTCCCTGGAATGTCTCTGTGCCCCGGCACCCAGCAAAGGTGAATATTAAACTGGTTATTTATCTCTATAAGAGATAAACGGCAGTTGGAGGTGGTCTTAGAAGTGGATGAGACTGACTCCAGAGATTTCAAGGCCGCCTGACTATTCGAGATCTCCTCGTTATGGGATATTACGTTCCTCTTGATCGAGGATAGTGCTTCCGAAATCGCAATAATCTCCTGAAACAGGCTACAGTTATCAAGGAGGCGAAAGGAGAGATTTAGTTTTAATCTGTCTGAGAAAACACCCCCTACTACCCCATCATTGGCTTCAGAGCCATCAGTGTAAAAGTGTATCGACCTGTCTGTTATAGCTCCTAAGTCACCCCTTATGACACCACTGGCTGCCATTTGCTTACCGATTTTATCAAAGGATGGGAGATATAGTAGGATGTCTAATGCTGCGGAGGGTGTTGATCTTAGTGCTCCACTGATGCACAGGCACGCTAATCATCGTACTTTTCCCAAGCTGTCGCGATGTATAGCTTTTTCTAGGACGGTCCACAAAACAACTACGCCATACATCAAGTCGGTGTGATAACTAACACATAGAGCCGATGGCCTATGCGGTGTTAAAGTCCCCATTTGCTGCCAATTGCTTTCTTGCAAGAGTAGAGGACTATGGTAGCTTTCTGTACTCTTTCCTTTATATTGAGTTTCTAGCTAAGTGTTTTGTCCACGATGAGATCTACGTACTTTACTGTTACACTAAATTACGGTCTAAATCAGGAAGTGCAAGGAAACACTTTATCCTTTATAAAAAAAAAACAGGACTAGGTTAACTTTTCACAGACGGCCTCACAAACAATTTTCACGAATTCAGTCTTGCAAGCACTGCAAGCTGCTACGAATAAAGTGATCTGATTCTTTAAAAAGTGAACAATTCCTATCTCATATCTATATTGAAGAATACCAGAGGTTGTATAGCACGATTATTATTCAGATCAGTATCAAGATATTGAGGCCATCGATCAAATTTAGAATGACCATCATCTAAGGAGGTTCAGTCGAAATGATCTAACGCCTTAACAATAATTTGTGAAATCGAGAGATACTTTTCGTATTCTCAATCCCGATTTATACTGATTTCGTGTGCTGTTGGATATTTCTTTAATTAATTTTATAGTCACTAACGATGATGATGCCTGAAGATAGTATTTGCCAATTTGATGGTAGTGTGATTAATCTTTGTAATAATAAATTTAAAGTTACTTTTAATGCTATAAAGCTAAAGATTTCAGAAACAAATTTCGATAGAGTGTACATAATTTGTACTTTCAATAAAAATGTTTGGAACAATTTCTAAATCACTGAGTTTTTTTAAGTTTACAATATACATAAATGCATGTATGTATGTACACCTCAGCGATGACAAGCAAGAAAGAACAAAGAGGAAGGCGAACGACAACCGGATTGTGAATTGCAGGAGGGAAATTATTGAAATGCGAGTGGACATCTCAATATATAGAGATAGGCATTACAATGGAACAATGAATCAGTAAGTGTTAGGTAGCCTGTCGTGGTTACCATAGGGGGGATAACATGTAATAACCTAGGTTGCACGTGCCGTGACTATTGTTTCCACAGAAGTCCAACTATGACCTCTACGTGGTGGCTGCCGGTAACGACCTTATGTCTTTGCTTGTTGGTTGGCTAACATACCGGGCGGGAAGAAGGTTAACTCCCTGGGTAGTCTGCAAAAATCCACTAATCCTCAGGTGGAACAGCATATTATGCCGATGGATGCGTGGCTGGGAGGATGCTCAGTCAGTAGTAGGCGATCTCCAAATTCTTGGCAAAACTCTGATTTAAGACTGCCTTCCCTTAGTATTCCGATCTCTGCTGATGGTGACCTTCTTTTTGGGGACCCTATGCCTAAAAACAAGAAAAAAAAACAAACAAACGAGATTGATGCCTCACCAAAAGCATCAAGAACCACAATAAATGTAACAAGGACGTCACGAAACAAGAAACAAACCAGGTTGAGAAGCGACTGGAACGTTTGCGAATGAACAAAGATGCGCGCTCCAACAGCTCTCATACCCAAACAGACACTGACAACGTTTCACAGGTTTCGGCCTGTCCTGCGGTCAGAAAGCATATATGTTTGTACGTGTCACCACAACCGCTTACATGAAGCATCGCTCGGCATTCCAGGCCCTTAGTCGTCTGGACAAAAAGGACAAGGGTACTTGGGAAGCTAGAGACCATGACACTTTTAAGTGAGCAACAGAAGTAGTACTAGAATTGAAGGGAAAACCTATAAAGAAACTCCCCACAACTAATAAAAATGAGAAATGGCAAACCTGCAAGACAATTAAATTCAAACTATAGGAACAAGATGAAAGGCAACCACCTGGCACTAAGCCCTCTGTCTCTTCGTCATTTACAGAAAGGCAGGACTTCGATTTCCTCTCCTTTGATCCAGAGCTGCCAACCCTCTTCTCCACCTACAGAAGAGTGGGAATTACATAGGCCTTATCCAGCAGACATGGTTTAGCAATAATGGTATTGCCGGATTTGGCTAAAAAAAAACTAAAAACTACTGCACGACGAATCCTGAAAACATTTCGAATGAACAAATTTCTTTAGACCATATTAAAGTATGACACCATCATAACAGAGCTCTTAACCAATCTAATCTTAATTAAAAACCAATTCTTAAATCACAGTACGTTCACCAATTTAGTCTTATCTTAAATATTTTATTTTTATAACAGTGTTATAAATCATGAACACTCAAGATTAGAGTTTCAAAATATTTTGTTGAGAATCGAGCGTCCGTCGAACTATCAGGCAGCTGACGCAATTATCCTTTCCCAACTCTCCAAATGGAGATCTACTAAAAATAGATAGATTCATACTGGATTCGCCTTGCAGAGCACTTTTACGTGATTTCAAAATTGATATCTTGGCAAAATTGAACAAAAAAAAAATATGTAAAGATATGTGGGGGTATTTACTGCCAGGAATGTGCACTTCACTTATAACCGCGAGCAAGAAATACAATTTTGCATCTTCCAGATGACATACCGACCAAGATCTCCTCCAGCATTGGCTCACAACCATACGCCTTAAATGTGCGACACTTAATTGTAATCAAAGAAAATTGTTCCAGCGGTAACCGGTATCTTTTTGCAAAGCACATTCTAGACTGCATTCAGCTTGCATCCAATCGAGTGGTTATCACCACGACCATGGTAATTATTTTAATGACCAACCGAGCCGATCCGATGATGTCCCGCGCTAAGAACAATGAAAGCCAAGTCGACTCCTTGTTGGGCTATTTTCCATCCAAACTTGTTTATTTATTTAGTTTTTTTGCATTCTACACTGAAGGTTTATGTCAAATGAGTAGTGGACGACAGTGTTGTGTATAACAAGCACGGTTTTACTTTTTATAATGGTGTCCACTTTTCTTCCTCGTCCGCCCTCTCTTTCGGGGCTTTACAAGACAGCTGAAGTGAACTGATTTTCTTTCTTTGTTCTAGATTTGCTTACCAGTTCTATGGTTTTCTTCTTCTTTTCTTTTTTTTTGCCAATGTAGGTTGTTCTTGTATCTTGTATTTTGCTCTAAAGTATCTAACGAACTACAAAAGTGTTCTTCGGATAACAATCGACATATTCAAGTGACGATGCGATGAAGATGCGATTAACACCAGAACGAGACTAGTAGAAGAAAAGAGTTTAGCGTGCTCTTTTTCTTCTTTTATTTTGTGCAGAACCGATCGAGAGATGAAAGGCCACGAGATCGGGCTAAGTGTGGCCCGTAAATCGTTATTGTGCAGAAAAAAAAAACAGCTCCACAACACAGACTCTCGATCTGGTAATCTTCAGTGAATACGAGAAGAAGAATAAAATCACAGCGTGATCCGCGGCCAATGCACGCGAATAGAAAAACAAAATGAAATTGTTTTTTTTTTGTATTGTTTGCTAGAAAATATTCATATTACGAGGTTTTCGGGTCACTAGCAGACGATGAGGGTAAAGATGACACAGCAACAAGGAAGACAAGAGAGAGAAAAACCTGTATCAGAGACACTAAACTCTTAATTAAAATAATAACAGTGTAGAATTTAATTTTGAAAGAGGTGAAAAACTAATTGAAAAACTCGACTCCGAAGATCTCTATGGAGGATAATGAAAGCTATTTGACTGCTAGCTGAGATGTGGTTACATGCGTATCTTGTTTAGAGGAAGAGCATTTAAAAATAGTTCTAGATGTAGTACCGCTAAGCGCCTGGAAATTAATTACAGCTCGAATATAGGCAGAGTGCATTGCCCCTTTGGGAGTTTTTAGACTCTTGATACTCACAGATTAGACGTTGCAATAGTAAATTACAAATTGATAATGCACGGGTACCTTAATCTGGAAGAAAGTCAGACGGCTGAACATTTCATTGGTGAATGCCCCACCATCGCTCGAAACAGAAAAGCAATTATATCCTACGGGATGTAGATCTACTGGAACCTAGTACACTTTGCGACAGCGACCGGTAGACAGTTCAGCAACAAATCGCTAACCAAGCAATGGATGTGGACGTGGTGCTAAAAATTCTTTTACAATCCACATGAAGATATGCCCTGTCCACAAGAAAGGAGACCCCCTCAACTGCTCCGATTATTATAGAGGCATCAGTCTCCTCGACATCGCCTACAAGATCCTATCTGCCATATTGTGTGAACGCCTGAAGCCTTTCGTCAACAACCTGATTGGCTCCTATCAATGCGGTTTCAGGCCAGGAATGTCCACCATAGACCAAATTTTCACACTTAGGCACATCCTGGAAAAAACCCAAGAAGTCCAAATCGATTCCCACCACCTGTTCAGCGATTTCAAGGCCGCCTATCAAAGCATCTGGAGAGATGAGCTGTACAGAGCCATGTCTAGTTTTGACATCCCTGCCAAACTCATCCGTCTGTGCAGAATGACGATGGAGAAAGCTCGTTGCTCGAGACCGAGACCTTCGATGTCAAAAAAGTATTCAGACAAGGTGACGCACTGTCACGCAACTTCTTCAACATCACACTTGAAAGAATTGTTCGAAACTCACAAGCTAACACATGAGGAACGAAAAGTCCGTTCAACTACTTGCGTACGCCGGCGACATTGACATCATTGGTAGAGCACAGCGAGCTGTCACCGGTACGTTTGCGAATATAGAAATGGAAGTGGCTAAAATGGGTTCAGCGGTAAACGAGGGCAAAACAGAAAGGGACACTCAACATTGACGAATTGGACAGAACGTCACAATAGACAGTTTCAACTTTGAGGTAGTAAGGGACTTTGACTACCTCGGCCCTGCTATAGTATCCAAAAATTACATCTCGCCGGAAATCAAACGAAGGATTGCTCTTGTCAATCGCTGATTCTTTGGGCTAAGAAGGCAATTGAGCAGAAAAGGCCTTTCCCGATGGACTAAGGAGACTCTATATAAGACCCTTATCATCCCAGTCTTGCAATATGGAGCTGAAGGATGAACTTTATCGAAGGCGGATGAAGATATCCTTGGTCGCTTCGAGAGAAAAATCCTCCGTAAGATATTCGGTCCCGTTTGCGTTGACGGGTTTTGGAGAGAGAAGATACGAGCATTGGGCGTTTAAGATGGCTAAGACATTTAGAAATGGACATCAACGCTCCGGCTTGGAGAATATTTGATTCTAACCCGGAGGATCAGCGCAGCAGAGCACGACCTCACCCAAGAGGGCGCGCACAAGTAAAACAAGACCTCAACTAACTTGAAGTGCGCAACTGGAGGTGGTTTGCTAAGGACCGGGCTAACTGAAAGAGGTTGTTGGTTGAAGCCTTGGTCCACCCCGGACTGAAGCGCTAACTAAATAAGTAAGTTTACTAAGTTGAGCAAAACAAAGCACTGTGCTTGCTGGTAATATTAAGTCTGTTTCTAAAATCTATGTAGGTATATATATATGAAGTATATTGCTGATAAGTCATCATTGATCAAATAGTGCGCTTTAAAACACTAATTGATTATTACCATGTCTCGATAGTCAAGCTACTTCATTGGTCAAGTAATATTTTTGTCGTCTTCACTTCTACTATTACAAACTCTCTAAAAATAAAGAGAAATTGTGATGCTTTCTATAAAAATTAAACCGAACCTATTTTAGTTCTCCGGCGTATCTATTAGATCACTCTCCGCTACATGGTAATATAATACACCTGTTCAGGAAAACAAAACAAGTGTATTGTTTACATCACAATCGATAAAAGATAAAATGACCCAGTGATCGATTGCCTAACAATGGGACATACTGTCATTGCATGATGACATGACAATCTCCGGCTAACTGCTGTCATCTATTGCATTACGCAATCTTCTTGGACGTATTCCGAGTGCCACCGCCTAAGACGTGCTTTTAATTCCAAATGCAACATGTCTTAACATTCGGAAAAGTATTGAATAACTTCCACAAAGGGAAATATATGTTTTTCTTGTTTTTTGTTTCTCCTTTCTATTGGTTACAAAACAATCTCTCGCGCTTGTCGAATTTTCAATTCTGTCTGTCAGGTTTGACATCATCTTCAGCAACGGTACGAGTACAGCCAGTGACAGTTGTTTGTTTAATTTATGAAGTGCAGTGCGTGTAGGGAATTGCCAATCATTGGGCGTCTCGTGAACAGTGTGTTGTGGCACAAAATCGCATTAAGCCAAAACGCGTATGGTTACATCAGACTTCGTAATTAGATGTGACTTTTGTTTTTTTGCTCCTAAAGATATACTTTTTTACTTTTTAAATGCACTTTGTTCATGGCCATTACGTGAACCTACAATAAACAGATAATTTATTTTAAACAATTAATTGCGAACAATTCGTGACGACGAGTTAATGCTATTTTCGAGCGAGTTTTGTCTGCGCGAGCGCACACGGTCAAATTCATGGCCGCAGTTGTTGCTGATCACGTTGGATCTTGGAGCAGATCTTTTGCATTGCATAATGGCAGGCACATCGAGGGAGGTGGAACGCAGGGGCGTTATGTTAATGTTAGCCCAGGTTTATTGTTTATTTGTCAAGTTTTCCTTTTTGCTTTCTCGTTTCGCAGACACTTCGGGGAATCTTTGGAGTCGTTGCGGTGTGGTTTCGGAATTATAATGATTGCTTTGGGGTGAAGTACCTCTTTAATGGGATGTAATTGAAACAGTCGAATATTTTCAGTGAAATTTTTGCACAAAATCTAAAAATGGATAAATTGACATTACATTCGTGTTCAATATTAATGTCACTACGTAAATAAAAATGAGAAAATAATTTGCAACGCAGTTACAAACAAAGTCGTATTATGGAATTTATAAGTTAAATTCCAACTGTCAGAAACATACATACAGTGAAATCTTCCATTACGGGCAGCTCCCTTAGACGGAGCGATCCGTTAGACGGACTAATTTTCAGAACCATGATTTTATGTTTCAGATTGGCATATAGCTTACGTCCCCTTAACCGGACACTCCGTTTATCGGATGCGGACACGTGAACTGTCAGAAATTATTTCACTTAATTCCATTGGACGGACAAAAACAAAAATCTTCCGTAGATTCAGTTTTTGTTTCTATTTTGATTTGAATGTGATAAAACATACTTACTTGTAGTCGCAACCGATGCAACGGAAAAAAAACAACAGAAATAAAGCACACATTTAGTGAACTACGGTAAATATTATGTGTGTAGTAAAACTGTGTATGGCGTATTTTGTATAAATGCCCAAACTCTTCGTCTCATTAAAAGTTAAAAGCGTAGGCGAACAAATACCGAATACAGAAGCACGTTGCCGAAAACAGAAATAGTTCAATACATATGGTGGATGCAGCCTGCGTAGTTAGGTTAGGCTAGGTGTCTATTCACCGTCTTAGGTAGGATTCACTTAGTAGGTTCATTGTGTTGCCACGTGCGCTTGGAATCATTTTAAAAGTTGGATAAGTTTTCATATTTTATTGATTCTCGAGAAGGCCGGGCAGCTTCACAGGAAGTTATAGGAGGATTCTGTCCTCCTCCTCCTCATCTATGCAGCTGGGACAGAAGACATTGGCAGCGATTTCCAATCTTTGTTAGTCAGTGTTTTTTTTTTTATGTTTTGATAGATAAATATAATTTGTTTATCGCTTGAGCGGACAAAAATGTTGTCATCGTCACTGTCCGCCTAAGGGAGGTATCACTGTATAAACTGTCAGAAGAGAACAGACTTGATCAAAATATTGTCTTGCCAACAATAAAATCAAATAAAGATGGCTAGATGCTAGATGTCAATCTATTTTCCTATAGGCTTCTAAACACTTCGCTCATACGCAAAAATTGTAAATTCAAATGCAAAATTGTGGACAAGTATTGCTCTCTCCACCGAAGATAGCCAAAGTGTCAGGATTCAGGAGTGGTATGAAATTCGAACGAATTTTCAACGATGTCGCATGATTTCGCTCCTATAGGACATAAACAACTGGAAATGGCTGAGGGTGTTTTGTTAAAAATCATACAGTTCTTATTAACGAGGCCTTGGAGTTAGAGATTCCTAATAACTTTACTTTAGGTGGCGCTACAGCACGGGGTGAACCTGGGCCTGCTTCTCGTAACTATTTGCGTGTGCGTTGCGCGACTCCGACTGAGTAGCTCATTGACAAATGCTACTCTTTGATTGCTTGTCAGACATTCCAAAGAGGTGGCACCGTGAAAAAACTTTTAGGTGTTGGACCCGGGCTGGGATTGAACCCGGGCAGCATTGCGTAGTAGTCCAACGCACTTAACACTACACTACGGAGCTCGAATTCCTAATAAGCTGACCATAAATCTGTCAAAAATATGGATCAATTTTAAAGAATGTAATAAAGCCCGCCATGATTGCCCAACAAGCGATTCCATGAACTCAGTGATCTTGCTGTACTAACTATACAGGGTGCACAGTCTCCAGCCGAACGCTTTTATGTAAAATAATATCAAGTTTAACCTCCGTTCACACCTCTAACTTTGAAAAGTTCATTAGTCCAGTTCACAAGAGAAGGGAGTTCCGAAATGTAATCTCTATCACACAGCAGCCGTCTCCGCCACAACGCTCTGTCTGGCCAATGCCAAGAAGATAAAAAAAAATATAATAGGTTAACAATCCATTGTCCAAACCATTTGACTGTCGGTCAGTTGGCAGTCGGCGTTCGACACACTGATCTTTCTCGGTCGCCATCGAAGCCATTCACCTGAGGTGCTCAGCTGCTGCTCTCAAATTCTGTAATAATATTCTTTCTTTTCTCTTGTCGTTTTGATATCCACATTCCCATTACTTCCGCTTCGCAGACAAGAAAAGAACAAGAAATAATAAAGTTCCACCTGGCTGATTTCGGATGCAAATTAGAATACCGCTTCGGTACCGCTAGATCAGAGTATTATACTTGATTACCAAGACGCAGCCAACAGTACAAACAGCACTTCTTTGGCTGCCGATGGTAGATACTGTTCCCTCTAATAATAGGGGAGGACGGAAAGGTAGAAGGAAATCGCGCCCAGCTCTCATATTCAAGGCGAACACACACAGATCGGTGACCCTGGTGGTGCAAATCTAGTAGGCGTGACGTGCTTTATGGGTTGCCTGCCTTATACTCTTGTCACTGTCTAAGAGATACAAAAAAAAATATACTTTATCCACGCGTCTTGTTTTTTTTTTTTTTTTGCTCAGAAGGTACAATGAGAACGTGCCCTAAAAGTACTCGGCGTTGATATTCAATTCCGCACCAGAACATAAAACAGCACGAGAGCATACGGTGGAATTAATGGATTCGGATCGGTTAAATCAACCAAATGAACTGATCGTATCGCATGGGTCTTAGATGCCAGGCCAGAGCATGTGTGGGTGCCGAAAAGGCTCCCAAAGGACATTGGAATTTATTATTAGTCAAAGGCGCAACAAACAAGTTTTATTGTTTTCGCGCAGCTGTGTGCCATTTGCCATAGGAGTTAATACACGATTTAGTGGACAGTAAAAGGAAAGGGAATGATAGGTAACCTGCAAGAACCCAGGTGGTTCCAGATAATGGGCAACACTGACAAAAGACAGAAACATGTTATTTTCAGGTTGTAGTTGGGCATTTTTTAACTGCTTTGACAATTGACAGACATGCTCAGAGATATATTAAATTAAAGTGTTTTTCTTTATAATAAAAAAGAATAACAATATACTTTTATTGGTAAACGTAAAAAAAAAAATTCCGTATATTGCCTGAAGGGCCAGCGTTTACGGCCGTCTTCGAAGAGTTCTTCGCATAGACTCTCGTGTTTCTTCTCGTTGCGTTTCACAACTATAGGGTTAGGTTAGGTTGGGTGGCTATCCCCATATTTAGTAGGATTCACTTAGACCAAAGTAGGTTCATTGTGTTCAGCGATGTGCTGAAGTAGGTACTCAATTGGGTAATTCGGCTCAAGTACTTATTTCTGATTTGGCTCAATGCTCCGAGCCACAGAGAAATGGCTCACATTTGGCTCAAAACTTTATTGTCTTCAAAAAAATATTAAAACGCAATAAAAACGAAATCAGGAAATTAGAATTCACTGTATATAACATTGAGAAATATGAAGTAAACTCACTTATGAGTTTTAAAGAGTTTTAAAGGATCAACAAGAACATGTGAGAATTTTGAACAACCTAAAGATGAAATAAGGAAATGTTAGCCGTATTGTTTCTTTCCTTGGTTACTTGTTTTCGTCTTTATTTATATGCTATGTTATGCTTTATTATGGTTAGCGAATCCGAATCGAATGTTTGAATTTTCGCGAACCGTAATGAGTTGATATCGCATTTAAAGCGAATGTAATTTTTGCGATTTCCAAGCCATAATATCAAATTATCGCAGTCGTCCGTCCTCCACCCCGCCACCGCTCATTCATATTCAGATGTTCAGTAATTTTACTACTTTGGCTCAAAGTGGTCTAAAATGGCTCCAAAAATGGCTCATCTCCAACATTTATCCGGAACAACGCTGATTGTGGTGCCACATGAGCCGCTTCTTATCGGTACTCATGGAACTCATGTTTGGGAGCTGGATGAATATCCATACTTTATTGAGGAAATATCTTGAAGGTCTATAAAGAAATGCACTCCCAGAATGTTTTTTCTTAAGGAGGATAGTGCTGGGCAACCGTATAGGGGGATTCCTTCTCCTCCTCCTCCTCATCCATGCAGCTGTGACAGAAGTCATTGACGAGGACTCCCAGCCTGTTGGGCAATGACCTGTTAATATGCCATCTAGGGTGCCGAAATGTGCTTTGCTAGTTTTAAGCAGGCTGCAAGTTTTACGTCGATTTAGCTGAAGCTAAAATCTGTCTGGCGTAGCTACACGTGCCAAGATTACGCCATCTTTCATTAGCCTGTTGCAGTGCTCGCATAGAGATTTTCTGTTTTATTGTTTCTATTGTAATTTTTTTATTTTGTATATGTTCTGGCTAGTTCGTCTGCTTCAAAGTTACCTGGTATATCACTACGACCAGGAACCCAGCACAGGGTGAGCGTGCATCTGCTCGATATCTCGTTTAGAGATGCGCGGGTAGTACCTAACCAATTTCGATCTTATAATTGGTGATTCCAGTGCTTTTGTAGCTGCTTGGCTATCTGTGTAAATGATAATGTTACGATTGTACATCGATTTCATCGAAAGCCACTTAGCGGCTTCGCGAATAGTCATCACCTCCGCTAGAAAGAGATTACAGTGATCTGGAAGTCTCAACGACAAGTTCAGGATGAGCTGACCCAAAAAGATACCCGCTCCTATACCATCACCAGTCTTGGATCCATCTGTGTAGATCTCCAATGCGGATTTGTCATTTTATTTCCTACCCATTCCTATCGGCTGGGAGTATTAGTCCTATATCTAGGAGCGGAGTTATATAGTCCGTTCTTCCTGTATTTAGATTATTCATTGAGGGTATTTTGGCGTGCCCTAACCTCTATGTTAAAGAATGTGGTTAAGCCCGCTACATCTAAACATGATGTAGATAAAGGTCGAAATTTGACAAACTTAAACTCCTGTCTAAGGGCAACAAGAATTACTTAGAACTCCTTCGGGTATCTAATAAATTAATTAGTTATTGTTATATTTTTTTTTTTTTTCATTTTTGTGTTAGGCACAGGTCAACATATACATTCGACACAATAGATTTCTAGGTCATTGAAAATTTTGACACTTTAATAGTTGTGTTGTGATTCAAAACAAAGATTTCGTATTGAAAAGCCTAATGATTGACAACTATCGGCATTTTTTTTTTCATAATTAACGTCTCTTCTACGTTCTACGTCCACTTCAAAATCAATTAATAAAATTCGTTTTTTCATTCATAAATCATGAAGCGTCCAAACTGCGTGTACAAGCATATAATTATCCACATCTATACCACCATACCTCTTCCTACCACCATTTTATCCATATTTTACAATTCAAATAGATGCTAATGCCTTCTTCAAATCCAGAAGAGAAAAATGGTAGTTAATCACATTCACATTCATGTCCCATGGGAGTGCAGCAGCCAGCAGCTATTATTCTCTTCCAGCATTCTATAATGTAAGCCAAAGAGGGCAAGAACCTTAGCAACATCACGCAACATCTGAACCAACTACGAGTAGTAAGTGAGTATCTTTGTCCACAATAAAACCGGGGAATTCTAAAGGAAACCACTAACAACAAGAAATACAAATAAAGATTATTTTGCTACAGCATCGCGATGTACAGATACATAGATGATGTCGTGGCGGAAATGATATATTCTTACTATTGCATGAACTTGAGATGGAGGAATGTCCAAGTCTATCCACATGGTAGGTACTATACACGTGTAGAAGCATCGTTTTTGTCGTGATCATGACATGGTATTCAACTACAACTCCGTGTCACCACAGTGGTGTCAGTTCGCGGTGCAGTGACTTTAAAAACCAGACGAAAACAAACTATTTACATTCAACACGTTATTAGAACACAAAATTGTCAATTGATATCGTTACGTGTTGTTACCTCCTACCTATACACACTTGGGCTGTGTTTGCACTTCAAAGAGTGTTTCCATTTTCTATTAGCGGCATCTTCAGCAACAACTGTTCAAATATTTAACGCACCAGGTCTGGCCAAATTGCCTTAAAAACAAATTTAACGTAAACCACCTCCTACCTATTTGCTTCTTGCACATAATTGCCCCAATTGCTGCATGTTTTTCATATGAAGATCAGTGTAGATTGTTGCTGTTTAATTTTAAAAGAAAAATAAAAACAGCCTAATTGGAGTTGTCATGTTTGTATTGGGTTACGAAAGATACAACAACTAGCGGTGTAAATGGCTTAATTGAAAATTCCAGTGGCTTGTTCAGGAACTAAACTTAATTACATACATATGTGGCTTTATAATGCGTCTTCTTTGGTAGAGAAGACATACAAACTTGTACACAAAATTATTTGTCATTTGTCTTTTTATCAGTGGAAACGATTTTTATAAAGAAAAAGATGACGTATGCCAAATGTACTTTTAAGTGATTGTAAATAATGGAATTTAGGTAAAATCGTGGACTAAAATCGAAGACTGATAACAAAATATACCCGTAGTAATGACAAACCATGACATCAGATAGGAAGTGACTTTTCTACATACTTTTGTCACTACGTAACGTATATATTATAATGTCAAATGTCAAAATTCCACAAATGGAATCATTCTTCTTATGTGTGTTTTAGTCAGATCTAGATACAAGTACACAAATATCAGACATTACATGATCATGATCAGACATAACATGTACATGATCTTTCGCTTCAACCGATAAAGCAGTTCACAAGCTATGAACGTGTATATTTTCAATTTGACTTGATGTTTAGTTTAGTTAGCTTGATTTCGGTTTGGTTAGGTTTAGAGGCAGTGAACTGTTAAGTATAAGGATTTAACCGGTCCTTTTACGGTCCGGCGCCGGCCAAAGTGCATTCAAAACTCTATTTTCTACAATGTTAGACCATATGGTCAGCCCTTCTCGTAATCGAATCCTTTACCTCTGATTTAATGCAGCAAAGTTGTGGAGCAACTTCCACCGTCTCGGGTAGTGACAGCACAGGGTACAAGGTTCTGTATGGTGTGTTAAAATCAACTGTGAAGATAATATCATCCGTTTTCAATGGATTATCCATTTGGATTTCTGTAAGAATAGTAGGTACAATGTCCTTTGCCGCTATTCTTGAAAAGACCTAGGTTGGTGAGTCTTATTGCACTATTACTCGCCAGTTGCCTCAAATGCAGATCGAGAGAGAGCCAAGAGGTAGAGGAACATGTATAGTGCCGCCGTTGGTGTCGTGCGAAAGGCACCTGTGACGGCAACCCCAACGTTTCTCTGTACCCCCGCTAATCTTACAAGTGTAGTTTTCTTGGTTGCAGTTTTCCACCAGACTAGTGCCCCTTGCTTGTTTTAGCTTTCAAAAAGTTCAAAAACATTTAGTAGACCCTAGGCAAATTGCTCCGAAAAATATCCAAATCAGTTTGGCTGTTTTTCAGCATAGCCGAAGTATCGGCGAAAACAATTTTGGATATTTATATTGCAGTAAATTATATACGATTTTAACAATAACTGTTATCAAAAATATATCTCAAAATTCCACAAATTTATCATTTTAAAAATTTAATATTTAATTTAATATAATAATACCTTTACTTTTCGCTTCATTTTAGATAAATTTTTGCGGCAGCATATGCAAGCAGTGGCGTAGCTACCGCTGTAGCAGCTGTAGTAATGGTACAGGGCCCCGAGCTAGAGGGGCCTGAATATGCATACGCACAAAATCGACAGAATTCATAGTCAGCCCATGAATAGTGTATTAAGCCGACTTTAGTTACAGCCGGCACTAAATAAAACTATAACTTTTCGTTATTCATAAGCACATTTTTGCCTGTGTATAGTTAGTATCGGCTTTGGAATGTTATTCTAAAGTGATTTGAACGAACAAACCCAAATGTCAAAATATTATATGAGAAATTTAACACTCACTTAAAGCCGACTCTTAGTGCATATTTTAAGTGCAGTTTGACTCAATTTAAATTTCCAGTCGGCTATAAGTTTAAAATCGACTATAAGGTGACTATGAATAGCAAAAAGTCTATTTTAAGTTATGTATGTAGGTGAATAAAATCTTTTAATGTTGACTTCATCTGACTATGAATTTGCACCAATAAATTTAAATAGCCTCGCCTTCAATTTCACAGAGGTTATAACAGTGTGCTTACTATTTTTCACACCTCCCTCCGGCTAAAACCGCAACTACTGAAAGAAGCGTTATTTAATTAAAACTTATTCAAAATCAGAACCTCTATGAGTCGAATACATATGCAGTAAAACTTGTGAATAGTGGAATGCTTCGGTGCACTTTTTTTTTCTACTATTCGCAAACATTTCTACTATTCGCAATTTTTTCCACTATCGGCAACCTAATTTCTTTTACTATTATTCGATAAATTTTTATATCGGAGTTCGAAATGTGTACTTGCTGAATAAAGCCGCTAGCAGAATGAGACACACACAAAAAGAAACAATTGAAATGTCGAAATTCTCGGAAAAGGAAACGAAGCCGACAAAATGTTTATGATTTTTGGCGCATTCATATCTTGATTCTGCGGGCTTCTCAGTCCACCGTTCGGAGACGTTAAAAAGCTATAGGTCACTTCCAAATGGTTGCGAGAAACTAGGTTTGGTTCAATAAAGGACTACTAACGCTTGATATCATTTTTTTTAAGTTTTATAATACACTAGTTAGCCCGGCGGCATACATTGTTCTGCCATTTTCCGTATATTGCGCAATGAGTTTGATTGTAACACGATTCTGCTTTCACTACACAATTTTATGCAAAATATATTAACAAACAAAAAAAGTATTTCTCTCTGTAAAACATATGTACTTAATGTCCAAGTTTGAGCTCAATCCGCCGAGTAGTTTCGGATTTTATAGAGAACACAGAAACAGACAGTTTATGTATGAAATACCAAATGATATATTATGAATAATAATTATGAATATGTGTCATTTTCGTCAACAAATTTTGAATTTATTAATAACTTGACTCCAGCACCACCTATCGGGTCCAGAAATATCGTATCTTTTAAGCTGTAACCAACCGCACATGTTCACAAAATTTCATCGAAATCGGTTGGGCGGTTTCGGAGATTAGCGTGTACGAACACAGTGACACATGATTTCTATATATTAGGCGTGTTTTTTTTTTAGCCTATATAGAATAAAAATAAAAATTTCAATACATAATACAACAAAACCTTAGCCTCGATAGTTATCCAGGCTAAGGTTTTGTTGTATTTTATATTGAAAACATGTTTCTGAAACATGTTTATTCTATTTAGGCTTACAAAAAAACACGCCTATTAAGAATATACATAAATGTATTGTAGTTTTTGTAGGCGTGTTTTTTTTTCAGCCTGTATAGAATAAACATGTTTCGGCAACATGTTTTTAATATAAAATACAACAAAACCTTAGCCTCGATAATTATCCAGGCTAAGGTTTTGTTGTATGTATTATGTATTGAAATTTTTATTTTTATTCTATATAGGCTAAAAAAAAACACGCCTGTTAATATATATTTTGTTTTTGTTTATTTCTAAAAAAAGGGCCGTCGAGAAATATCGCTACAGGGGCCCACTCAAAACAAGCTACGCCACTGCATCCAGAATAAACATTTTCCAAAGTACTTTACACAATTATTAATGACTTACTTTTGCTGTACAGCCCCAAACCTGTTGTATAAATAAGTTCTCGGTGATAAGATAAAAACAAATAAATTTCAAGTGACATTGTGATTCATCGTACATTTGAACTTAACCCGCTGTTAGTTTCTGTTTTTTTTTTTTTCAATTCGAAATGCGCAAATGATTAATTAAATACAATACGTTTTTTCAAACAATTGAGTCATCTGCACATCAAAATGAAAATTCGATAAATTTGATTGAATAAAAAATTTACTGTTTAGCCACTGAGTAAGCGGTTAGCGGGTATAACAGTTTCCGGGTGATAATGAAAATTTCTCTTCTCTCCAATTGTTTGTTCAAATTAAAAATTAAATAATTTCCTATTGTATGCGACCAGTCTTACAAAAGTATCTACAAGATAAAAAAAACACTCTATTGTTAGTGTTAAAGTTAACAACTTAAATTTATTTAATGGTGAGATGAGTTGTTAAGACAAAAGCATCTTTACTCACCCAGTAGTCGCCGGTGTTTTTCTTTTTTGTTATTTTGTTTACCTTAATTAAGAAGTTAACGACTTATGCTTATGATTTGATAGACCACTCTATAAAATGTTTGGGTAGGGAAAAAAATAGGAGAAATAACCGGTGAGATGCGATATGATGACGATAGTTTTGCTATTTGACAGCGGAAGTTATGAAATTTTTTTCTAATCTTTAACCGGGATTTGGGTTCTTTTAACTTACATAAATCTTTTTTTACGATACTTATCATTATGCATAACAGTAATGTGAATTAATTTCGAAAGCTCTGTAATTAAGTTCTCAAGATTCATTTGAATTAAGGTTTTGCAAAAGTAGCTAGGACCTAGTATGTAGTATGATATTTTGCTGAATTTTAATTGAAAATTAGCTTTAGACATTAGTCATGGATTATCAATTAGGTCGTCATCTTTTAAATTTTATAGGTTGCATAGAATAATATACATTTATTGATCGTCTTTTTCCGATTTTTTTTTTTAATAAGAAGAATTTATTTTATTTATTGGTACATTAATGGAGTATACAAAAATATTTTTTTTAATTGTTTATCACACTAATCACACTAATATTATAAACGCGAAAGTAACTCTGTCTGTCTGTCTATTACATTTTCACGCCTAAACCGCTGAACCAATTGTAATGCAATTTGGCAGAGAGATAGTCTGGGACCTTGGGAAGAACATAGGTGAAAAAGCCGCCCGCTAGGTGGTGCTGGAGTCAAGTTATTAACAAAATATTCTCACGCCTAAAGATATCATTGCGTCGAAAAGTCAGAAATTCTTAAAAAATTAATACTTAAGGTTTAACGTCGGAAGAGCGTTGTAGATGCTCACGCCTCAAATTTTGATTAAAGATAAATGTATAAAAAGTATTATAAGCTTTTAAATGCTTGCGACTAAATCAAACATTTCATACAACCAAATAACAGTAGAAAAATGATGCTGCTGCTTATTTACACTGTTTTTGGGCGCGGGCGAAGCTGGGCGGACAGCTAGTAATACATATAACCAAATCCGGCGGAGATGTGGCAGCCTGAAAAAAAAAAAAAAGGACAGCAAAAATTCCAATGGATTCTTGAAAAGTACGTAAATGGCTATAGTCAGTAGTAAATTTATGAAAAAAAGGGAAAAATAAAATAATGGCGTAATTTTTAATTTTTTGACCCCTTTTTAGGGTTCCGTACACATCTGGTAATACGGAACCATTATAAGTTCGCTCTAACTCTGAAATGTCTGTCATGATAAAAACATCAAGAACTGTTCTTTCTAGAAACTTGAAATTTGGCACACTAATACATTTCGGTGGTCCACATATTTGAGACAACCTATCACTCAAAAATATTGTGGAACAAGTGATGGGCAAAATGTAAGCTCGAAAAAAAAATTCTGAAAAATATATCATGTGTGTATATCACGTGAGCTGCACCAAGATGTGGATGCAGTCCGAAAAGCCAAAACACGTCGACTACACGGACTCGGCCACATCGAGCGAATGGACAACAATGCTCCAGTAAAGAGAATCTTCGAATCACAGCCCCCAGGTTCGAGACGACAGGGAAGACCGAACCTCCGTTTCAAGGATCAAGCTATTGCGGATGCTAGTGCGCTTGGTCTAGACAACTGGAAGCAGCGTGCCTGGGATCGAAGAAAGTGGAAGGCTGCCGTGTCTCAGGCAGAGACTCTTTACGAGTCGGTAGCCCGTTAAGTAAGTAAGTAGAACACAGCCTACAAAACCTTACCAAAAAAATTTAATGCATGTACATATGTACATATATACATACGATTTTACTACAGGACAAAATAAGGTATTTTGTGAACATCGTCCTTAAATTTCAGCCCGATCGGAATAGTAGATTTTTCTAAGTCACCAGGTGGAAAAGGCCGTTTTGAGAAAAACGCGTGTAAAGTTTTTGTTCACGATGCAGTATTGCAGCGAAAAATCAACGGTCACTTTGAACTCCGGGGCCTTGGCAACGATTTTTCTTACTGATGTGGTTGTCTTCAGTTTGTCATCATCGGTTGTATATTTATTGTTTCTAAACTTCCTTTTTCTTTCACGACTTGGTCGAGTAGTGTGAATTTCATCACTTTTTTATCCATTTTTTATGATCGAAAACTGCCCAACGTAAGCTTTCCGCCAAAGTTTCGGGGTAAAATCAATTACTACTGACGTTTGGAACAGATAATAGTCGCTGGGAGCCAAGTCTAGAGAATACGGTGGGTGAGCAACCAATTCGAATCGTAATTGGTCCAATTTGCCCATCGCTGTCAAAGACGTGTGTGCCGGTGCGTTATCATGATGGTACAGAACATTTTTCTGCGTCATGAGGTCGTTTTTTTTCTTTATTTTGTCGTTCAGTTTATCCAATACCGCAAAAATAGGTATACTACCCCCTTAAGGTCACACGACAATCTCCTCATATCCGATGAGACAATACCTATTTGTAGATAAATACCTACTTAGTTCCCCGCCAAAATTTAGATACACAAACAGATCGTTTCAGGAATATATATGAAACACTCTAAACCTTGTTAAATGTGTGTTTATCATCACCTTCCGCCGAGACCCTGATCTCAAAAAAAAATTCGCACATGATGTCATTAAATAACACTTAAGCATTATCTGTCAACTTAGAGTGAGCTCTGACAGATAAATCTGTAAACGTAATCCAACAAACATGAACTCTAGGCCATTACAAAAAAATAGCGTGCTCCGGAAAGCACACAGCAAAGCCAACACAACAAACGTGAACCTAAATGTCGTGATCTGCCAATTTTGCAGTTGAAATGGCTAATTGTGGTCTTGTCAAACTGTATGCCCTCTTTCCCTTAACGTTTTGTTTTTCTTCCATCATCATCCGCGTAGAGAAAGCCAGACCGCAACCATTTGGCAGGCATTTCTAGGAATTTGTTTCCTTCCATGACTATACCCACTGTGCGATGTTAAAGGCAAAGAACAACATCGGAGCACGATCTGTGGAATTGTATCAGGATGGAATTCCAGGAGAACTAACAACACAGTCAAATAAATAATACTAAACAAAATTTACATTCCCGGTAAAAGACATTCATCGGTTGTGTGCGTGAAACTATCTGGGCCAACGGTCCTCACTGTATTCATGATTAACATCATTTTACCGCCAGCAATGGAACGCACCCGCACGTAGAATTGTTTATTAGCCCATAATTACATTTGCGTATGACCCGGCAGTAAATAGACAAAGCGACATTTGTTTCATTCAAAGCGGCAACGACAAAAAACAAAACTGACGCACAACATTGTAAACAAAGCCTGAGTGTGTTGGTCTAATGTGAGCCTCTCCCTGCATGTGATATGTTGGCTTTCACGGTATTCCGATTCTGATCACATTAACCGCCGCTGCTTATATGAGTATGTATGTGGAATTATGTTTTACACGCAGCGATTATATGTGACGGATTGATCCGAAAAGGCACTGGCTGTCAGTTCTTTACACACACAAAAGGCGCAAGGTATGGAAATAGGAAAATGTGTTATTTTCTGTTCTGACATACGAAGTGAAATGCACAGCCCAAACCAAATCAGGCAAAGTACCAAAAGTCTTCTTTAGCAATCATAACAAGGCACAAATGTTAATGAGTTCGACGTTAAATTCGACGGACGAGAATGACTGATTGCTAATGATTTCGAACTTTCAATGATTTCTCATCTGTCACTTTGGTTATGCATTCGAGTTTCGAAGACTGTACGGTAATTTAACATCTGTCATTTTTTTATGATAATTTCGAACTTTCTGTTCCCTTATTCTCCAAATAGGAATTTTACAATCCAAATTGTTAACATTGTGGCGTATCATTCAAAATGCGGGTGACAAAACACCGGGTATTGCCCTTGACATACAACACAATGACAAAAACGTCAACAATAACATTCCTCCTTTCATATGCGGCACCTGGAGTCTATAATAAACAAGTAACGATAAACAAAACACGAATTGCATAAATGGTATGGAGATACGCACTCGCACTAGTTGTGGAAAATGGATGTGAAATGTGTTAATTGCCCCAGTAAAACTGAGCACACATACTATACAGTTGTAGGTATGTAATGTTTGACTATGCATATGAGGGTTGTATTGTGAACCTGTATGTACTCGTACTTTCGTTTCATTTAGAATTAAGTCAGTTTTTTTCTGGTGACATTGTCTTTCAATGAACATTAAACGTGTTCGGATTACGCAATTCAATTAGAATTCAATGTTGAATTTAGGTGAGAGGCCTTTGACTATGGAAGTGGTCAATTTCACTTTCAACTTGTCAAAATAGTATTGAGAAATAGAAATGGGCTAAGCTTGTAGCCTTCATGAATCCGACTTACGAGATTTAGCCTGTATTTTGTTACAAAATTAAAAATTCCAGTGCAATAACCCATGTACATAGCTTGGGCTTGATGCATGTACAACCAGATAAAAACAACAAGAGCAACAAACATAGTCAAATAATAATAATATACAAGTAGGTACCTGTGCGACTGAACTTTGTCATTTTGACGTAGGGGACGATGGTGTAAACGATTTTTGAAAAATTCATTCTACAATATGGTATACATAAAGGGGGGCTTCAATATCATGATGTTTCGAAAAGAACATAACTTTGAACTATTGGCCTTCATTTTGCATTGATTATTTGGAGAAATGTCAGTAACAATATAATAATTTTGACCCTTGAAAAATAATGAATGATTAACAAACAACAAAATTGCTTTAATCGGCATCGAGAGCGTATATAGATGCAGCTGGAGATGTCCCGGGTTGAATTTCTGGACTAGGAAGGTCCTCGGACACTGTCCTGTCCATGTCATCCGATTAAACATCGCTATATTCTTTCTTTTCTTTAGGTGGCGCTACAGTTCGGGTGAACCAGGCCATAATTCTCTCAACCATTTCTGTATGCGTGTTATATTTTTTGCACGAATGGCAGGGACCTACAGCTGTTTGCCGACTCCGATTGGCGAGTTGAAAAGCTCCTCGTGACAAATGATAATCTTTGAATACTTGTCAGACATTCGAAAGAGGTGGCAGCGTTTTGCTGGGATTGAAACTGGGCAGCATTGCGTAGTAGTCCAACGCACTTACCACTACACCACGGTGCTCACGATCGCCATATTCCAGAGTTTTTAAAAAGAGAGCTAATACTTCGAGCAGAGAATGCGCTACACAATGGGGCCTGGGATAGTAAGGCAATATCTTAAATCGTGATTGGAGACCCAGGTCTGCTTGTCAAACTATCTTAGTATTATATCTACGGTTTCTATTTGCTTACCTCCAGGAATTCGATACGTTTGTGCTGCTTATTCATCAGTATTTAGAATATCCAAATTTATTTCACGCTCGTAGTTATTTATGTCATCAAAGCCAATTGTTATTGAAAATTTCTGTTCCTGCACTATTTATGTAATTTAATAATCCGATAAGTGCACTTTATAGCTTCTTTAATGGACTGTCCATCTCTATAGTAAAGAGTATAGGCTATCGAGCTCTACATGTAGATAAGATCTTTTGCCATTCTTTAAAGATTTCCCGAAGATATTTTAGGTTTAAGTCGACGATCCAAAATTTAATATCTGCCTGAAAAAACTTCTCATTAGGTACATAATGCGCAGATTTTCATAAGCCATTAGACGCCGCTGTCACTAGGTATTAAAGTACATACATAGTTTACTTACACATACTTTATCTGGAATATTATTTGAACGAAACATTCTACAAAGTCGATTAACTGAGACTGTGCTATTTCAATCAACGCGATACAATTTAAACTGCAGAATTAACCTGTCAAACAGTTAACCCGCGGACATATTTTTTTATTTCGTTTTATGATCCTTGTTGATTGCATTTACAAATATAAAAGATTAACGTACCCCCTTGCATGCACCCAATAAAAATTTGAACTGAATTTTGAAAATTTAAGTAGGTGTGTTATTTCTGTGAAAGTGTGAACATGTACCTATGAACATCACAACAATATATAAATCTTAATGTCACGCTTCTACCTTTCAAAATTCGACGGAGATAAACTCCAAAACCAATTGACAGAATCCAAAACTAATTGAACATCCTGTGCGAAATATAGAGCGATTTTTAAAATACTTTATACATAATAGGTCCGTTCGCGTACCCTCCCAAAACAACGGAAATCCACGAAAAATAACGAAAAACAACGAAAACCCGTTCGCGTACACAAAAATTTCCTAGTCTTTCGTAGAAGAGAGTGCTCACGAGAGAGTAAGAAATTTCTCCATGCTACGAATTTTAGTCCAAGAAATTTCATTGGGGTATATTATGAAAACTGTCAAATCACATACATTCTTCATTTTTTGGTGCTTAATGCGCTCGATTACTTTTTCTTGATTTTTCTGTCTTTGAGAGAATTTTACCCCCACTCTTCAAGATTTGACAGAAAAGCCATATTTAGTGCAAAAAGTACGCGAACGGACCTAATATTAGGTCTGTTTGGTATCTTTTCTGTGTAATGCCCAACATCGCTGTCAAATCATAAATAATTTGAGAAGTGGGGGAACATCCTCTCAGCCAGTGGAAATTTGTTTTTGTTTTCAACTAAAATGAGGTTTGACAGTGTTGCTCAACTTTACCCAAAGAAAAAGACAGTGTAGGAATTCGTAAGGCGGGGAATTTTTTTACTCTCTCATTTTCCGCTCACACGACAGGAAATTCGTAAGAACTAAGCATTCGTACGAATTCGTGAGTTACCAAACAAACCTATTATTTAAACTAATTCAAAAATAAAAACACTCTTACGAATGACATTTTTTGACAAAATGTGATTCATTCAAAATACATACATTCAAAATACATACATTCAAAATAGGTTTTCAAAAGAACCTGGGGTGCGATCGCAAGAATTATTTGCGTTGTATTTGATAGATGTCGCCACTCTAAATGATTTCGTGATTTAGTTGCTATTGATTACGATCTGGAACATAGCTTGTAAATAATATGGACATAGAAGTTGAAAAATAAAAGAGCAGTGGTTGCTTCCTACTACTTCCATTCAAGCATACTATAGAAGTAAGTAATGCGACTGTTTTAGTTCACGGGCAACAGATAGTATTCGTATGCACATATCTGAATCGATTTATTATCGCCGAAAAAATCACCGTATACCAAATTTCTTTGAAAACGTTAGAGTCGCTTTTAAAACGACGATTACACTCAATACATATATTGCTCGTTTAATTAGTAGTATAGAATAAAGAGCTTAAAGATTTAATTGATTCGCCAAGCCAAGTCTGTTAAGTATTCCTAGATTTTGGTATTTGAACAGACAAACGGATAAGAGTGATTTATTTTATTATTTACCTTTGGTTCGGAATAAAAATAAGTTTCCAATAACGATGGTTTTTCACGGCGCACCTCTACAGACTTGATTGAAACGATTTTTAATCGTTATCGATAAGAATGTATAAAACTGATTCCAATTAATAAAATAAACTTCATAAAAGCCTTTCACAAAATATTAAAAAAAAAACATCAATTTGCTTTGTAAGCAATGTGGAACAAAACTGCACTTCTAAACTGTACTAACTTCACTTTAAAAAAAAAAGGAAAATCCAAACTTCACATCCAAATGATCACTCTTGTCAATGTCAAACAACTGTCTCTTGTACGACATCAATACTGCACTAAACCCATCATCACACTTGAACGTTTAACTACCAAATGCAAAATAATAAATCGAGGCAAATTGAAATGATCCATCGAAAGCAAAGAGTTGAAAAAAAAAAAATAACTTTCATTGCGACACATCCAGGAACTAGTGTTGATCCGAACAAAATTCATTATGTAAAAATATTATAATGCGGCCAACACATGTATCTGCATCTCTTCAAAGTGTAACTGTAAATCGGATTTTGCAATCAAAATAGAAATGAAATGGAAATCTTCACAATGAAAGAAATCCATTCGAAAATGAATACAAAGTCAATGGTTTATATGACAGACAGACAGACACAACATTGAAATGCTTCTGATGTGACAAGTTTGAATACCTAGATATGTAAGTCCGCAAGTGGGATTAAAGTGGTTGCCGAGTGCCAATATACTTATTATTTATTTATTTTTACCATATTTATAATTAAGTATGGTAAATTGAGATTGGATTAATATTTATAGTCTCAATTTTGACCTGACTTGGTAGAGAAGAATACCGGTGTCAAATTAGAAACTACTTCCTTCTACAGAAATCTATGGATTTCGATAACAGAAAGTGAGATGAATTGAAGATTAGCTCAGTCACAAGAACATCCGATAGATTAGTGCAAATCAAGTGTGTACTTTGAGAAGAAGTTGGAATGTACAAGCGCAGGTACTATTTTAACAGACAATAGGCAGGGTAGATAGGTAGAAGTGGTGGTTTCGACGGAAGAAAACCCAAATAGCGCGTAAAGCGCCGTTTTGATACCACAAACCTCAGGTGACCCGTTTATTCGGATGTAATGTTGAGAAATCTATAACCACCCTGTGGAGTTTAAAAAGAGGATCAGCTCTCCAATCCTTTTCCCAGATATCTCTATAAGGTCGTCGGAGAATAGTTTGCCCAGTATGCGTTGCCTGGCTCTCGCTATTGCTGGGCAGTTGCACAGAAAGTGAATAAGCGACTCTTTTTCATTTTCATCTTTACAGCTACGGCAGAAACTATTGTGAGGGATCGCTAGTTTTGCTGCATGGTCTCCTATTGGCCAGTGCCCTGTACTGACTTGACTGCCACTACTCTAGCGATGTCTACATGGGTTCTTTGTAGCAGCTCGTTTTTTTTTTACCTCTCGTAACTTGGCCATATCTTTCTGGATATGACACAGTTTGTCTGACTGGTCCACCTGAGTCCGGCTAGTTTCAAGAAATGTGAGAGTATATTGCCCTTAACATCACTTATAGGAATATGAACGTTTTCCGCTAGTGAGCTGTTAAGGGCTGACCCTCGCCTGGCTAGCTCGTCGGCCTTCTCGTTTCCTTCTATGGCGCTATGTCCTGGAGCCCAGAGAAGAGTGACTCTGCCTTGATTGCACAAGCGATTGAGTTTTTCTTGGCATTGACCAACCAGTTTTAATGAGATGATTGCCGAATTTATGGCTTTAATTGCGGCTTGGCTATCTGTAATGATAGCGATGTTGAGTTTGGGTTTTAGGTCGTTTATTAAGTTATGACAGGCCTCGAGGATCGCTAGTAGCTCCGCCTGGAAGACGCTAGCGAAGTTCGGTACGCGATAGGATTTCGATATACTGAGTTTTCCGAGAAAATGCCCGCGCCTACACCGCAGTCCATCAATAGGTACATATGTGAAATAGCAAAACCGAAAAACCAAGAACCAGAAGAGGTTCAATTCTTTTGATGAAATCGAGTTAGTTAAGATTTCTCTTTGGAAATGTTGTCCCCTAAGGGCACATAGTGCCATGCAGTCACATGGAATATGTTCCACGGTTCCGTCGTCTTGCATATAGAGGTGACATTCAGTTAACGGAATGAGAACTATTTTGACAATACTCTATTAGAAATCCCACTAATCTCTGGATATCATTCCTCCTGAGGAGTAGGTGTTTTATGGATTTATTGTGAAAAGGTTCAACGGCACTTTTAGCCTGACGAAGACCTTGGGTATTTTCCCACTGGGAGACACACATTTCGTTTTCCCAAATTTTGATTTTTAAGTTTATAGCTGAGTTAGGAATATTGCAAAACGGCTCAGCGCCGGTAAAGGTGTCAGCCGAACCTTTTTTTTACCAGTTCGTCTGCTTGCTCGTTTCCATCAATACCTCCATGTCCGGACACCCACCAAAGTTTGACTTTGTTTCTATGGGAGAGGTATTGGAGAGTATTGAAGCAGTTCAGGACTTATAAGGTTTGAACCTAGTGCTTTTATAGCTGCTTGACTATTCGTGGCTATTTGAATGCGGACACCTTTAATTCCTCATTCGATATATTCGATAAAAATATAACACATAATTTAATAACTAATTTCACAGCATAAATCAGCTGATTTTATTTATTTCCACAAAATACTAGGTTTGTTTGATGTCAGTTTAGGACGCACTAGGGTGCACTGGAAACGCACTAATGCGTTTTATGTCAACCACGAAAATAATTGACACTAGTCAGTGCACCCTAGAGTTATATGAAATGATGCTCTATCTCTGGCTGCACTTTCGAAAGCGTGCCGTAGCTAAACGGCATATTAAGCAACAAGCGAGTTGTCGCAGTAGCTTAGCCACACCGCGTCGGCTGTGCCGTTAGCCTGTAATGATGCTACTTATATGCACTGTACACGAGCTGACTGCACTTTCGAAAGCGTCAGTAGTTAAAAGCATGTGTTGAGAGCGTGATTAGGCGTTGGTTGTTCTTTCTTGTGTATGTAAAATCTGTATATATGTTAATTGTAAGTTTTATATTAAGTGTGGCTAAGGATTAGTTTTGTAAGTCGAATTGGTCAGTTGGTGGACTACGATCGATGAATAAAGTTGAACTTTTAACACAATTGTTTTTTTTATTTATTTAAAAATTTCCTCTTCTTTCAATTTGTTTTATTCGCTCGGTGACGACATATAACTCTAGGGCTGGCGACATCAAATAAACCTACTGAGTAGGTGCATGCAGATCAGAAAGTAGTTCGCTGTATTGTGCGTTCAGTAACCCTTAGCTTACACATTTTTAAACGAAATTGGTTAACATTGAATACAATATTCGGTTTTAGACTGTTGAAAGGAGGGTCACTGGACAATGTTTATACAATGCAAACATGCATTTTGTCAACAAAGAAATTGATTGTAAAAACGAATATTAGCTGTCGAACGAACTTAAGTCGCGCTACCGAAATCGTAAAGATATATGTAATATGATGATGACGGATATTATGATCGCCTATGATTTTGTCACAAATAAATAACATAGACAAGTGAATAATTGATTCAACGAACTTTCTAATAATAACGATTTATTCTCCAAGAACAACTTCTTAATAGATCGCGTAACACTACTTGTTAGCCCTGCCTTAGGCAATGACAATGAAAACAATCGATGTATTCTAGCGATAGTCACTAACCTCACTGACGATAGGCAATTTTTAATGCATTCTCTGCGAACGAATTCCTTCAAATGACATCTGGCGTAATAAATTAAATCACATAACTATGCAATATTGCAAAGTGTAAACAGGAAATAAGACAATTAAATGTAAACACAAAATTAAACAGTTTAAGTATGTTCACTTCGAATCTGTCAAGATTAAGTTAATCGTTTTCTTACCTCAATCACTTTGAATTATTTTTTTTAATCGAATGCCAGTCCGTCAAGTTGTACTTTAACTATCAATTTACTATTATGCAGTTTTACATAAAAAACAAAATGATGGAAGAATTTAAGTGCCTTTTACAGTTCCCAACTAGATTTCGACAAACACGAAAGTCATTTCGATAAGTTTTCGCAACACCGCACCGCGCTGGTGTGGCTTTCCCGTATTTGTTATCACGCTCGCAATATCATATGATAACGTTCAAATCAATTACTATTATTAACTTTTTATCAAATATTAAGAATACTATGAAAAATCCTATTGGGGATTTTTATGCAGAGGTATAAAATAAAAACAGCAAAATCACTTTACAATCTATAATTCGCGCACTGACACCCGAGTGTAACTGTGCATGGCTTGTTACCTGGATGAGTATTAAATAATTTCTAAGCATGCACACGGTAGTTAATGAAAATCTACGCAAGATTTAAATGTCAGACTCAGAGAGAATGTGTAATGGATTGCTTATTTTTTATGGACGACAGAGGCCACTTATAAGATGAGATAACTTTAAAAGTGTTTGACTTACGTGCGCGATAAAAATGTAGTAATCCAGTCTTATTATTTCTCAAAAGCTTACCTGTAAAGAAAAGAAATACGTATATGATCAAATTTTGCTCACACACTAAGTAAAATGTAAGGAAACCGAAAAAAGAGTGCATCCCAAACGTCAATGATTAGAACAAGGGTCATTTATCTTTATGCTATACAACTACCATCTTATGGTTTTAATTGTTTATTTCAAAATCTACAACAAAATGACATCTAGTTGAGTATTTGGTTACCAGTACACCAGCTCTAGTGGTCGCCGTGGCCGTGGTGGTTAGTGGGTTGGACTACTACGCAATGCTGCCCGGGTTCAACTCCTGGCCGGGTCTAACACTTAAAAAAAAATTTTCACGGTGCCATCTCTTTCGAATGTCTGACAAGCATCAAAGAGCATCATGTGTAATTATTGAGCTTCTCAACTCACCGTTCGGAGTCGGCACAAAACTGTAGGTCCCTTCCATTCGTGCAAAAATATAACACGTACGCACAAATGGTTGCGAGAAGCAGGCCCAGGTTCACCCCGAGCTGTAGCGCCAACTAAGTAAGTAAGTACACCAGCTCTGGTACACCGGCTTTAATTTCAGAAATACTCATAATCAACACCCTATCAGATAGCCAATCAGTACCTACAAACGTTAATGTCAAATTTTTCATGTCATATTTTGACATTTCACAACTTTGATTTGCTAAAGAAGAAGTCAACCTTGTTGCTTAAAATTACCTGATAACATTATTAAAAATGCAGCACAGCACGCATTACAGGTGACATTTAAAAAAAAATCAAACCGGTTCTACGCATGCAATATTTAAAACCTTCTTCTGTGCCTCCTGTTAAATCTAACCAAATTGGCCATAACTATAAATTCTCATTTTAAAATGTCAAAATCATTTCGCAATCCTTGTATATAGTATGTATGTACTGTACATAAACATATATTAATTGTCAAAGTGTTAAGTGACATATCACATTTGTTTTGCAATTTTATTAGATCTATGAGGACAACGCGGTAAGTTCTCAGCGTGGCGCAGAGATGGCTATCATTGAAAGAATAAAGTTATCTGTCAAGTAGTTTACTTTAAACGCAGTTTTTAAGAGGACGTGTTGCGTGTTTGTAACTGTTACTACACATCAATTTTGGTTATTTTACCTTCAAGTTGTAGCCATCGTATACTGGTCGCGGCCCACCCGTGCTCGGCTTGCTGAAAAAGAGCAGCACTATAGACATGTCAACGAACGAATTCCCTCGATGATGATTTAAGAACGGAAACAACACCTTATCTGAGCTACTCCGACATATTCGGAGTTCAGGTCGACAAGGATTTTCATGTACTAGTCAGGGTCTTGGAACAGAGTTGGTGGCGGATGAGCCCCTCAAGTGTCAACGGCAGCGCTCACACCCCTGTAGCGGGTTACTGACACTGGTGTATTCGACCCGTTGTCCTAGGGGAATACAAGGATCTGGCCCTCTAGGTTGGGGGTTATGCGTATAAGGTTAACTACCTAACCATGTAAAAAAACAACCAATAGCCTCGGAAAGGAGGGTTTAAGGACCGAGCTAACTGTATGGGGTTGTTGGTTGAGCCCCTGGTCCACCCCGGACTGTAGCGTCGCCTAAGTAAGTCAGTTTGTTGTGTGTTGTGTTAAAATGGATAAACTGGAATATCTCTGTTTTGGATAATTTATCGACTACGGAAATTCATCCAAATAGTGGTAAATGTGCATAAGGAGTCTACTCCTTCATTTTTAACAACAAAGAAATGGACAGCTGAATTGAAACGTGATCAATACATCTACCTTTTTAGATGACGGGTATTCTGCGGACATTTTAAAATATCACCTCCATTGGAGAAGCATTAGACAAAGTGCATTGAACTATTTACATCAATGGTGCGACTATGAAGAAAAGTAGATCTATTTTGAACTGGCCATTACTCTCTCCCCGCAATGGAGCTATTCTCAGATTTTGCATTGTACAAACTTAACAAATTTACCATCCGTTCGGTAGTCATAATGACATTGACCACCATTAAGAAAATCTCGAAATTTAATGACTGACACCATCATATTTTGTGTCAAAAAAAAAAAAAAAAAACTAAATAAAAAGTGGAACACAGTTACAAAAAATGCATCACACAAAATTTCTTTTGAATTATTGTCATTTTGGATAAAATGTGTGTGCTACAATTTTGAAAGTATTTCGGACACTTTTGAATGAATTTTACTTTCGAAATAAATAAATAACAAAAATATCGTACTTCGGAAGCTTTCATGAGCGTGGAGACTTTTACTTGCTTCGTTTGTTTGAATTATTTTGCAAATGTTTAGCGATACAAGAATCAGCTCATGATTTATGGGTATTGTTGGTAAAATAGGAGGCTTTGTTGTGTGTCTTGACTCTTGAGCATTTGAATTTGTTAAGAAATAAGAAGAAGCGGCTACTGTTGAATTGGTCAACTGATTTAGTTTTTTTTTTTTTTCATAATTTCGATGGTGACAAGCGAAAGAGATGAGCTTTCCAAACGAAAGTTAATTAATTAAGGTATTTAAATGTTTACGTAATATGCGCGATAGAAAAACAAGAAAAAAACCTGATGCAGGTAGTCTTTTGTTTTAATTAGATTATTAGACTTTTACAGGTTTTGAATGCACTTTATTGCGCGCTTGAGTTTCTACTGCATCGATACTTGGCTTATCGTTTTGCTTGGCTTTTACCTACAAGGTTTAATGTCACTCCATAAAACAAACATGTAATAGATTAAAACCGGCACGGAATATTACTAGCCATTTGAAGATAACAACGTTTTGTAGACTTTGGTGAACAGAGCCAAACACAAAACAACGAATTGCTACTCACATTTCTTCACAAGTAAAAGCGACCTCCAAGACAGGTTAAATTCGATACTTTCAGATTATTCTCGTTTGCCTCGAACGTAGTGAGTGCATTCAACTCACTTTATCACTTTTAGAATACAAATTGTTACCAACACACCACTTCGACTTTTTATTGTAAACTCAGTTGGTCTCCGAATGCTGCCGCATTACTCATAAAATAGCTCTGTGTACTGTCAATTTCATTTCTATTTAAAATACACCTTAAACACGCTCATTTCATTTCAAATCTGACAGAAGAAGAAAACGGCAGCAACGGCAGACCAAAGTGAGTAAATTAAAAATTATAATAATTTATGAATTCTAAAACGTTTCTTTTTTTTAAAAATAAAGTTTTTTAAAACATTCTCCAAGTGGAACAAAACAGATGTTTCATTTTTCATTTGGATGCTACAATAAGTTGGAAACCCGATCAACATTTCTTTAAAAAATTTGTTGGCAAGCGTTGCTGATTTCATAAGAGTCCCTGGAAACTTCCACAACTGCGCATTACTCATTTTCAACGCGGATGCAACGAGCAATAATGAGTCAAGCAACAAGTGGTACTGGGGTTGAAGATCCAACCAAGGGAAGTTGCCGAATATGTAAAAAGGAAGATACTATGCGAATGGTTCAGTGCGACAGATGTGATGGGTGGTTTCACTTCGAGTGCGTCCATGTCGACGACGAGATTTCAAAGCAGGACTTTATTTGCGACATGTGTTCCGCTTCAACATCGACAGCAAAACAGAACAAACAGCGATCTACAGCGACAGACGGCGGTAACTTTCAGTCACCAAATGGGGTGACCTCGCAAGAAGGACAAAAGGTACGTACAGAAAATTTGTCTAAGTCATCAAATACAAATATGTGCGGCGCCTCCAAACAACGACGTAGTATGAAATTAGAACTAATGCGTCTGGAGGAAGAAAGAAAAATAAACATGCAATACTTAGAGCAAAAGTATTCGGCTATGCAAATGTATAAGGATTCCGATGAATCCGACGAAGATATTGAGATTGATTTGGGGGAGCAGCAGCTTCAGCGAGGCATACATTGGGCGGATGGCAATGGTTCCACGCTGGGTAAGGTAGGCAAGGGTGAAAAAGGTGCTAGGGTTAGTTACGGTTGTCACGAAAACGTACAGGGCATTCAGACAAATAAATTACCAACGTCATTAAATATGAGCGGAGTGCAATCAGGGTCAACTGCTCGAACATTAAATGCAGATCAGGCTTGTGCGCGTCAGGTCGTTCCAAGAGAGCTTCCAGTTTTTAGTGGCAAACCAGAGGAATGGCCACTTTTCGTAAGTAGTTTTGAAAATTCAACAAGACTGTGTGGATTCAGTAATGATGAGAATCTACTTCGGCTACAACATGCACTGAAAGGAAAGGCTCTTGAATATGTAGGTAGTAGACTTATGATACCGGCACTAGTACCTGAGATAATTTCTACTTTGCGTATGGTATTTGGAAGGCCAGAACACATTATATATAATTTACTGGCAAAGCTACGTGCGTCACCAGGTGTAAATGCAAACAAGTTAGAAACTCTGGTGAACTTTTCTTTGGAAGTAAAAAATATTACAGCTACTATGGAGGCAGCTGAACTTGAAGCACATTTAAATAATCCTTTGCTTATTCAAGAGCTTCTCGAGAAACTTCCAGCACAGATGCGGCTCAGTTGGGCGATTTTTGCCCAAACAGTTCATGTTGAGAATTTAACAACTTTCAGTAATTGGCTATTTGAACTAGCGGAAGCTGCAAGTAGTGTGATCTCTATCCCGATTACCAAATCTAGTCAACCAGACTTTGAGAAACGTAAAACACATCGTGTCGGTTTTCACGAAGAGGAGGGACAGTCCACGAGAAAAAGAATGGATCACAAGAGCACAGAGGCACTAAGGTGCTTTGCATGCTATGAAGCACATTTAATAGTAAAATGCGAAAAGTTTAAAGGGTTAGAATATGGCGAAAAGTGGAACGTGGTGCACAAGAACAAACTATGCCGCACATGTTTAAAGCGTCACGAGGCCAACTATTGTCCAGATCGCAAAGAATGTGGAATCAATCACTGCACCGCTAAGCACCATCCTCTACTCCACAAATCCCATATCAACAATGATAAAGACAAGCCAGATGTAGTCGCAGTACACCATGTAGAGACCTCCAAAGTATTATACCGAATTGTACCAATTACTGTTCATGGAAAGAAATCATCCATCGATGTATATGCGTTTCTCGACGACGGGTCTGGTCCCACTCTTATCGAGAAAGATATCCTTGCGCAATTAGAAATTCAGGGCTCAAAGTCAGATCTGTGTCTAAAATGGACTGATGGGTCAGTACGTGTAGAGAAGAGTTCGGATAGTCTTGATTTAAAAATATCGCCTAAAGGTAACATCGGAAAAATATATTCATTACGAAACGTGCGGTCAGTAAGTGCACTTGATCTACCTTCGCAGACACTAATGGTATCGGAACTTACTGAAAGATATAAACATCTCAAAGGTCTTCCAGTGGAGTCATATCGAAATGTTGTCCCGAAAGTGATCATTGGTATAAACAACAAAAGCGTAGCCATGCCATTAAAATTCCGAGAAGGAAAGGTAGATGAACCTGCGGCTACTAAAACGCGCCTAGGCTGGACAATATACGGTGAACTGGATCGAGACGCCACAGGAACAAAAGGAAATACGAGTGAGGTCCATAGGCAATTACATGTATGTGAATGCGATGACGATGTGGCTCTGCAGCACCTAATGACAGAGAATATGAGAATTGAAAACGAACTGTCGGGTGCACAGCCAAAGGATAAGTTGGATGCAAGTGAAAATAAAAAACTACGAGAGCACGTAAGGCGAGATGGTGATTGTTTTGTTGCAAGATTGCTGTGGAACTCAAGCAATATAACTATGCCCGACAACTATACAATGGCTATCCGAAGACTAAGCTGTTTCGAAAAGAAGTTAAATAAGGACCCAAATTTAAAGATACTGGTCAACGACCATATTAAAAGCATGGAAATTAAGGGCTATATTCGCAAGTTAAGTGCTGCTGAGATAAATACAGATTTCCCGCGAAAATGGTACCTGCCGATATTTACAGTCAGGAATCCAAACAAACCACATAAGATAAGAGTGGTATGGGATGCCGCCGCGGAATGCAATGGCATATCCCTAAATGGATGCCTTGAGAAGGGCCCAGATCTGCTGACATCGTTAACTGGAGTCCTATTCAATTTTCGAATAGGAAAAATAGGAATATGCGGCGATATTTGTGAAATGTTTCACAGGGTAGCCATCGATGAAGAGGACCAGCAATCACAGCGTTTTATGTGGCGAGACGGGGATTCCAGTCGGCCTCCGGATATCTTCGTGCTTAGAGTTATGAGTTTTGGTGCAACTTGCTCACCGTCGCTTGCACAGTTTGTTAAAAACGAAAACGCCAATGAGTGTATAAAGGACTATCCAAGAGCAGTCAAATCTATTGTCGAGAGGCATTATGTAGACGATATGCTAGACAGTATAAATTCCGTTCAAGAGGCTATTGAGCTTGCAAAGGGTGTCAGAGAAGTCCACAAGCGCGCGAATTTTCATATTCGAAACTGGTTATCAAATTCTATCGAGGTCACCAATGCTCTAGGAGAAATAGGTACTGCGGATAAGTTTTGCCGGGCAGGAAAAGTAGTAGAACAAATCGTAGAAGCAGACAAGGTATTAGGACTGTGGTGGCAAACAGCTAGTGACACATTCACATTCAATTTAAAATTTACAAAGGCCAGTCAGGAAATTCTGCGCGGAGAAAAATTACCGACCAAGAGGGAGCTTCTTAGACTGCTCATGTCCATTTTTGATCCATTAGGATTTCTATCATTTTTTACAATTTATATGAAAATATTGCTCCAAGATGTCTGGCGCAGTGCAATAGGTTGGGACGAAACCATACCGGATGACTTGGCAACTGCATGGAAAAGATGGCTGTCATTTCTCAAGAGAGTGCAAGATGTTCAGGTGCCAAGATGCTACTTTGGCCTATCCGTTAGCAACAAGAGTAAGATGGAATTACATGTATTCGTGGACGCCAGCGAGACCGCATATGCCGCAGTAGCGTACTTGAGAATCCTAAGCGCGAAAGGAATAGAGGTGTCCCTGGTGTGCTCGAAAACGAAGGTGGCCCCATTACGTCCTATCTCTATACCTCGCATGGAACTTCTCGCCGCAGTCATGGGCGCCCGCCTCGGAAATACAGTCATCAAAGCCCACGATTTCAAGATTGAAACAACCATGTATTGGTCGGACTCAAAAACCGTTTTGTTGTGGTTACGTTCCGATCCAAGAAGCTACAAGCAGTTCGTCATGCTACGCATAGGTGAAATTCAAGAAACGACGGAAATAGCGAATTGGTACTATGTCCCAACGAAGCAGAACGTAGCAGATTTAGGCACTAAGTGGAGCCAACAACCAGACTTCGATCCAAGCGGGCCATGGTTTACGGGGCCCGCATTTTTGAAACAAAAAATAGACCGATGGCCCAAGTATCAAATAAACTTCGAAAGCAAATGTGACATAGAACTACGACAATCTTCGGAGCCGCAGCAATTAGCAGTTCAAGTCCATGAACCAATGCCTGTTGTATGTTACAATCGTTTCTCTAGATGGGAACGTCTGCTAAGATGTCTAGCGTATGTTAAGCGTTTTATAACATGTCTGAAAACAACAAAAACCGTAAAAAAGGCTTCAAAGATCGATCCAAGAATAAGTAACATAACTAACTTCACTGCTGACGAATTGCTCTGGAGTCAAGAGTTTTTACTTCGCCTTGCCCAAACCCAAACCTTTAGCCATGAGACCTGCCTGTTGCTAAAGAATCCTGATTGCCTGCTCCCCAAATCAAGTCCACTACGTTGTATGTCGCCCTTTATTGACAAAAATAAGATAATTAAAATGCGAGGTCGCCTTGAGAACGCCAAGGTGATAGGTGACGCAACTAAGAACCCTATCCTTTTACCGAAAGATCATTATATTACGAGGCTGCTGGTCGATTGGTACCATCGCAAGTTTAAGCATGTTAACCACGAATCAGTAATCAACGAGATCTTTCAGAGGTACCACATTCCAAAAGTACGATCACTTCTCAGAACTGTTCGCAGTAACTGCCAGCTATGTAAAATCCGAAGAGCACATCCTAATCCACCAGAGATGGGACCTCTACCAGAAGCGCGTTTGTCGGCTTATACAAGACCTTTTTCGTACGTTGGGCTTGACTTTTTTGGCCCATTTTTGGTCACAGTCGGGAGACGCCAGGAAAAGCGATACGGTGTCGTCTTCACATGCCTAACATGCCGTGCTGTTCATATAGAGGTGGCACATAGCTTATCAACGGATTCGTGTGTGATGGTAATTCGGAACTTCATCGGTCGTAGAGGGACACCGCTTCATATCTTCAGCGACAATGGCACCAACCTAAGAGGGGCAGAAAAGGAGCTTCGAGAAGCCCACCAAATGATCGATTTTAACGCAATCCAAGCTAAATTTACAAGTCCGGACAGCAAGTGGACCTTTATCCCTCCTGCTAGTCCTCATATGGGGGGTGCCTGGGAACGTATGGTTCGTTCAATAAAAACCGTATTGTACCAAATCATCACACGCGACACCAAACTGACCGACGAGACGCTTTGTAATGTGCTGGTGGAGGTCGAAAGTATAATTAATAATCGACCACTGACCTATCTATCCTTGGACACCGCCGAAGAGGAAGCTCTAACTCCTAACCACTATCTTTTGGGCTCATCATCCGGCTGTAAGCCTCCAGGCAAATTCGAAGACACCGACAAATACGCAAGAATGTCATGGCGTCATTCGCAGCTCCTCGCTGACAAGTTCTGGAAGAGATGGGTGGCTGAAGTCTTGCCAACGTTAACTCGGCGAACATCGTGGTTCCAGAAAATTAAGCCCATTGAAGTTGGGGATGTGGTAATTATCGTCGACCCTAATCTGCCCCGGCATTGTTGGCCGAAAGGAGTTGTGACGAGCACGAACGAAGCAAAGGACGGACAAGTAAGGAGCGCAACCGTACGTACCATACATGGTGAATATCTCCGGCCAGCTACCAAGATTGCTGTCTTAGATGTGAAAAAAGATGGTGGCAGTGTTGTTCAATAGTGTAAGGTATGCACTTACGATGATCGTGATACCGGGGGGGAGAATGTTACCAACACACCACTTCGACTTTTTATTGTAAACTCAGTTGGTCTCCGAATGCTGCCGCATTACTCATAAAATAGCTCTGTGTACTGTCAATTTCATTTCTATTTAAAATACACCTTAAACACGCTCATTTCATTTCAAATCTGACAGAAGAAGAAAACGGCAGCAACGGCAGACCAAAGTGAGTAAATTAAAAATTATAATAATTTATGAATTCTAAAACGTTTCTTTTTTTTAAAAATAAAGTTTTTTAAAACATTCTCCAAGTGGAACAAAACAGATGTTTCATTTTTCATTTGGATGCTACAATAAGTTGGAAACCCGATCAACACAAATAATACAAGCAACTACCTTATTAACATACGTCAATCTGGCTTATTAACCTCGTCACAGTTCGATTCAAAGTATCCAAATAAATTTATATAAAAAAAAATCAAGCAAGAAAAAAAATAAATTAAGAAAGAACTAAACCGAACACGACTTTCAGCTCACTGGCACACAAATCAGAAGACTTAAATACACAGAACTCGTGACACGCTTTACAAAAGTCATCGTTTGCTTTAGAGTGGACGACAACAATGAAACAACATGTACATACATAGATATGTATGTATCTCTGATCCCCTCAAAACCCACTGACTCACTGCTGTTCCAGAGACAGATTCTTAAGAAAGACTCTACCAAATTGACCATCTCAAATGTTGTACCAAAACAAATAACATCCAACCGAGTGGAGAAAAAAAAAAGTTGGTCAGCAGAAAGTTTTGGGTCATGGACGACTTGCGGTCTTCACTTTTTCCAATATGTACACATACCCACACAAGTAGACGAATCTGTCGCTGTCGCTGATCCGCAATAAATGAAAATTTAAATCCATGAGTCCATGACTCCTGTTTAAACAAACCGAAAAGAAGAACCCACCCAATCAAGTTTGGCTTCTCTTCGAGATCGAGAGTAAAAAAATGGATTTTTCGGAGTAACTTTGGGGGGCTACGCATGCACGCCGCGCCGTATCTGTTGTGTGATACCGGTTCGGTAAGCACATTACCAAGTGAAATTCATTTTTTTTTACAGTTGATTTTCTTACAGAGACGTTAAATGAATCGCATTCCAAGAGCATGATTATTCAGTGGAATGGGCTGCGATCAGCAAATATGGCTTTCAATTTTGATTAAATGACCGCTAAGTCATGTATCGCGAAAATACCAAACCGAAGAGTGTTTCTTTTTAAGGTCATCGATATAGACACAGACCATCCACAAATAAACACTGATGTTTGTGTTTGATACAAAGCCATGTTTAATCTTTTATTGCCATTTTTAGAACAAGTCACGTAAATAGACTGAGGTTAAGCTCTAGACATGCCTAAGAATAAAGAAATAAGGAATCTAAATTGAAGCTGTAGTCGCTGCTCGCATTCTAAGCGGTAATTAATCAGATTGCTTGTGTGTGATGGAGGATTTATGCGATCAGTTAAGACTTTTAAACTGAAGCCGCGGTTATATGGTGTGACTTAAAGAATATACGACTATTTCGTCTCACATATGTATGTAGGTATTGCTTCAATTTAACACAGTGGACGTCCAATATAACGAATTATATAATGCAAACATTTATTAAATCAATCGTCCTTTTATCTAACAACAGTGAAAGTCACTTATAACGACCTCGTTTATTACGACCAGTCGCTTATAACGACCATTTTCCCTTCATTTGGTTGGTTTCTTTATATTTTAAGCTATTCTACCGTTGGATATAACGTCGTCGTATATAACGACGGTTCGGATATAACGACCAATTTTCGAGAACAAAAAATCATTTTCGTCGTCTATAGTATAACGACCAAATGAAGGAAAATTTACAAACAATTACAAACTCATTCACGTGCAAACATGTGTATGTATGTATGGAAGTGTATCTGAATATTTCTTGTCCATTCTTGTGATTTTACACAATTTTTTAGGGTTTTTCTGCACCGCCGGCCGGCCGATGGTCTTTCGATAGTCTATTGAATATTATTATTATCGCCAGGATATGTAGCTGATCTTAGTTTTAGTGCTTTGTGTATTTATTTGAGTTAACGCATTGTCGATAAAAGGGTTAGCATTTTATTGTTTTTGTTTTCATAATATGCAGCCATGAGTTCTAGAAAACCTAGCAACTTTTCTGTAGAGGAAAAGGTAGCGATTATCTCCCGTTTGGAGTCGGATGAAAAAATAGTGTAATAGCACACGAGATTGGAGTGATTAATTGTGTTTAACTTTAAAATAACATTTAATTAAATTTATTCATGAACTTAGAACTATGTATATAATTTAAAAATAAAATGAATTAATTCTGCTGTGAATATTTCTAAGTTTTCTCTGAATCCTATAGTCGAATATAACGACCGCCGGGTATAACGACCACATTTGCTCGGTTCCTTAACCGTCGTTATAAGCGACTTCCACTGTACTAATACCAGCAATGTATTTATGATAAGAAAAGAGAAATCAATTCACTTAGTTACACTACTTTTTTACACTCTTACTTTTATTTTACTTTTTATTTTACAGTTAGTAACTTTATTTTTTTTAAGTTATAAGAAATTCGTTAAATCGAGTGGACAATTTTACCACCATTCGTAATATAGAGCAATCGATGGAAAAAAAAATGATTCGTTGTATTGGAAATTCATTAAATCGGGTATTCGTTAAAAACTGGACGTCCACTGTATATGATTTTGTCCAATTTAGACAAATGTTTGTTTAAAAATACCAATCTCTTTCCCACTGGATTATGAATACAGGGATGGCATCGAAGATAAAACCTATCGATAAAAAAGTTGTTCGATAAAAAAAAATTCAGCTAAAGTCTTAAGACTGACAAATGACAGTTGTGTTATGTATCAAATGCGTTGAATAAATTAGTGGTTAAATTAATTGTTGGCATCAATCCGTCAACAAAACGGGATTGTCGAAATAAGATTACAAGATTAGCATATTTTTAATGGTACAAGCGGCCATCTGAAAATGTATTTTTATGTGTTGACACTGACAACGATAGATGGAAAGGTGTTGCGTGCCTTAATCACAGATTTTGACTAAAGAAAATTGATTGGGTACTTCTTGAATAGGTCTCAGCCGATTTGTAAGTGAAAAAAAAATCGACTTGTTGGAGATGACCGACTTTTCCTTTCTTTTATGCATTTTTGTGACACAATCATATGGAATTTCAAGTTTCGTAAAAAGAGACTCATACATACATTTTTTTTTTTTTTTTTGTTTAACAACAAAACCCACAGTCAATATAGCTAAAGAGTTTATGGTTATATTCTCCCATCGATGACAACGGACAATATGACAATTTCACTTTATCACTTTTAAAATTTGCACAAAGGAGAGCAGAGTCAAGCATTTAACTTTCCATCGAAACCAAACGCCACCACCGCGTGTAAACACTCTTGATGAATGGCGGAGGAAAAAAAAGTGAAAACCGTTTAAATGTTGTTGGCTTCAAAAATAATTAAAAATTAAAAAAAAAACACAATTTGATTATTCAAAGAAAAGGTAGTATCCCTACTAATTGATATGAAGAAAATGCATACCTCAACAACAAGGGGTTCTTCGTGAGAACGACAACAACTGACAGACAGTGTGAGTGATAAAACGGAATGTGTGAACTAATTAAAGATAACTTTACTTATGATTTCGTTATTATTTATTTTTATTTTTTGTTTACTATGTATTATTACCAACAAAACGAAAGTGAACACTGGGAGCCATCATGCAACGGGAGAGTGAATAGCCTTACTTACTTACTTACTTAGTTGGCGCTACAGCTCGAGGTGAACCTGGGCCTGCTTCTCGCAACCATTTGTGTGTGCGTGTTATATTTTTGCACGAATGGAAGGGACCTACAGTTTTTTGCCGACTCCGAACGGCGAGTTGAGAAGCTCAATCGTGACAAATGATACTCTTTGATGCTTGTCAGACATTCGAAAGAGGTGGGCACTGTGAAAAAAAAAACTTTTAGGTGTTTGCGGCGGGATTCGAACCCAAGACCGCTGACACAGTAGTCCGACGCACTAACCACTTGCGCTACGGTGCCCACCGAGTGAATAGCCGGTTGAATATAATTAAAGAGAAAAAATAAAGTAAAAATCCCATAATCCGACAATGAACTAATTATCATAGTCTTTCGACACAGAGATGGTGTACTTTTAATTTAGCATGATGAACTACGCAGCATAATTTATGCAAAAAAAAGTGTTGGTAATGAAAGTCGTTGGTTTTTTTTTTAATGCTAATATGGGAGCCACATAATTTAATTGGCTGTGTTGTATTTTTTTGGAATTGTATTTTTTTTTTGTTAGGGTTTCACTTTAACGTGATGATAGTAAAATGAGTTCGATTCCTTTGTTTATATTTTAGCAAACGTGCACGAGAGAACACCGATTAGGCTGTTCTTACCATTTTCTCTTGTCTCTAAATGTCAGTGATCTCGAAAAGTGTCAACAAAAAGCCAATATTTTGACTTCTGATCAAATGATCAGTGTGAAGAGTTTGTAAGACCGATATATGTAGTAGAAACAAATTGAAAACAGCTAAATCTATGCCCATGAGTTCTTAGCCTTACAACCTTTAATATATAAATCTCAATGTCACGCTTTTACCTGTCAATCTTCCGCCACGATAAACACAAAAACTAATGCATACAATGAACTTCGTATTCCCATTCTTAAACATCCTGTGCGGGTTATAGGTGAATTTTTAAATTAATTTATGCAAAATATTATTTGAATTAATTCAAAAAAAAACAACGCTAACGAATGCTACTTTCTGGCGAAATGTCACTTATTCAAAAAACAAATAGAATCCACACTTCTTCTGTGGATTGTGGATCGCAACGAGAATACGAATGCACCATTCTTTCTCGCAACGATGCAAGTTTTTGACACTGTTTTCAATGAAAGAGGAAACAATTGTATTATCTTTGAGTGGCAAAAAGGGAAACTTCACATTTTCGCGCCTTTAAACGTCATTTCCTATTTTACCGCTGTTTTAGTCAAAAGCAAACAGACAAAGAAAATATGCTTGTATCATTTGTTCAAAATCATAGCTTTTTATGGGATGTTAGCCATAAGGACTTCAAGGACTTCGCCTTCTTCGTCATCGTCCAATTCCATGGACAAAGCAATGAGATTGATTTCCAGCTATTTTTTAATATTATTCTTTAAACATTTTGCTCTTGAGACAATTTATATCCTCTCCTAGAAGTTACTTTTGCACAAATGTCAATTGTTGAAAAAACTCGTATACGTCAAAAATCTCATTGCGAAATTTGAAATTCTAGGAATTTACCCTCAAAATCTCGCACCACAAGCTACAATTTTTGTTTCGCAACGATTTTTTTTTCTCGCAACGATTTTTGTTCTGGGAATAAGGGGCTTAAGGAAAGTCTATCGTCAACGCAAATAAAAGAATGACCATCTTGACTCTTGCCCTTCATATGCAACAAAAAAACGGGTCAAAGCTGGGAAAGAGAATCATTGGAAGATAACCCACTATGATCCTTTACTATGATCCGACATCTAAAAGGAATTCAGTGGAGTGGCACAGAAAGGGAGAACTGGTACCAAAAAAAGCTAAGTCAACCAAAAAACTAAGAGCTCATTGGTACAATTTTCTAGGGAAAATGACTCGAAGTGTTCGATTGTATCACGACAGTGCTCCAGTCCACACGGCTGCGAATGTGGCTTCACCGAGATAGATCACCCCCTTATAATTCTGCCTGACCCCCTCGGACTATTTTTTTTGTTTTCAAAAACAAGAGGTTTTTTTACATCTTTGTAGATTGTTGGTAGAGGAGGGCCGTGTCACCTTATCACTGCGGCCATAGATGGGACTAATGTAATTTCCTCCATTTCTACATACCACGGGTCCGTCATGATAGCAGATAAACTAGAAACGTCTTTGATGAGCGAGTTGACAGATATATCCTCTGTCTCGAGGTAGAATTTGTCTAATCGATGAAGTGTTCTGATTAAAAAATTACAGTGATGCAAAATGTGCTCTGCTGATGATTCGTCCTCGTTGCACATCGTGCATATGTTGTCATGATCGGATATTTGGAAGTGAGTGTTAAATGGATTCCTAGACTTGGCCCTGACACAAAGTGAAGCTTGTAATAAAAATAACCCTTTTCTTTTGCTAAAATAAAAACATTTTTTAATTAGTATTGTGCAGTTTAGTATGCATTACAATTTCTTCTAGTTGACCGCTATGAAATAAAAAAAATATTGTTCCAAAAAAAAAAAATAAATTAAATGTGAGTTCACCATTGTTACATAATAGTTACTCTTTTTAGAACTAAAGATCAAATATAATAAGCCCAAATCCCATTCTTGGTGGCTCTGGCTAGGCATCAGCTTAAGGGCCCTACCTAATAAATTTAAATACCAGCAGAGCAGCGTGTCCAAAAATGAAATATCCGAATGAAGTTTGACTGTCTATTGCATAACTTTTTACATTCATTGTCTACCGGAAAACTTCTTTCTCTGCATCTAGATCTTTCTCTTTTTCCTATTTTTAAGTTTGGATATGTATTTATTAATAATTAACTAAAATTAACAAATTAATTCGCTTTTATTAAAGTGATTTATCGGTTGATTTTCCGTGTAACTTTCTACAAAAATCAAATAAAAAAAAAAAAACTAACATTTCGTTCCGCTTACATTCGAACTACAAGAAGCATGCAAGACATGGCACATACCTATCGCTGCATGTGTCGCTTCAAAATTGTGATTTAAATGCCAGCCCTTTCGTTTTATATAACACACTAAAAACTGAACGTCATTATCAATGCTAATGATGATCATAGCTCTGGTCACAATAAGAGGAAGAGCTTCCAAGAAAACCAGAATGAAACCGCTTCACTGTCTTGTCAATGATTTATAAGATTAGTTTGATTTAGTGATCCACATTAATTTTATCTGGTTACCGGAATTATTGTTATACTTTTACTTTCCAAAACTAACGGGAAAAGATGATTTGAACGCCTTCGACATGATTTGTCGCCGCGCACACACACACTTTACCAAAAAAGGAAGATCAAACGACGTACCACGTAACACGGCATTAGTCTTAGCCGGTCACAATCACAATTGCTTTCAATTGGACCGTAAGTGTACTTACATACATACATATGAGGTATAATACTCACACAAGTCTACAGAAATAGTGTTACGGTGAAAATCAGCTTGGCGGACTTTTAATTGTTTAACTTGACACGTTGACAATAGGGCTTCATTGAGGCTTGACAATTATGCAAAATGTTTGTTTAGACTGAAGCTGGTTAGGTCATCACTCTGAGATGGGATTAAACTACTTTTTAAGATGTTCAAATTAGTAAATGACTGCGGTCTATGTTGTGTAATTTAGGTTATAATTTAATTAGAAATTGACGGCATTATTTTTGTTGTGCTTGATAATGATCGTAGTCATAAGGCTATGGAGTTCAATTTTGCAGTTTTGCTAATCGGAGGTTATGTTAGTCGGACCTGAAAAAAATCCTATTTTTATATGTACCTACAATCTACATACATATGTGATCTGCTATTTCAACATTAGTGCTGGCTCTACAATTCTTCGTGTTACGAAGTTCTTGTCGAAAGTATAATAAAGTGTGTTCCAAAATTCACATAAAATTTGAATTGCTCACCATTTGTGCGGCAAAGTGTTTCCAACGAAAAAAAAGACAGCGTGACAGCTGACAGTTCAGGGGTTATCGAAAATGGAGTGTTACTAGAAGGAACAACGCCTTTCCATATTTTAAAAATAATGAAGGTTCGCACAAATTGAAATCTTGTGTGAATTTTGGGACACCCTTTACTTCTACTATTGAAAACGCTACATTGACAGTAAAGTGACAGATGTCGGATTTAAAGCACAACTGAAACAGCACAAATGGGGGACACGGATAAGTGCATTAGCAGAATTGCCCAATGTCGTGAGGTACTTATCCGGGATATGTAGTTACGAAACCCGCTTAGCTGTTCAGAGGTACTTTTTCCACGAACAAGACAAGTCAGCAAAAAGGTGAAAGATCTTCACACACAACCAACAATCGGAAAGTAACAGCCAAGAGAAAACGTCAAAGTCTTACTAGAGTACTAGAACTCACCACAGTATATACTATGTTAGATTCATTTTATTACCTTTTGTTTTGTCTCGATTCTAGTGCTTTATTAAAAACGGTATTTTAAAATGGAATATTTCATGTTAATTATGACGAAAGAAAGGGAAACAATGAGTACTTAATCGCGGAATGTAATTAAGCGATATGTTAAAGGGCACTTAAGTACTATATAAATTTAAGATTTCAAAAAACAGAGAATGCTGTGGGTTTTGCTCTTAAGGGGGTGGTTCTTAACCGGGTTTCACTGTACACTCAGACACTTTGCGGACGATCCATTCTACTTTTATTGTTCTCCCAAGTAACCAAGCGCTGGATGGAATCGAACCCACAACCTCTACGTGGTAAGCTAGTTAGTGATACATGCACTAGACTACCGACGTGGTTACATATATCTGTGGTCACAAACCATAACAGCCAAAGTCGAGTTAGGACGAAATTGAGTTATAAGTTTCAGTGGATTCACAATGCTATTATGATTTTTTTTTTTTTGTAGAATATTAGCAATAAAATGGCTCTTAGGTTTCTGGAACATAAGAAAAACCTAACAGCTTAAGTCGATTTATGAAATACAAGACCGATTTAAAACTTCAAACTGTTCTCCTGAAAAATGTGCAAAATCGACTTTGGCTGTTATGGTTTGTGACCACAGATATATACACATATGTATATAAAGGGTGATTTTTTAAGAGGTTGAGAACTTTTTTTTAAAAAAAAACACAAAAAATTCGAAAAAATGAATGAAATATTTATTTGAATCGATAGTTTGAACCTTGCAATTTAATGTTTAAAGATAATTTCATGCAAATGTTGACCGCGGCTGCGTCTCAGGTAGCCCATCCGCTGAGTCCAATTTTGGCATACTCTTTCACACATATCGGCCGGTATCTCACGAATGAATGCATGGATGTTGGCTTCCAGTGCGTCAATCGAAGCGGGCTTGTCCCTATAGACATTAGCCTTGACATACCCCCACAAAAAATAATCTAATGGTGTCAAATCGCACGATCTAGGCGGCCAATTGACCGGCCCGAAACGTGAAATTAACTGTTCACCAAACTCGCCTCGCAATTGCGCCATTGTTTCGCGTGCTGTGTGGCATGTGGCACCGTCTTGTTGAAACCACATATCATGCAAGTCAAGAACTTCCATTTCGGGCAAAAAAAAGTTTGTTATCATCGCTCGGTAGCGTTCACCATTGACAGTAACGCTGCGATTCGCATCATCTTTGAAGAAATATGGCCCAATAATGCCGCCGGCCCATAAACCGCACCAAACAGTGGCTTTTTCGGGATGCATTGGTAGCTGTTGCAATGCTTCTGGCTGATCTTCACTCCAAATGCGGCAATTTTGCTTATTTACGTACCCATTCAACCAAAAATGAGCCTCATCGCTGAACACAATTTTTCGATAAAAAAGCGGATCCTCGGCCAGCTTTCCAAGAGCCCATTCACCAAAAATTCGGCGTTGTGGTAGGTCGGCTGGCTTTAGTTCTTGCACCAGCTGTATCTTAAAAGGATTTACGCCCAAATCCTTCCGCAAAATTTTCCACGTAGTGCTGTAACAAAAGCCTAACTGCTGGGAACGGCGCCGAATCGACATTTCGCGGTCTTCTGTCACACTAGCTGATACGGCCGCAATATTTTCTTCACTACGCACAGTACGTAAACGTGTTGGTGGTTTAATGTCCAACAAAGTAAATTTGGTGCGAAATTTGGTCACAATCTTCCGAATAGACTGCTCAGAAGGTCGAGAATGCCGATCATAAAATGGAAGCAGCGCGCGATGAACATTTCGAACCGAGCACGAATTTTGATAGTAAAATTCAATAATTTGCAAGCGTTGTTCATTTGTTAGACGATCCATGGTTAAATTGCAAACCAAACTGAAGCTGTTTGACAGTGACACAAGGTACTAAACACACGTCAGCTGTCAAAACCAGTGTTGCCAAAACCAAACCAGCTAAAAAATCACCCTTTATGTACTCGTAACGTAACATTAATCCATACAAACGTAGACGTAAGACCCCTTGTCTTTAAAAATGACACAAATTTTGAACTCGACTGTTATAGTCGACAAAGTGTTTATAATGGAGGTGGGGTCTTTTTATTTAGATATGCAGTTTTCAAATACAGTGGATCTTCCCTAACACGGACTTTTCTTTAAGTCGAATTTTTATCGTGAGCACAGCTTTTTCGTTGCTTTTTCACATATGTATTTTTAACTTCTTAACTCGAATTTCTGCAACGCGAAGATATTTCTCGACTTTTCGGAAACATGAATTACCCACCGAACCAGGTTTCGTTAGAAACGTAGAATTACGTAGAAACGTAATTAATTCAATTTATTGTGGCACTAAGAAATAATGCCTATGAGAAGATGGCAACGCGACATTTAAAGTGCTTGTCACTTGAAGAAAAATGATAATATTTTCTATAACTCGAAGTTTCTATAACTCGAATTTTTTTCTGGTATCTTGGGGATTCGACTTAGGGAGTTCCACTGTATATAAAGGAGTAGGTGATGCCCAACGAAAGAACCGGCATGGTCCGCTTTTTGACGGCTCGAGAATTCCTCTCCGTTGTTAAGTTAAACACTATAAGGGGGTTCATATTCTCAAACATGCTTGACAAGTGCGGGATAATGAATGCTTGATGGATAAAAAGCATTAGCATTCACATTTGACATGCTGTCAAACATCAATTTTCATTAGAAATTTAACCATGGCGGACGGTTTAAACGCAGCTCTCGTAATCGATTAAATTTTAGAAGATGAAGAAAAAGAAGAAGAAAAAAGGCAAACAAATAAGAGGAAGCGAATTCGAACTTAGGAATGGTTGAAAAAAAGCGCACGAAATGTTCTTCTTTTAATTTACTGGACGAATTAAAATTGACTTCCGCTGGTGACTGTAAAAAATATCTCAGGATGAACGCAGAAACCTACAAAAAATTGTCGGCGAAAGTACAACCTTACATTTACGGCCATTTAAGTTTCCTTACTACGATGCGTTACGGTTGAAAACTTTTTGAAAATTAAATTTCCTTCCGACATGACATGCAAAATATCAAAATATTTTGAAATCAATCCAACATTTTTGACATGCCGTTGGATGGCGCGATCACATTATCAAAATCAAGTCAATCATGCCATGCTTGTCAAACATGTTCGAGAATGTAAACCCCCCCTATTCAGATATTTGCAAGCTTTCTGGCGCTCATTTGATTTGTTATTTGCATACATTTCTTAAGATCGTTAAAAGTTAAAAGTTAACGCAACGAATGTCAAAAACCAACAGCTGTTTAGTTTCGAGAGAGAGACAGAGAGAGTAGGAAACGAGTCCTTAAATTTGCACATTCAAAGAATCTGGCAATCAGCCAAGTCGGACTAAAAAAAGTCAGCCATTTTTATTTTAAAGTTGCAAGTGCATAACCATGCATACGTGCATAAGAAGAAAGAAAGATCACATAAACAGAGTTAGGTTGTTAAACTTCCAAACTTCTGTACAACAATGTGAATGTACATGTATGATTCACGCAGAATTATGTTGAAAGTAAAATTATAAACTTTTGTAAACGTTTTTTGATATTTATTATAATTATTACAATGGCCAACAATACAGGTAATGTCCGGAGAGCATTCCAGTTCATAGAAAAAATAAAAATAAGAGACCGCATCATGCTTGCTAGCACACTCACTAAAGAGCTGCTAGTGCTGACCAATGACCTTAACGTTTTCAACAGCGCAATGGTGTATGGTGTGGTGGCGTTCCAATGGCTGCTTTTTAATTATTTATGGTAAGGGGCATCGGCATCCACATCGCACGCACCACATGTCGAGAGAGTATCTCTTGATGTGGCAAAATTTAACTTTTTTTCTTTTTAATTTTAAGCTAAAAATGAAGTGCTAATAGCAATACAAATGTTGTTGTTTTTTGTTTTTTTATTTCTTCAAAAGTTCGTGATATTTTTCGCTATCTAATCAATATTCTTCTTATCAACTGAGTTGGTTTTTGTTTTAATTTTTTTTTATTTGTTAGCAGAGTGGAATTTGTGATTATTTTGCAGAAAAGACACCTCACCAAGTCGCACTGATTGCGAAGAACAGAAATTGGAAATAAATCCGTAATTGACGGTGAGACTCCACCGTTAATGGGTTTGTTTATTGAAATGGGAATTTTGAGGATTAATTGCTGCTATTAAGAATTATTAGCAGATAAGACAATGAATATTTCTATGGGCTCCTGTGGCTGTGGGTCAGCAATTAAATGGCGTGACTGCGAGGGTGACTAGTTCAAGAACTTGTGATGCGCAGTCTGCATATTATGATTAAAACATGAATGCCCACACAAATGATTGAGGACCTACATTGACATTGAACAAAATTTAAATCAAGAGCATTTGTTGGACCCCTTTTTTAGGGATACACTGTATACACATTATGTATGTGTGCCCGTCCACGTAGTTAGTTTAGTTTTAGTGATTCTTATTTCATGTAAAAACCATTTATTCTAAGGACAAACTTTGGGTTGGCGATCAGGCTATATATTTACATAAGAATAGACAGTCTGGTAATCTTTCAAAGCCTTTCTAGCCGTAACAATTTAAACAAATTCCTGCTGTCGTATGGTAGGGAAATAAAGAATAGAAGATTTTTATATAAAGTTTAACCATGGTAACCGAACTTAGATTAGGTAGTCTTAGATTGGCCGGTTAAGATTAAATTCAGCTAAGATTAAATGGCAAATGTCGATCACTTTAAGATAACAGAAATCACTTCCATAGTCGATAAGTCAGCAGTAGATAGTAAATGACAATTAATAGATCAGACTAATCGTGAAATTCCATCTTGTTGAAAACGGTGACAACTAAAAGGCTTTTACAGATACCTTCTTCTTCTTTAGGTGGCGCTACAGTTCGGGGTGAACCAGGGCCTACTCTCGCAACCATTTGTTTGTGCGTGTTATATTTTTTTCCCACTCCAAACGGCGAGTGAAGAAGCTCCGCATGACAAATGGTACTCTTCGAATGCTTGTCGGACATTCGAAAGAGGTGGCACCGTGTGAAAACCTTTCGTTGTTTGCTGGAATTGAATCCGGGCAGCATTGCATAGTAGTCCAACGCACTTACCACTACACCACGGTGCTCACCTAACTATGTTTAAAGTACAGCACCTATTTGTATGCAAGAGAATCTCGGGAAGAGAAAAGATCATTGCATTGAATCAATAGCTGTGTTCAATGAGAAAAAAGGCAGATCAGAACAGCACAGATTTTTGAAAATGTCACATCAAGTCAGCACAGAAATGTGCAGCACAGCTGATTTTAACATTTCTCACAAATGTGTTCTACCTCAAGAGTAGGTGCAGAAAAGTTGTCCAGCACAGAGTCATTGAACACAAAGCAGATCAGTCTTGGACAGAAACTTTTCTCATTGAACACGTAAACATTGTACTTTCTGTTCTTTTCTGTCCAGAACAGCTTTATTGAACAGACTAAATAAAAACAAAGCTTCAGTGACAAGGACAACTATAAAAAAATTGTACATAGCAATAATGCTTATGATCATTTTTAATAGAAATTTTAAAGACCTAGCAGACAGGTCCTCATTGTCCGAACCTCTACAATGGAAAGCAAATAAATGAAAACAAAACTAGACCTTCCTACACACATGAGAGAGAAATCTTAAGAATCCACTTCAGACGCATTTAAATTCAATTTAAATTAACAACTTCGAATGCAATTATTCTCATTAGACTGCCTATAGAAGCCGATACGTCAATCTTTCCATCCGTAGGGTATAAGTTACATTTTATATCACAACACCGACCGACGACAACGACAACAGCATTAATCGAGGAAATTAAAAACTCGTTCCATCAATGCAGAGTTTAGCAAAATAAATTGTAAAAAAAAACTCACCTCACTAATGCCGATCTGCCTCATAGTTTCTATTTAACTTCGTCGCTCTTCTCCTCTCGAATAGGGTAAACGGGTACGTCCTCCTTTTACGGATGTTTTGATAGATGATGGGGGCGCTCCTGTGTCCAGGTATCCTCTCTTAAGAACACACACAACACTTTGCACTACGGCTTGCGAATGAAAATATTTTACCGTTTTTTTATGTAAATTACAAATTCACGAGTCCGTTACTAACAACACAAAGATTAAGTTCAAAAAAAAAAAAATACAAAATGATATGAACCTGCGCGCGGTACTAAACGTAAGGATGTCTAGTGAGTTCGATGCTCGTTCAAAAAATACACCGTTTCGTCCCAACGTTCAACAACGACTAGTGTTCCGAACTTTTGTGCGGTCGCATCAGGTTTGAGTTGAGTTTCTTCGATTCTTTTCTACTCTTCGCGGTTTGCTTGCTTCTTGCTTTGTGTTGACGAGTATTTTCTCTTTTTTTATTTTTTTTTCTGTTTACACGCCGCTGTTGTTTGGATTGGGATTTGTTTTGTTAGCGGTTTTGTTAGGAGGAGAGTGTGTAAGAAAAAGTAGAGAAAAAAAACTTTGCTTTTGACGGTTTATTTGAGTATATTGGAGGACATGGTGGTGGTGGCTGGCTGGAATTCGTTTGACTCAATCGAAGTTGAGTGGTTCGTTCTTCAACATTTTCTTGGCTTGGCTAACCGGCAAGAAACAAGGTTTATAACAACTGCTGGAATGTTGTTCAGGAAAGGGAATGCCAGTACCTAGAGAAAGGAGTAAAAATCCCTCGAGTACAAATACCAAAACCACAAAAAAAAAAAATACAAACTTTCATTGCTTATTTCAAATGAGGATCAGGTTAGTTAGATGTGAAAAGGTATTTTGCTGATGCACTAAATGGATCAAATGTCGGCGTCATTGGCCCGAAAGTAAGAGAACCAACGAATCTTCCAGCTAAAACGTGACATGTTGGCCATAAATCCTGAACTCAACTTCAAAAGCCATTTGAGTTAAGAGCGGTTTTAAAGATATGTTCAAACATAGCCGTTTGCCCATCTACATACATTCAGTCTAAAAGGAAGAAACATACTTATAAGAAGATAAGGGCTCCGGGAAGAATCCCAAAAAAGAAGTAACCTATTAGACCTCGTGAAGGCTTTAATCATCGTCTCAAGAATCACGACTTTCGCAACATTTAGCCATGAAACAAGGTTGGTTAAAAAAGTTTTGACTTAACACTTCTAACCTTCGTAATAGAAGTTTTGCTATATTTCTCGAGACTACGCTATTCAAGACTATGCAGGTTAGGTTAGCTTGTAAGGGGTTATAAGGCTGAGTCATCACAAAACACCACAATGGGCCCATCGCGATCCCCTGGGACCATCGTATTACCCAAACATTTCCGTCATAGCATTTAATTTCCCTGCAAATTTGTAGGATTTGAGTTTGGCCAGCCTCTTCAAGTGTGTTAAAGAAAAAAATAAATATTTGACTTCAGCAGTTCTAGGTAGAACCAAGCCTAGCTTCCCGCAACCATTTGTGTGTGCGCGTTATATTTTTTTTGCACGAATGGAATGGACCTACAGTTTTCTGTTGTCTCCGAACGGCGAGTTGGGAAGCTTTACATGACAAATGATACTCTTCAATGCTTGTCAGGCATTCGGAAGAGGTGGGCACTGTGAAAAACTTTTAGGTGTTTGCGGCAGGATTCAAACCCAAGACCGCTGGCTCAGTAGTCCGACGCACTAACCACATGCGCTACGGTGCGTTAAAGAAGTAATTCCCTAAAAATTTCTTTCGAGAACGAGCAATAGCCTTACAATCACAAAGAATGTGTTCAATATCCTCCGATATACCTATGTATATCATTGCAGCATCTGCATTCGTCCGTGTTTGTAAGTCCCATCCTTGTGGCATATTTTCTCGAGAGACAATGCCCGGAGAGTATTCCTATTAGAGTTCTTAACTTTGTCCTATTCAGTCCAAGAATTACCTTGGTCCTTTTGCGGTCTATGGCCGGCCAAAGAGCCGTGGAATACAGTCGTCTGGAAGTCTAAGACACGTATTTAGCTCCAGTTCTCTTGAGTAGATACCAGAGCCTGTGCTATTGTCGGTTGTCGACCCATCCGTATAAAACGCAATGTGTGCTTGCCGTGTAGGCAATGCGTTCCGGGTACAGCATTTCGTACGGTGCGGTGTAGCGAAGACTAGAGCTGGGAGGATGTCATCCGTTCTATAGAGGTTGCCAATTTTAAGTTCCCTCAGAATAACCCTATGACACAAGACTATGAAACATTTTAAATTTGCCATACTTTTAGTTTTCTTTCTTTATACCTACATTACGTATATGTAGCTCCAACCAGTCCGTAACGAGAATCCCCGTAATGCTGAGTATAAGTAATGACTGTTGATACTTTAAATGAGTAAATTATTATTTAAAAATAACTCTGAATACTCTATGCCAGCTTTCTGATAGATTGAAGCTGGTTTTCATTCCTATCTGTCGAAATACCAACACCTCAAAGTCATCACGCAATATATTTGTATGTATGTACACGCAATTTCTTTTACCAAATTGAACTCGCGTATCCCATTTGTGTTCATGTTTATGTTCACGCCGTTTGACTTTATTAAAAAATCGCTGCGTGAAAACTATAAATACTGACGTTTGCTTTAACCCGACCTCGCAAATGAAAATCATCATCATCATTTGGCAGACAATTTTCCCGCGAACCAAGGAAAGACAAAAAAAAACGACAAATTTCCGGTTTAGTAATTCCATCATTCCACACCGTGCCACTGCCTCGGTAGCCGCTCTTGGACAAGCGCTTGATTGAGTGAGGGTTGTGCGTACAGAGACAGACTGCTATGGTAGTAATAGTAATACCTCTCGACGTCCACTAAGGAAGCCTTTAATGCAAGGTTCACTTGGCTGCGCTGACTGATCAAATCAACACCATATGACGTTTTGCAATAAAGGAAATATCATTGGGAGAGGGGAGAAATCTGATATCCAGAGTCACCTGGATAGCTTCAAGTGGAACCGGCATTTCACTATATGTATGTACACAGATAAAAATACGTTTGACTTACTTCTGTCCAATAATGAATCAGAGCCGTCGCTGAACTACTGGACTGGTCTGTGCTGAGGGAATGTTGTGTGTGGGGGTTCTCGTCTAGGGCGTGGGAGAAATTCCAAAAATCAACCAACGATCGCGCCAGAGATCCATGCGTGGATATGTACACTGAAAGGCTGGCAAATGAAGTCATACAAAACCGATCGTAAGGTATTTGGCTGCACAATTGTTCGCTTTCTTGTTGGGGAAAAACTACTAGATATCACGTCAAATTACCGCGAATATGCGGGTTAACTTTCACTGTCGATTGTGGTTTCTAAAGAAAATTTATTTATAATACGAGACTAACAACGGATGGAGTACAAAGATGTCACGAAACCCTTTTCATAGGCATTAGATGCGATATAGATACCGTGTACTTACTTATTTACCTATGAATGTCAGGCATACGTTGCTAGGTTAACATTTGAACAGCTTTTAAAACGAAGGATAACGCTTTATTAACACCTCAAATGTAAAGACCCTCTTTGCGTCATTTGCTCAATGTATCTAAACCATTTTCGACATCTTCGTGTCCTGCTGAAGCTAAAGAAGTGAAGAATTGAAAGGAAGAAATTTATTGTTCTAATTATTATTAATATTCTTTTATTAGTTGTATACTTTTAGGCGTCGGTTTTATTTAAAGTGAATCATTCCGTTTCTGAAATTTCTTTAGAACAATTCTTTTCGATGCTGCTATGAAAATTGTCATATTGTCACAGAATTTCATAGCGTCAGGATGGCCGAGTGGTCTAAGGCGCTGCGTTCAGGTCGCAGTCCACTCTGTGGGCGTGGGTTCGAATCCCACTTCTGACAATCTGTTTTTTTTTTTACTGTTGTATTAAATTATATCAAGTCCACGCACACAATTTTCATATTCGCGGAAATGCAAAACGTAACGAAATTTTAATATTTGCTGGGAGCGCGAACGTTATGATACCAACAAGCGTGAGAGATCATTGCTAATGGCAATCGACACGTTGAAACGCCATGTGGCCGCGTCTTATGAACTCTATCGGAGTGCCAGTCGTGCAATAAAAAAGAATTCTCTTCCTGGCATCACGTATTCGGAGCGAATAATCTAAAAAAGAAAGATGGTGATTGCTGTGAAATGCAGCACACAGTACGGTGCGCGCTTGAGAATCTTATACTGCATATATGTACATACAAAAGTGCAAAAGCAACCGCCGCGCCGACCACCTCAATTGCCTGGTGTGATTGGCTTGGCACGAGTTTTGTAATGTTTGTTCGTTAATTGAAGTAAAATGCAAAGCCCATTAGATATAGATAGAGTGATAGTGATGTACATATTAAAGTGAGAAGCATCAAGTAAAACACCATGCACGAGCCAAGCAAAACGCTGAAAGGATTAACATTATGTGCATATGAGGTTATTTGTAGAATTCTTCTGCAAACTTTAATCGAAAACTGGGGATTCAACATACTTCAGAGGGCGTTGATGCACAGTGATCTGGCTGGAGTCAATGAACTTATTTCAAGCATTTTAGAGAAGAAGCTAAGAGACTTTCCCCTAACACATAAGTTGTTAATATGTTAAAACCTAAAACTATGTATACGTGTCTGTTCATACAAAAATATATGTATACTAAAACATAAAAACGAGTGCAGAGCCAACTTTTGAATTTTGAAGCTAAGCCTACAGTTTTAATAAAGAATTGGATCGATTTGGGCCATTTTTATTGGCCGATTCTCGTAAACCAGTAAACTAATAAAATAGGCCGAAATCAAATCAAAATATAGATAATGGCGCAAATTCATAGTCAGATAAAGCCGACAATAAAAGAATTTATTCACCTATGTACATAACCTAAAATATACTTTTTGCTATTCATATTCACCTTATATTCGACTTTAAACGTATAGCCGGCTCGAAATTTAAGTAAGCCAAACATCACTTTAAATAATTATAGTCGGCTCTAAATTTCTCATATAATATTTTGACGTTTAGGTTTGTTCGTTCAAATCACTTTAGAAAAACATACCAAAGTCGATACTAACTAATACACAGGCAAAAATGTGTTTATGAATAACGGAAAGTTATAGCCGGCTTTTTATTTATTGTCAGCTATAACTAAAGTCGGCTATAGGCACTATTCATGGGCTGACTATGAATTTGCGCCAGTAACTTTAAGTTTAGCTTAAAATTGCTTAAGAGATACTTGTGCATCATTTGTGATCTTTTATTGTCATTTTTATCAATTTGGTCAAAATTAGCCATTTCGGAAAATCCAAAAATGGCAAAACAAAAGATTTTAATGCGCCAATATATTATATTCCTCGGCCAATTCTAAAATGTTTTTATTCGTGACATTTTTTTCTCAAAAGTGCACCGTATTCGAGTAAAAATGGCTTGAAATTTTGGCCCCGACGTTTTGGGGGCGTCCACCGAGGGCGAGATTTGAAATGCCCGTAGCTGGACAATTATCTTGACACATCGGGGTAAAGGGTTCAAAAATAGTTTAATATTGGAATCGAGAAAATAATAAAATGCTGGGCGACTACTTACTTTTTTGATGAACTGTAGATAAAATTTAAAAAAAAAAATCAAAGTTCATCTTGAAGTTAGGTTTCGGCCAAATCCCGAATGTTGAATTCTTTCTTTCAAAAGTTATTTCAAAAGCATTTTGTTATATTTTCAGAAGAGTCCGAGTGGAATTGCCTATTTTAGCACTATTGGTAAAAGTGAAATACAATTACATAACCAATTTAACTCATTTATTACTCATTACATTACTCTAGATTGCTTTAAAACAGGGTTAGATTTAATCCAAGATTATTTTTTCATATGTTATCGAGCAGATCTAGCAGTTTATTGTCCTTATACACAAATAATAAAACTCCTTTCTTAACAAATAGTGAACACTACATTGTATTGAATTAGTAAAGTCGCAGTGTATACATTAATTCATTAGATCCCAACAAATAAAGTGTTTTGCAAAAGTATAACCGCAACCTGTAAAATTCCTTTTACAACTAGTCCTATAATCCTGTAAGGAGTTCCATGCATTCATAATTGATTCTCGGAGCTCGCCAACGCTCGCGAATTGCCAATTTTGGGCATAAACTCGGCGTGTAATGATAAGATTTTCTATCGGATTAGAAACGTGCCGGCCACTCCACCAACCGATGTTTTCGGCTTGAAACCATTGCAAACTTTGACGAGTGACGTGAACCGCTGCATTACCTTGATGAAAAACTTGAAGAAATCGACGATATCGCCTTAAAAATGGTTTCGAGTTTTCTTCTGGCAACTGGATTTAGGCGGCACTATCCATTTTTATGGAGTTAAGGGCACCCCGAGTGCAGAATGCCGCCTATACCACACAACTTTCACAACCGAAGTTTCTCTTCGAAAAATAAAACCGTGGTTCCTTCCGTAAATTGTGTCAATATTCATTAAAGCCTTCTAGTCCATCAAGATTAAAATTCTTTTCGTCGCTAAAAATATTTTATTACATTTCAAATTGGAAAATAAAGAGTAAATTAACACAATGTTACTCACGGTTTTTCAATTACGATCCATGGTTTTACGAGCGAATTCAACTCTCTTTTCCTGATGGGCTGCTGTTAGGCATGGAGCAGGCAGTTTTAATCCCAAAAATTACTTAGCTGCATTTTATAGTACGCGAGACCGTCGAAACCGAAACATCTAAATCCTAAAATCATTCCGAATCTGTGACAAAGAACGCACCGCACCGATTGCGATTTTGAAGCTTCTTTTTACGCACGCCTAGGACGGATTGTGGTACCTCAAGACTCCGGACCTTGTAAGAAATTTCGAATGACACGGTCCGATCTTGATATTTTCTTCGCGATTGCTCTAAACCCTAAACCGGCCTCGCGAAAACCCAGATTATTTCCCTCTTCGACTCCCGTTAAATGCGTACCATGATGCAGCATTATTGTTTGTCAAAATTACAATTAAAGACTGAATGAAACTGAAGAGAAATTGCAGTTCTTATACAGTGCGGTTATACTTTTGCAAGCTAGACAAAACTGCTTTTTATTGCTTAAAATTCCAAAAGGGAATATCAGTGATTTTTTTTTTTTTTGCTCCAATTATGTACTTGTTTATTAATGCCATAAAATAAAAAAATAATAAGGGACCTGTATCCATTTAAAAAGTTTCCTGTAATAGGTATTTTACAGGGTGCGGTTATACTTTTGCAAAGCACTGTATAACCTCAATATGTGGGATAAAACATTTCTACGACCAGCATCGGTCATATCCAGTGCATCATAAAGCTTTAATTTTGAGATTTCAAAAGCAAACTTAAGAAAAAAAAGAAACTCTGCTGCTTTTAAAAACAAATAAGACATTCTTAGATTAGATTATCAAACCTTCTTTATTTAGATTAAGATGACTGAATGGGTCTCTCTTTCTCTCTGTAATTGTGTTCTACAATTTATATTCATTGTAAATTAACATTTTTATTTTTATTTTGATTTTTTTTTTAATTTTACTTTTCCAATTCTTAATTATCGAAATAAACACAAAAAGAAAATTAAAATAATAATAAACAGAACCAAGAACATCAGTTGGTTGCTGTCTGTGTGTGTTTGATTTAACATAAAATATGAAAAAAAAATTATAATATTAAATGGACACAAAATGGAATCCTATTGCTGATGTTATCAGCCCACGATCGATCACAAGTTGTCCTTTAAAAGTCCTTCAAATCATTATATGTATATTGTATATCGCTTATACAGAAAACATCGAATGAAAAAAAAGAGAAATTATTATTTTTTTTTTAATACATCCCTCATGTGGGTACGTAAAAGGGGTGAGGCACCACTATTCTACGAGCTGCTGCTTCCATGTGGCATGATACGGTACTTTGACTATTGTAAACTTTGTGATTTCCAAGTTATCGCGCAGTATTTCCTCAACTTTGTCCAGTGGTAGGATCTCAATTTGTGGTACAGCATTTGCACCCGTGCTGGGCTCCTCATCTGTGGGTTCTGTAACAACAGAGCCGGGCACCGGCTTCAGAACGGGAATGCATTCATCGAAATGGCGACGTTCCTTCCGCGTAGAGTCCTCACATTGATCCACGTAGAGTGCGGTGACACGTAGCAGTTCTACTGTGACGCCCCATGTGAATACTTGCAGTGTGTTCTGGAGTTTTAGCACAGCGTTCAGAACTATATTATTGGTCGTTGCTGACTGTGAGATGTATGTCGGGATGATAAGCAGTTTCCGAATGTTTGTGCATTGAGCCAATTTGTCATCGAATCCGGGTTTTATGTCGAAATTGACAAACTCTAGTTGACTAAGATTCTCCAGCTTAGCCACAGAATCTAAAATATCCAAAGTACGACACTGCTCCTGACCAATCTCCAATCTTAGTCGCTCCAAGTTTGACAACTTCGGCAGTACATTGTCAGTGAATCGTGTATCGAAATCGTTGCACTCGCCCAATTCTAACGAGACCAGACTTTCCAGCTCTCCAATTACCTCAATTGCCTTGGTACCTAATTGTCGCACCGATGAAAGTGTCAAATGTCGAAGATTTTTCAGCGAACGCAGCGGCGAAAGGTCCCCTTCGAGAGCGCATTTCTCCAGTGTACGTAGGCGTAGCTCTTCCAACATCACCAGATTGTCTATGTTTATTAAATTAACACTATCATCGTTTATCGCCAACGCACTAAGAATGGTTAGGTTAGGATTTGTTAGAAACAGACTCTCGACCACCTGTGCTGAGCAACGACACATGTCAATTTGTTCTAACGAGGCGACTGTTCCAATATATTTGCCAAATTCTGACCAAGTTTCTTCAACTTTAGTGCTAGACACCAAGAGCTTTCGCAGGTCCAAATGCTTGGTTTCGCCACGGCGTAGAGCCGCTGTAAAGCCAGCCCAGTTACTCACTTTAGAGTTCTTCATACGAACTGTTTGCCAGAGTGAACGATCTTTTGCTACCAGATTCCAGATTTTGCATACTGAAGCCGCACGAGGACGTTCCTAAAAAAAAAGACAATTGCATTTGTAGCCAAGGTGAGTTAAAGTGTGACAGGGGGAGTCTGTAGGTGTGTTTATGTAGCGTTGCATTCTGACATTTATCTAGTTTTATCGCAACAAAGAGAAGCGACTTAAAGTCGATGGTCATCATAGGCTGAATGGGTTTTGCCAAATGATGTATCGCTTCAGTTCAAATGGATATTCTCGTCATAAGAAAGCTTAGCTAGAAGTTTGAGCGCTTTGCATATTGTGTTTCATATATGTAAGTCAGGCAAAGAGAGAATGTCTTAAAATAACGAAGCTTTCAATGTGTCTGAACAAAATTGAGCAACGCATGTATGTCATCACTACAATATTCTTGCTGGTCAATGGTCATCCTCCATAAGGGTCATACAATTTATATGAGAATTGTTGCACAGCATTTATCACAGCGATTTTATGTTAAAGTTACAGTTAACCCTCCCCAAAAATAAAACTAATACAATTGTAAACTCACATGAATCTTTAGATACTTTAGTATATGCAATATAGCCCCATATCCCACGGAGACGTTGGCGAAGAAATTTGAAGCGAAGGAGAGCGACGTCGCGGAGGACAGCAGAGATTCTGCCATTCGGGATGTTTGTTGGATTTGAATAGCACCATTCCCGGACGGTGAACCCTGTACGGCTGCTGTTGTTGTGCTCTGTACTGCAGTTGTTATTGATGTGCCAGATGAAGCGTTCTTTCTGTTCGAATTAGATGACGAGTTATTACGCTTAGTACGATCATTTACTATATCATTCTCCGCTATGACTTCTGCGGTGTTATTCCTAAAATAAAAAGTTAATAACCAAACATTGGTTAAATCATTAATAATTAGAATTGTGCGACCGCAAAACTTGCGCTTGAGATTGTTAGAGAAGGTTAGGGACATGGACATATAAGAACTTAATTTTGTTCATGTGTGTTGAATAAGAAAATAATACGGATAAACATTCTGTGAGACACTATACATTCTACTCACTCAGCAGCAGCGGCGACAGTGGAAGCAGCATAGGCCGTGGAACGTGGAATCAGTGGTTTTTTCACAACGACATATTTTTTGCCTTTAATCACAGCTATCGATTGTGGTAGATCACCGACAATTGGTTCAGGAGCAGTATTTGTTGGATTTGAAACTGGAGTGGTCGCAGCTATTGGTATCGGAGGAGCAATAACAACAGCAGCAGGCATGGGAGCAGTGGTTGGAATAATAGATAGTGGGGGTGGCGGCGGAGGTGGAGGCAATTGTGATAGTGCAGCAAGTAAAAAGTGATTTTCCAGTACTTTGGGTGCTGTTTGATTTTCTTTTAACGTAGATGTATCCGCCGGTGGAATGCAGGACTGGAAAGATTAATCAAAAGACAAATACTGAGTAAATAAAGGATCAACTTTATTCGTAACCAACTCTTATCTATACCTGTGTAAAAGGTGACTTAGAGAAGGTTAAGAACGCCGAGTTCAGCTTTCTTTAAACTTACCTGGCAAACATAATCCTTGCGGAGGTTACCTCCTCCATCTAAGGCTGCCATCAGCCGATACTGATTATCCTTCCGGTCCAATCCAACACACTCGTGGTGAAACAAACACAGGCATTTAATGCACTGCAATTGCGGTATCATTCCCTTTGCTTTACTACACTGCATGGTGCAGGGTTGCGGATCTCCGACTCTAAAGAAATGAAAATACGTTTTTTGTGGACAAAAAAAAAGAGAGACAGAGATAGAACGAACAAAACTTAAAGCATAGGTAAAGGAAGCAACTTTTCTTTGTTTGTCCATGTCCAGAAGGATATCGGATGGGGGATTCGGGAAAGTTCTCAAGAATACCGTAGTAAAAAATAATCCAGTTTTTAACTTACTTTCTGCTTTTGCTAGACTTCGGAGTATTTTTGGGCGATGCCGTTGTTGAACTTCCAGTCGCCGTTGAATTGGAATTTGTGTTCAATGACGACGAGTTTTTCAACGCCCGGGTCGGTGTCCATCCTTGTGGCGGTGGCGAAGCTCCTTTTGGTGCTTTCGGTTTCGAAACACGCTTTCCGCTGCTCGTACTGGTACTGGTGTTAATTGCTTCGACAGTAGAGCGATGTGTTGGCTTGGCACTGCGTACAATTTCCAAATCTGGGCCCATTCCCAATGGTTCCTTGGCAAAACAAAAGTGCTCAATAGTCAGGTCTCCATCCAGAAGTGGGTTTATCTCATTTTTAGAGCGCATCTTCTTGCCCGACGGTGCAATGAAATACACATCAGCCTTGTCCTTACTAAGTTCAGGATTTGCACGGTAAACTAGCTCACGTTTCCAGCCAAACTCGAAGGGTTTCTTGTAGAAATCATCTTGTGCTGATTCTGGTTTACTTACTACAATAGGTGTCACTGGGACAACTGGAGCAATGACAGGAGGAACAACAACCACTGGCGATACACCCGATGTTGAAGGAGGTGATGAGGATGCCTGTGATATGTTGTCGGGACCCTCTGCTGATGGTCGACTCTTCTTCGGAGGTGTGACTACACACTCCGTTTCTACAATTAATTCAACACTCTCGCTACTTTTGGTTTCGACTGGACCATATGTGGGCTTTCCGGTTTTCTCATCGAACCCATATAGCTTCTCGTCATCATTACCCGAAGACTGATGCAAATCGTATAATAATTTCCTCTTGTTGTTATTGCCACCTGCCATTTCGCCAGCACCACCATTTTCTCGATTTGCTGCCGTCTTCACGGTGGTGGTGGTGGCGTTCACTCGACAGCCCCCACTATCCGCACCACCGTCGCCATCCTCGTCGTCTGACACTGCAAGTTTCATGGCGGAAATGTAATCGACATCGTCTTCAACAAATTCCTCCTGAATATTGGTATCCACTTCCATTCGGATATGATGGAAACTCTGCTTTCGTTTCGGCGAAATGATTGAAGAATTTACGAACCTTTTGCGGATTGAAAAGTTTTTCGTTTTTTCCCCCGTTTTTTCGACGGACACACTCCGTACCACAGAGATAGCAGCACCACTCAGTTCTTGTTGCTTTGTGGATTTTTCTTTATTCCTTTTTTTTAGGTTATCTCTGGATTCAGATTGGTTGCGCTCCGTCTGTCGAGTGTTTTTATATAATCAATGCTGGCGCTGCTGTGGACATTCAATAATTAATAACACTGCAAGCACTTGCACCGAATTGTTAAATTGCGTTATTTTGAAGATTTTTTCCAGATTTTGGACTTAAAAAATGCGCCAACAACGAATTTCACTTTAGAGTGTAGCTAGCCTAGCCGGGGCAAAAAAAATTCCAACAAACAAGAAGAAAACAAACGCGTTTGGCGTTTGTGCAGATAGTTGCACAGATCGATCGCCAGGGGGTGCGTGGAACAGTAAGAAGGAGTTTATGTTATTTCTAACTCTGTTGCATGTGTTTGACGATAGAGGGTACTGCATATATGGCGGTTTGATTTTAAAAAATTATTAAATGAGTGAAAATTAAAATTGACTGGATTCAGTCAAAATAGCTACCAAAATATGAATGTCATTTGTTTTATATCAAATATGTATTGAAATTCCTCAATATTTGCGTTGAGATTCTAGCCACACATTTAACATGGAGAATCTTGAATGCTAGTTCTAGACTTACAGTATCGAGCAAAAAAAATGCACACGAAATAATATGATTTTGCACAAATTTTTAAAACTGTTTTGTTTTCCTTATGCAGCGCCGATTTTTATCAAATTTAACTGCAAGCGAATCATTGTAGGTACTAACAATGTTCGAAAATGTGTGTTTGAGGGCGAGCAAAAAATTGCAAATGGCGACTATGACTACCAAGGCAATTACAAAAACAATTTTTTTGGTTTGAATCAATTGGAAAGTATAGTAATTAGAATCAAGTATCGACTGGATGCAAAAAAAAAAACAATTACCGCCGCTTTTAGCAACGGAAATCTCACGCAGGATGGTGCTGCAACATCAACAATCTCGCGTATTTTGTCGCGATATCGGGAACAAGGAGATAACAATCCCATAGTTGGTAGTGGGCGTCCTCGCAAATCAACTCCCGACAAGATCGTGAAATCACAAATCAATTAAAAGTTTCCCTAAAGACTACCGTGGAAGCTACTGAATACGTCAAAGAACATTTGGGCGTAGGAGTACATACAGTTAGGCGACGATTAAGGGTGTCGGAACTGTATGCAAAACGACCAGCTTAAAAAACGTACATCATTTTCATCAATACAAATAAGTGGCTGGAGTTTACGGAGCGCCAAATGCATTTAAGGAGGAAGCAAATGTCAAAAGTTTTATGGAGCGATAAGGGCAAGTTCAAATTGTTCTTGTCAGATGGCATTCCCTGTGATCTGAAGAACATCACGTTCGGTCAATTAAACACGGGAGGGAATCAGTAATGTGGTGTTGGGAAAGCAATCTAAAATATTCATCAAATCGAATTTCTAATCAGGCTTTTTTAAGGTTCATTCTCTTGTCAAGTAGTGGGTCAATTGTTTCAAGTAAACGGTCGGATGAATACCCAAATGTATCAGAAAATACTGAAAAACCATAAGCTTCCACGTTTACGGTCGAATATGCCTGAAGGGATTTTTTCCAACATGATAATGGTCCAAAACACACCAGTCGGTTGGTAAGAAGCTTCTTGGAAGCGGAGAATGTTGATGATTTGCAGTGGCCACCACAATCTCCTGACCTCGATCCTATAGAAAATGTATGGGATCTTGTAGACCGGGAGATAACGAAGCGATAGCCATTGAATTGTACTGAGCTGGTGGAATGAATAAGGTCAGAATGGGATCAAATATTCCCGGACTTATTGGTGTCCCTGGCTGACCCAATGCACAATAGATTGCGCGCTATTGTGGCTAATAAAATGTACTCAACAAAGTACAAAGCATTATTTACTCCAATATTCTGTTAAAAAAATTAGTAAATCCATTATTTTTGCAGTTTTTGTTAAGTATTTGCATTTTTTTTTTTGCTCGGCTTCTAACACACATTTGCGAACATTTTTCATACAATAATTCGTTTGCAGTTAAAATTGATAAAAATCGGCACTGCATAAGGAAAACAAAACAGTTTTAAAGGTTTGTACAACATTTCAAAGTATTACCATGAAAATTGGCAAAACCATACCATTTCGTTTGCATTTTTTTGCTCGGTACTGTATATGCTTTCGATAATGTGTTACAGTGTGTAGTAAAATTATGAAATATCACCTTAAATGGGATTCACACTAGCGTCGAAATGAGATAATTTCGAGTTTCAAATAAAAAGTGTTCATACCTACGCTTGCTAATTTCGTGAATGGATGCATTCAGTTCCGATAGTAAATCTATGGCGGGGCCATGTTATAAAATTGTTTAATATTTTTTTATATACATATGTAAGTATCGGTATAACGTATAATAATAATAGTTAGATGTTACTGTTAAACAGTTGGGTTGATAAAGTCGACTATTATATAGCTGACATTGGATAGATGCGGCACTGCCTCGGGTTAAAATATCACTTTTCAGGTGGATTTTGCCGCTCCGGGTATATCAACAATTGTCAGGCACTCGCGTGGATATCAAGTCGAAAGTCGACTATAGAGCCAACTGTTGAAAAGTGCCCCAATGGGCGCGAAGCTAAAATAAATGGACAGATATGTATGTGTATGTACGAATCCTATGGCCGACACTCTTTGGCTCCACATGCAGTTGATCAGAGTGCCTCTACAACATCAATTTCTTTTTTTTTTTTCAGATAACATCCCATATTTATTAAACCATTCCATGAGATATTTGTGTTTTGTATGTTATTCCATTATATTTTTCGTTTTTATATCACTTGAATTGTGCTGAACGCGGCCAGTAGCTTTGACAATTGTAATCTCAACCACATAGTTTATTTACGGAAATAACTACTAAACACTAAATATCTCCTAAATTAGCGATATATTTTGTTTTTAGTACTGAATAATGTTTATTTTGTGTTTAGATCACCGAAATCAATAAGAATCCGTTGTTTAATCTTTGCGCAACGGATCTCGTTAATATTCCCTTATTAATTTGTCCTGTCATTGTCATTCAGAATCATTCAACTGCATTCAAATTAAGTTTGTTCGATTTTATGTTCACATCATTTTGAACGAATTTCAACGAAATTATGTTGAAATGAGATAATTTTGATAAGTCAATTCGTACGGGAAATTATCTCATTTGGAAATTCCCAACGAAATTAGCTGTTTTGCCCTGATGTGAATACCGTATTACGTTAAACATTCAGTATAATGATCAGAACACATCGCACATTTTACTGGTATGGTATCAATTGTTAAAGAAATCAGACCATCCCATTTAGAAGTGCAACGATTAAATATGAATAAAATCAGGAATCTATATTAAATGATGTGTCTTACGGGTCTGCCTTCGCCGTTTTACAATTATAACACTACTCAGGAAGACTTCCCAGGTTACAGTTGCTCAAATAGGTTACTACTAAAGCCATTTAACTAACAATTAGCAATCAATTAATCGATCTTACAAATCGATGATTTATCGGCGGCACTTTAGAAACGAAATTGGGCGTCTAGGTTCCAAACAACAATAACAAACAAAACGCACACATTAAATCAGACAGGAAGGCCTCCACTTTAATTAACGCATCAAATTGGCTTAAAAACGTATCTTAAAAGCATTCCTCTTCCTCTCTCCCGCTCTTCAAATGTATCTAGCGTGACCTTATTGATTTTCTCTCTCTCTATCTGTTTAGTGTTAAGGTGATAATTCACCACATGAGACCAAGTCGGATAATGTTTTGTTATAATTAACGTAGAAAGCCCTCATGCGCTGTGCCTCTTTCCAAAAAAAAAAAGAAGAAAAGTAGTCCATACCTCGGCTAATTGGATTGGTGGTTGGTCCTTTTTTAAGTCAGGACACCTTCAGGGATTGGACTAATTACTCAATGCCGCGAACGACCCACATGACTGTTGACGTTTTTTTTTTTTTTTATCTTGCCAGAGGTGTATACGCAAGTCGTAAAGCAGCTGACCGAGAATCATTGCTGATGTGGGCAATGGAATTTGCGTGATTGTTTGGAGTTTAAATTATGTCTCTGGCTGAAAACGTGTTATAGATATAATTATGTACAATAATTAGTTATAATAGGCTGAAGGTGTGAAGCTTTATATCCTCAGATGGGAATTAGCGAGAATTTTGGTCCTTTCTTATGCTCTCGAAAACAGGGCAAGTGAGAAGAAGAAGCTTAGGCCACTTTTAATTTAATTTTGCTATAAAGATGAGGAGGTGGAGGTTTAGTTGGAGTTGTTGGGACTAAAACTCCTAGCAACAACGCAAGCAAATAAGGCTCAGTTCCCAAACCGACAGAAAAATACCTACTCGTTCTGTTTTTAAAGTTTTTATTTGTCATTAGCAGGGAACGGATTTTGTAGACTTTGTCTCTATTTGCCTTTTTTTAATCCACACTGCCTTTTTTTGCCTTTTTGGTGATATTTGTCAACGTATCTGTGCACTGTCTTCTTTACTATACGATTTGTCCTTGTTCACGCAAAAGACATTTTAGTATCCACACTATGTAAAGGGTGATTTTTTAGCTGGTTTGGTTTTGGCAACACTGGTTTTGACAGCTGACGTGTGTTTAGTACCTTGTGTCACTGTCAAACAGCTTCAGTTTGGTTTGCAATTTAACCATGGGTCGTCTTACAAATGAACAACGCTTGCAAATTATTGAATTTTACTATCAAAATTCGTGCTCGGTTCGAAATGTTCATCGCGCGCTGCTTCCATTTTATGATCGGCATTCTCGACCTTCTGAGCAGTCTATTCGGAAGATTGTGACCAAATTTCGCACCAAATTTACTTTGTTGGACATTAAACCACCAACACGTTTACGTACTGTGCGTAGTGAAGAAAATATTGCGGCCGTATCAGCTAGTGTGACAGAAGACCGCGAAATGTCGATTCGGCGCCGTTCCCAGCAGTTAGGCCTTTGTTACAGCACTTTTTTTTGCCCGAAATGGAAGTTCTTGACTTGCATGATATGTGGTTTCAACAAGACGGTGCCACATGCCACACAGCACGCGAAACAATGGCGCAATTGCGAGGCGAGTTTGGTGAACAGTTAATTTCACGTTTCGGGCCGGTCAATTGGCCGCCTAGATCGTGCGATTTGACATCATTAGATTATTTTTTGTGGGGGTATGTCAAGGCTAATGTCTATAGGGACAAGCCCGCTTCGATTGACGCACTGGAAGCCAACATCCATGCATTCATTCGTGAGATACCGGCCGATATGTGTGAAAGAGTATGCCAAAATTGGACTCAGCGGATGGGCTACCTGAGACGCAGCCGCGGTCAACATTTGCATGAAATTATCTTTAAACATTAAATTGCAAGGTTCAAACTATCGATTCAAATAAATATTTCATTCATTTTTTCGAATTTTTTGTGTTTTTTTTTTAAAAAAAAGTTCTCAACCTCTTAAAAAATCACCCTTTATAAGAGCAGAGTTTCTTTCGCGTGAACATGCATATAATTGCACCCTCAGCCATCTCAGGCATTCGCCGCAATTTTATATACAAACTGTTCATCTGACAAAAACCATTAGACGTGGAATATTGCGTATGCTAAAATGCGGCGTCTCCCCGAGCCATTATTCATGTCGGACATATGTATGTGGCAATCATAAGAACAAGGTCGTCAAATTTTGTGTTGTGGGCATTTCATGTCTCGCCTTCTCTTGAAAGCTTCAACGAAATTGAAAAATGTCCTCCAAAGTGACAGCTCATGTCTAGACATAAATGTCGGGCCGAAAATCCAGACATAGATGGTGGGGTAGAAAATCAAAGAAATATTAGGTCCATTCGTGTACTTTTTGTAATAAATATGTATTATCTTTGAATTTTCGAAGAGGAAGAGTGCGGGTGAAATTCTCTCAAAGACAGAAAAATTAAGAAAAAGTAAACGAACGCATTAAGCACCAAAAAACGAAAAATGTATGTGATTTGACAGTTTTTATATATTCCACCAAAGAAATGTCTTGTGGTAAAATTATTCGTAGCATGGGAATTGGGGAAATTTCTTACTCTCTCGTGAGCACTCTGTTCTACGAATAACTACGAAATGTTTGCGTTTCGTACGCGAACGGAGTTTCGTTGCTCTTCGTTATTTTTCATAGATTTTTGTAGTTTTGGGAGCGTACGCGAACCGACCTCATGTTTTCGTCGCCGCAATTGTTTAGAAATGTCCCACTTACATGTCATATTTGACATTTCGATAACAATCGACAAAAAATAGTTTGGCATCACATTTTTCTATCTAGGCTAAGGACCTAAGACTGGATAACTATCGAGATTTGGTAATTCTATAAATGTAGATTCTTCTAAGCCTATATACATAGATTAGAAAAAAAAACACCTATAACATATTTCAGCCAGATTTGTGAGCTATAAAATATTTAAATAAAACAATAAAATGAATCATCACGAACAAGTATAATTTTCTGCGTCTTACGGTTCTGTTAATAAATGAATAAAAACCTAAATCAATACACGATCAGTACAAGCATTTTTTTTTTGCAACTTTTTGTCTCGTCGCCTACACACAAATAAAACAATTTGTCTGTCATTTTACAAATTAAATGCAATGAAATATAGCATAAAGAATAAAGTGAAACAAAACAAAAAAAATAAAATAAAATAAAAGACCTGCAAAAACTGATGCGCAAAAAAAAACAAAAAAAAAAAAACGGAATATAATAATTAAATCACTGCGGCATTTCCGGTCGTTAGTCTTAATTCAAATATCTATCGGCGGCGGGCAGCAGCACGACTGCGCCGAGCGCGTTACAGCAGTACCTTACCATTAGTACGCTCGTAAATAGAGTTTTGTGTAAAGTTGTTTTATTTTTTTTTTATATTTTGCGGTTTCATGGCAAAACTGAGAGCAAAAATGCATCAACTGGCTATCTATCCATCCATCCCGCGCTATTGCCAGACTACAGAGCATTACTATTAAATTTATTGCCATTTCACATCGTGTACGATCGTATACCATGTGAATAATTAGTTGCAAAGCAAATAAAAAAAATTAACTGCATAAAAAGCGAGAATAGCCATAATTTCTAAAATTAGAATTACCACTCACTGCATAGAGCAGTGAGAATCGGATGCTGGAAGTATAGCCGTATCCGTCGTTCATACGTGTGTATGCACGAGTGTGCATTTAATAGATCTTGTTTTTTTTTTTAATAATCGATTGATTTAACTCTTTGAATTCGCCGCAGCCTTAAAGTGAATGTTACGGGCGAAAGATCTTTTTAACATAATTTGTTTTTACACTCTCCCTTTCTCTCACCTAACATTGAATTGCAATACCAACGGAAGATAGTTGCTGCTAAAAGCTACCTCGTTATTAAGCTGGCACTGTTCAATTTTGACATTTTAACAAGCCTTCTTAAGCTCACCAATCACGATCTTTTGAATGACAGATTGACAATATTTTGAGAACGCAGATCAGATTTAAATGGATACTAGTCAAATGGCGGTCAAAATGTAAAACCATGTAGCACACATTTGCAGAAAATTAGGTCTGATCTCTTCTGCCGTACAAATAATTATAAAATATTAAATTTTATTGCCACACTGTCAGATTAGCTCAGCTGATTTCGTTGTGTTTGGCATCGTGTTTTGTCCATTTTGGGGAAACATTTTAGGCGTGTACCCGTACCTTCTGCTTCCAAATTCACAGAAAGTGGAAAATTAATGCCATATGACAGATTTGACAGTTTTCATAAAGTTGTCCGAATAATTAACCATATTCTACAACTTTCAAAAATAAATATGGTAATATATTTCAACGGTTACTACTTACTTACTTCGGTGGCGCTACAGTCCGGGGTGGACCATGGCCTCAACCAACAACCTCTTCCAGTTAGCCCGGTCCTTAGCTAACTGCCTCCAGTTGTGCACTCCAAGCTGGTTGAAGTCCTTTTCCAGTTGTGCGCGCCACCTTAGGCGAGGTCGTCCTCTGCTGCGCTAACCATCCGGGTTGGGTTCGAATACTCTGCGGGCCGGAGCGTTGATGTCCATTCGCTCGACATGTCGTAGCCATCTTAAACGCCCAATGCGCAGTTTTTTGACCAGGTCAATATCGCTGTACAGCTCGTAGTTCGTGGTTAAATCTTTTCCTCCAAAATCCGTCAACGCAAACGGAACCGAATATCTTACGAAGGATATTTCTCTCGAAGCGACCAACGATATCTTCATCCGCTTTCGCAAAGTCCATGCTTCAGCTCTATATAGCAAGACTGGGATGATAAGTGTCTTATATACAGTCTCCTTAGTCGATCAGGAAAGGGATTTACTACTCAATTGCTTACTTAGCCCAAAGGAACAGCGGTTGGCAAGAGTATCTGATTGTTCGTTTGATTTCCGACGAGATGTCCTTTTTTAATGTTTCAACGGTAAACTATGTATGTAAGTATGTACATTGAAAGCCGCTAATAGCCAGAATTACTGAGAAATTCTCCCACCGAAATCTCGAATTTATTCGGCTTTCATTATAATCCTATCGAATTCAAAATAATTCTCCAAATCGAGCACACCTTTTCACTTATTCAGCTCACCATTTTCTTATGCTGACAAACAAATCTGTCAAACAATTATTTTGGATTTTTTTGTTTGATTTAATTTTAGGTCTGTTCCCGTACTGTCCAAAACAGCCGAAAACATTCGCAATCAGTCAAATCCTGTTCCCGTACGAAGATTTTTCGTAGCTTCCGACAGAAGAGAGCGCTAAGAAGAGCGTAAGAAATTTCCCCATGCCGCCGAATTTAGCCCAAGAAATTTCTTTGGGCAGCTTTATGAAACTCTCAAATCTGTCAAACGTCATACATTTTTCGTTTTTTGTTGTAAAAGCGTTCCTGTTCTTTTGCACAGTTTTCCGTCTCTCTGACAGATTTTTACCCCCACTCCTTGAAATTTGAGAATCTATAAATTTTAGTGCAGAAAGTACCGGAACAGACCTATTGCTATTAGGTCTGTTTGGTGTGCGGTAATTTTACTGAATTACTGAATCTGTCAAAAATCAAGACAAGAGAGAGCCAAATGAGAGTCTCACAAAATTTCGTGCTACACCTTCTAGCAGGGTTGCCGCTGAAAAATTTGAAAAAGTCGCAAAAAAGGGTCATGGAGCAAAAAAAGTCGCAACAAAAACAAAAAATTGGTCTGTTCCTTTACTTTCTGCTCCAAAAATAATAAGCTATTTAATTTTATGGAGTGGGGGAAAATTCTCTCAGACAGAGGCAAAATTACGAAAAAGTAAAGGAACACGTTTAATCACAAAAGTTGCAACAAACGAAATGTCAGAAACGGTAAATAAGCGTAAACAAGGTGGTGTTGTACAATTTTGGATTTTACAACAGAGTCCAGAGTCTTGATATCCCAGATCCAATATATTCCGAAATGCAAATTTCAACATTCAGAACATTAAACTTTCATCCATGTTCCTTTTCTTTCCATTATTTTACTTTTTGCATTAAAATAAAAACATACAAATAATCCAAAACAAATGAAACAGCCGAGTTTGACAGATAGTTCACTTTTTACCGGCAGAAAGTTGTTGAGTGCTAAGATGTTTATACTTACATCACAAAAAAAAATTAGATTGAACTAAATCTGTACAAAAGGAACGAAAAATTTTTTGTGTAATACATTTGTATACTGAAATTTGTCAAAAAAAAACATTGCAGCCCCCGATTCATCGAACACAAATAATTCTCTCTGGCAGCTGTCATTTTCTGATAATTAAAAATAAAGATTATTGTTGATTTGCATGTATTTTTGAGCCATTTGCGTTGTTTTTTGAAACAACCTATTCGAATGAGCAAAACAATCCCAATGGAAAAATACAAAAAAATCAAATGACAAATAAGCTGATTTAATTTTTTGACAGGAGTTTTTTCTTGCACTGAAAAAATAATTGTGGTGAATTCAGTTGCTGAAACAGTGCCCACATCGAATGCAGTGCAGAAAAATCAGTAAAATTTCAGTGTTGGTAAATCGATCGCATCAGAACGCCCTAGGGACATCAAAAATAACCTAATGCCAAATAATGCACAAATAAATAATACAAAACGCATCTGTTTCGTTTTAAAACTGTTTACTAAGCACCTGTATTTTTATTTAACGTTCACTAATCCATTCTTAACAGCCCACATAAAGATATTAATTTACGAAAATAATTCTGACATACATTAACAGCACAATGGGTGAAATGTCAAACTTAACCATAACCTAACCTAACCATAAAGTGTCAAGCAATCAATCAAAATTATTATAATGTATAGATTAACAAGAATCAATAAATTTAAATTATGCATCATGAACATATACATCACCAATCGCCCAGGCTTAGTCTTCCAATCTATTAATAAATGATTCGCAAAGACTAAACTTAACTCTCCACTACCCGCCGCTAAACCCGTATTCTGTTTTCTGTTTTCGAAAACGTTGTAAACACTACATTAACATTCCGAAGACAAAAATCATTCTCTCGCAGAGAACCGCCGCGCCGCTCCTAAATCTCGTTTCATAGAAAACCAATTGACGGCATAATTGCGTCGTAATATTCACAGCTCGCTGTCTTACTCAAATCTGACGTCTCCGATGACACATTGTAACCGAATAGAATGACAACGACACATCGAATCCAACGACGACATTCAAATTGGAAGAAATATTTGAATCATACCGAGAAAAAAGTTATGACTCAATTAATGAGACGGTTCCCCGAATAGAGGGGCTCGAGCCGGCTATAACAGTCAAGGACACATTCAATTGGGTCAAATCTTATACAGTTCATGGAACAAACAGCATTTCCATGATTTATGGATTGTTACAACCGCGATACAGGAATGAGGAATGAGGTAGGGCTTCTTGAGCTCAGCATTCCACCAAGATCACGATTATTGCCATTGCCAACTGGTGCATGCGAGTGGTGGGCGGTGGTTAATGGTTTTGATTTTTCAATCACAGCAACAAATGTCTTTTTGGAAAAATCATTTATGTATGTATGTAGGTACATGAAAGCAGTGCAAATCCTTAACTTAAAAAGCAAATTAGTTTGACTAGTGCTCAGATCACTAAGCAGACACAAACTTTGCTTGGTGCCTGGGCACTCTGTCGTAGAGGGAACTGAACTTTTTGATGAGCTAGCAAGGAAAGGGGGAGCACTGCCTATAACCGAGACGGCTATGAACATAGCACCGCCAAATGCGACATCAGGGCAAAACTTACCAACAAAATCATAAGTATGGCGGACCACAGATGGTCAAGAATGGAAGGGCATATGTTATCCAAGGCCATAGACCGTAAAAGAACCATGGTAATCCTTAGACGGAATAGGGCAAAGTCAAGAACTCTAATAGAAATACTCTCCGTGCACTATCTCTTGAGGCAACATACCAAAAGAATGGCTCTTTCAAATACGGACGAATGCAGATACTGCAATGGCATAGGAACATCGGAGGATATCGAACATATCCTTTGTGATTGTCAGGCTATTGCTCGTTTTCGAATAAAATTTTTAGGGAATTACTTCTTTAATACACTGGAAGAGGCTGGCCAAACTGGCCACAATAAAAAAAAAATATACGGCGTCAGCAGTCCTATACACAACCAAGCCTAGCTTCTCGCAACCATTTTAGTGTGCGTGTTGTTTTTGCCAACGAATGGATGGGACCTACAGTTTTTTTCCGACTCCGAACGGCGCGGCGTGTTGAGAAGCTTCTCATGACGAATGTTACTCTTTGATTGCTTGTCAGACATTCGAAAGAGGTGGCGACCGTGAAAAACTTTTTTAGGTGTTGGATCCGGGCTGGGTTTGAACCCGAGCAGCATGCGTAATAGTCCAACGCACTAACCACCACGGCCAAGGAAAAACTGGCCACAATAAAATCTTAAAATTTTGCAGTTTGGACGGAAATTTTTCTGTTAAGGTACCTACCATCATACGATAATCCCAGGGGATCGCGATGGGCCCATTATGGTGCCTGGCCAACCTCCTGTTGGCGCCAAAGTTTTAAATATGAGTTCGCGCCAAATATTCAAATCGGTCCCAAAAATAAATAGGTATGTCCGTTGTCCCACACATTTGTAAACCACTCCCCATACTCACCACACCCCAGAATATTGTATTTGATCGTTAACTTTCCAAGTGCACGGAGCAATTGGCTCAATTTACAAAGTTATTTATAAGAATTCGATAAAACACCTCTAAAATGCTGTATAGTTATGCAGTGTATAAGTATTTATGCAGCCTTTATACAGCGTCGCACAAATCCTTATTTATAAAACATTTTTCCATCCATTTTAGTTATACAGGGCTTGTGTCAGATATAGTACCAAAAATGGGAAATCTGGTACAATTTATCTGTCCAAACAGAAAAAAAAAAACTCATAAATACAAAACAAACTACAAATTCGAATTTTCGGTTCGGTTGTCGGTTATGTGATACATATTTACTTAACAAACAAGAAATATTAACAAATTTGTAATTCAAACGACGAATTTAATGATACAGACCGTAGTAGTTCCGGATTTTACTCCACAATTTCTGAACATTCTTGACCTGAGAGTACTAACAAATCAAAGTTCTTCAAGTACCACCAGATGCTATAGAAAACTTGCACATCCTTTTGTTTTTGTCGAAAAATGACTTGTAGAATTCGCTCATTTTGTCTGCGGATAAATCATCGATTCTTGCTTCTTTTTGTAGTCTAATGAAATCCTCCTTTTCATCATATAATCTTTTGTTGTGCTTCGACCAAAAGTCTTGATTCCACATTCTCAACTTCAATTTGTTTCGCACAAAATTCACATGCCAATAGAGTCTCATCTTTGGGGATACATCGGAAGAAGGGGCGAAGATTTGATTCCTTATCTGGTGGCCCAACTTCATGAGGTTCAGGTTTCTCCGTCAACCCAAACATTCGTGCATAACTTTATACACTCCTTATGATACGTTTATAAATAAGGCTCTAGGTTTATAACTATTATAACGTACAAGGTTGGTGTTTTACTTTGCATTAAAATAATCCTTTTCAGCCCCTTTCAACGTAGCCTAACCTAGCATTGATTCTAAAAAAGCACTAATGTTACGTACCGATAGAGCGAGTAACGAATATGTCAATCTAACGAAGACAATTTTACAAGAGATGAACATGACATGAAGATAGGCTACGTCTACGTCTCGATCATAAGGCTTCCAAAAAAGAAAAGAAAAACACCCATACATTGTAAAGGTGCCACAGTTTAAAAACATCAACTGGTGTACTAGTCTAAGACCCCATATTTTGAACTACTTTAGACCATTTAAAATAAAAAATTCGTTTAAAGTCGGCAACCTTGGCTCCCACTTTGAAAATAAAAAAATCTGTGCGGAATTATTATAATCAAAGTAGGCTTTGAAAATTCCTATCATAGAAATAGAATAACGAAAATTTAGAAATTCGTGGGATTTTGTCGGAAGCGTTGTATTCGTCCTGACGAGCAAGGATAGAAAGAAAAAAATATTTTCCGAATTTCATTTGCGATTTTTTTTTTGTCTTTTTTTGTGTGACGACAATTTTATTATAAAATAAAATAAAATAAGCAGATATGGGTGACGAGGAAGCTACTGAAGGTGGTGGTGGTGACGCAACAACTTCTGATGCTGCGAGTTTCGACGATTTTAGTTCGTATTTCGTACGCCTGGTTGTGGTAGTAATTTGGATGGTCTATCTTATGCCGATTATTATGAAATTCATAAATGTAAGTTGTGTGTGTGTGTGTGGGAATTATATAATATATCATAAAATATTTTTTTTTCTTCCAGACCAAACACTCGAAATGGCAGAAGGGTCCTAGGTGGGGTTGGCAGTTTTTCAAAGGGAAAAAATCTATTGACAAAATTCAATGACGCCCAAGAGCTTTTAATTTTTCGTTTTGATTTTAGTTCGAGAAAATTTGTAATTTGTGAATTTGACGATTTATAACAACGAAATTAAATGATATACGTGTATACAATATTTGTTTAAATAAAAAATTGTTTAACTTAATTATATTTTAAGGTGAGAAAGAAACATAAGTAAGTGGTGAGTATCTTGGTATGAATTGATTTCTAGCGATATCCCTTGGAGATTATTTTTCATATTCACGAGCGACGAGCCTGTGTAATCTCTTTTTACAGCCAGAACTCGCGATATCATAGTTAGAGCAGTCGACAGTTAGATGTTCAATCTCAGACGTGAATTGGCGCAAGGTTAGGTTAGATAGAAGGATGCTGACTTTCTGCTCATTGGGGATTACAATAATTATTGAAAACATTGAATAGAGAAAAATAGAAAGAAAAAAGATGGAAGTTATGACTTGATTTTCAAGTTGACTGAATAATCAGATGAAATCGAAGTGTTTGTACGTCCGCTAGGATAGAAGGCAACGAGTTTGCCGATGAGTTGGCAAGAAAAGGAGGGAGCTGCCACCCGAGGCGGTACGAGTTGCTCCACCACTTAGCTGCATCAAATCAAAGGTTAAGGATATGTTTACTATCAGGGCTGACCAGGACTGCAGATGGTCTAACATTGTAAGACATAGGGTTTCCAAAGCACTTTGGCCGGCGCTGGACCGTAAAAAGACCGGTGAAATCCTTAGACTTAGCAGGGCACAAATGAGAATAGCTAAAGGAATAATATCCGGGCACTGCCTTTTGGGCAAATACGCCAAGAAGCTCGGATAAAATGCTGTGAGGAAACTGTGGCGGGTGGCGGTTTAGGTGCTACCCTTGGATGGATTCTAGGCAAATGCGATGGGTCCACTCTGGTGCCTGGTGTTTTCGGATGGCTCAGCCTCTCAACCCCTCTCAACATAACCTTACCCAAGTCCCCTTTGAAAAAAAGAATGACCGTTTTGAATTTCGAAATGATTGTCATCTCATATGTATGGACGTTTAGTAAGGTCCGCATGCCAAGCAACAACCAACCTCCATATCAATTCAATTGCAATTAAATTTATTCAAACATGTAAACAAATAAGTCTTCAATAGTACCTAGGCACCTACTGAAAATTATGGGAAATTTTCAGGTTATAGCTTAAAAATAAAAAAAATAAAAGAACCTATAATAGGTTAGGTTAGGTGGCTATCCCCTTATTCGGGAGGAATCACTTCTTATCGGTACTCTTGGAACCATTTTGAGAATTGGATAAATTTCCATATTTTATTGATATCCGTTGAAGAAATATCTTGACGGTCTATATAGAAGTACTCTCCCAGAATCTCTTTTCTTAAGGAGGAGAGTCCTGGGCAGCTACATAGGAGGTGATAAGGAGATTCCACCTCCTCATCATCCATGCAGCTGTGACAGAAGTCAATGGCGAGGATTACGAGCCTGTTGGCATGCCTGCCTGCACAATGACCTGTCAATACGCCAACTAGAATGCCGATATGTGCCCTGCTAATTTCTAGCAGGCTGTCGTGTTCCGGCGCTCTCGCGTTGACAGATGAAGTAGAAACAATGCAAACATATGGGGTGCTCTTAAATGTGACTTCAGGCGTTATATCGTAGATATCGTAAAGTTCTGGGCAACGGCTGAGTAGAACTACTTTCTACTAGAGCGTGCATTGTGACAACTCACAGCACTGTTGTTGACATTATACTATTCGATGGCCTGTTCGATTAAAGTACAATTTTTTAACATTTAATATGTGTAAAAGATTTAAATGGCTAAATTAATTTTTTTTAACACAAATTAATTATGTGGGGTCTTTTTTTAATTTACATACAATCTTGTTTACAAAGTAATTCCTTACATTTTGTGTTTCTTAATAAAATAATAAAAATAAAAACAAATACATTTCAAATCTTCTTTCTATCATAAATTCGTGAATAGGAGATTTGAAGAAACAGAACATATTATTTGTCATATCATACTCCTAATCTATGAACGCCTGAAGCTTGAAGCGGTATTTAGTTTTGCAAATTACGACTTTGTGCGTTGGGCAGCAGTTATCGTCGATATAAAGCCCATTAACGGAGAGCGCCCGAACGCGACATTGTGAATTGGCCTTTAACCTGTTGCTGTGCTTGCGTGCAGATTTTGTGTTTTATTATTTCCATTGGTTTGTACACAGAGTTCACTTTCTGTGATAAAATTCCCTAGTTTTGTACCTTTTCGGGCTAGTTCGTCTGCTTCATATGCATCTGCGCGATATCTCATTCAGAGTCGCGGGGCAGTGCCTAACCAATTTCGATCTTATAATTGGTGATTCGACTGCTTTTATAGCTGCTGGGCTATCGGTGTACCTATTATTAATTTTGTGCAAAAAGATACAACTCCTAACATGCAACATATGCTGAAGCGAACAACCCAGGACATTTTGTGGTAACTGGATATGTGGTCGTGTCGCCGGAGCCCAGACACACAGTCGTTGAATGCGACTGTTAATTATTTATGCTGAGATAGGGGAGCCGATCTATAGGCAATATACGGAACTAGTAAGGCTTTGACGAGTCTCAGCCTTGTATTTCCAGGAGTGAAACTTGCGAGTAATCAGAGTTGGCGCAGACCACCGTAAATTCGTCCCACAGTGTAATTAATTTGGCTTACTGATGGAGATAGGTAGCGGTCAATCTTAAAATCCAGGTAGGCTACAGTCTCAGCAAACTCCAATTATGTATCGTTAAGACGAATTGGGAGCATTACTTCGGTATTGTAAGGTTTTTTTAGATATCAAAATCAACTGGGATTTTGTTGGGTTGAGAGTCAGGCAATTACGAAGTGACTTTTGCTAGATTGCGGATAGATCCTCAACTAGGCTCTAGGCCCATAGGTCTGGACAAATATATTTATGCATTATCCGCATAGAAATGAAGGTTAACCTTTGAGCAAACTTAAGGAAGGTCTTTAATAGGTACTCCTGCCCTGAGGTACTCCTGCAAGTATACTGCTCACAAAGAGGTTTTATCACCAACCACGGACGGCCCTTTGATGCCGATCACTCAAGTAGTAACTAATGAGACGGACGGAACTTTCACGTAGTCCGAAATACCTTCTTAGTTGCTCGGTAAGGGCTGAGTGATTGACTTTATTAAAAGCCTTGGAGGCAGAGTACTGTGATAAAGTACAAGTCAAAATTAATCCTTCCTTACTTACTTAGGTCGCGCTACAGTCCGGAGTGGAGCAAGGCCTCAACCAACAACCTTTTCCAGTTAGCCCGGTCCTTAGCTAGCTGCCTCCAGTTGCGCATTTCAAGTTGGCTGAGGTCTGAGCGACCAAAAGGATATCTTCATCCGCTTTCGATTCGATAAAGCCCATGCTTCAGCTGGACCCTGTCATAGACGGCCTTGAAATCGATGAACTGATGAGCTCGATTTGGACTTCTTCTTCCTTATGTCATCGAAAATTTTAACCATAGCAGTAGAACAACTCTGGCTAGCTTGAAAACCAGACTGGACCGAAGCAAGTGTATTATATTGATCAAGATGACTGGAAATCTGCTTAGAGAGGACATTTTCCAAAACTTTTGATAGGCAAGGTAATACACTTATGGGGCGAAAGTCTGCAGCCGAGGAAAGTAGAGGTTTTTTTTCGGTACAGGAATGACTTCAGCTATCTACTGAAACAATTTAGTCTTTAAAACTCGTTCGATTTTGGGCGCACTGAATTCAGATAGAAACGCTGAATCTCTAAATCCATCAGTGAGTGTGAAAAAAAAACTCAATTTCCATTGCTGCTACGAGTGATTTCCTCACTTGAATGCATCGTGCCGAAGCCGAATGGGTTATAAATTTCTTTCGAACAGTTTTACATTTCTCCACATAAAACACACATTGTCACGGGGGGTAGATTTATAGTTTTTTTTTTTTTAATTTACGAAATACCAATGACAGTACATCAGCTTCCTGACAGAGTGTCATCCCATGTGTTAATGAGCGCAATTCTATCCATATTAAAATTAAGATCGTTAAATTTGATATCCCGTAAAGTTTTGGCACGAAAATGAATTTGATTAACCCACCTAACATCAGATTAGAATCTATCTTCTCCACATACTTGGGGTACCTAACATATCCATTAAAATTTTAATGTCTTAGTCATCGGTCATATCAATTATTACAATGGCTGGCAGTCGGATAGCCAACAGCGGCAACATTGAAGAATGCTAATTTGTAAAACTATTTTTTTTTTTATTACTTTTTAACAAATGGTAATCATTTGAGTGCCTGAAATGACTTCAGAAACAAGGTCGACGAAGAATTTTTTTTTTTGTTTTTTGCCTACAAATACAGTATTCGCTACTGCAATAGATTCTGTAAACTGTAGTGCAACAATGTAGTCAATAAAGAAAATAGTGAAGAATAATAATGACTTGTCGGCGTTAGTAAATAAGTACCTATAATAATTTGTATGCCATAATTATTATGGAAGTGATGGTTTTTATGTTGGTCGTAAAAATATACAGTGAGGCAGCCAAAAGTCGTTTCAAAGATTCTAAATTTTGAATAATAAATGCGACAGAAAATTATGAATTATGTATTCTATGAGATTACACTCGTAAAATGTACAGGATACAGTTGTTGTGCTTTTTCCATGATTAGCGAGACGCTATTTCATCAGAGAAATATGATTTTCTCCCACTTAACCCACTATAGGTGTTGAATTTGATTTTCAGCGCAGGAAATCTCCAAATAAAAAACGTTCAGAAACAATTCTGATACACATTTTATTTCCTATGTAGGAATATACATTTTTAATAAAAAGAAAAATGGATAGTTAAATTAATTTAAACTTACACTTTTGTGTGTCCTTCCAATTCAAGCGCTTATATCAAATAAATGACAGTAACGAACACATTCCACTGAACTCAAAACTGAGGCAATCCACTGTACTATTTATTATTTGGGGTAGCGCTACTTTACTAAACCCGACAGGAAACTCAAAGAAAAAGTTTTAAAGCTCGGCAACAATAGGTATCTACTAACATGTTCGGCATGCAAGGCTGCCAAAGAAATGATGGAAACTCCAAATTCACTGCGGGCTAGGAAAGTACTGAATTTAGGCAGAGCACAAATAAAATTTATATACGGGACATATAACATATAAAATTTAAAAAAGACAGCATTTGAACAGCAACGTATTGCTATTATAAACAACTCCACATCTTCAGCGGAATTTTGGAAAGCTGTAAAATATATAAATGGACAAATGGTCGCTTAAAGCAACGCAGCTAATGGACCACTTTAACAATCTGCTTAACCCATTAGTGCATGAAGTTAATTTGAAGTTTTTTTTTTACATTCTGTAGTTTGTTTGCAGTAAAACACTCTTTATTTTTTAAAAAAAAATACGAAATCAGAACATTTTGTATTTTTATGAGTAAATAGAGTGTGTCCGTTTAAACGGACTCTATGCAGAGAAAACATTGCAAGTTTACATTTAGATGACATCCGTTTAAACGGACCATATGCACTAATGGGTTAATTCCCCACAGATATCACCACCACTCCAATATGCAGCTCCACTAATTATCGATGACTTCCTAGATAGCCCGTTTTCATAAGAAGAAATCAAAGAAGTCATTAATAAAGCAAAAACGAGAAAGGCTCCCGGAGATGACAGAATTCCATACGAGTTCTATAAAAACTGCACATATGAATTCATGTCTGCGCTTACAGGGGAATTCAATAGAATCTTTGAATCAGCAAATATTCCAGAAAGTTTTAAAAAGGCAATTATCTATCCACTGCACAAAAAAGGTGACTATAACGATCCTACAAACTACAGAGGAATATCTTTCCTGAACACCTCTGCCAAGCTGTTTGCCGCCCTTATATACAACAGACTTACCTGCTGGGTTGAAAATAAAAAAGTTTTGCAGGAGTTTCAGGCAGGATTTAGAAAGAATTACTCGACAGTCGATCAAATATTTGCATTACTTAATATTGCGGAGATATATAAACAGAAACATAAAAAACTATATGCCTTTTTCGTTGACTTTCGAGCGGCTTTCGACACCATAGCGCGCGATGCTCTGATCTACAAACTATATAATATAGGTTTCTCAACGAAAATAATCAACATTTTAAGAGCAATGTATGCAAATAATGTGGCGTATGTATGGGATGGGGAGTCCATTTCTGGAGAATTCACAACAACGATGGGAGTGAAGCAAGGATGTATCTTGAGTGCGTTACTGTTTATCCTTTTCATCAACGACGTATCAGATACTGTAAAAGGTGGAATCGAGTTTGGCAACATACAAATTCCGGCTCTTAAGTATGCAGACGACATCGTTTTTCTTTCCGACACTGTAGATGGGTTGCAGCTAATGATGAATAGGCTCAGCGTTTACTGCAAATACTGGAACCTTAGCGTGAACTTGAATAAATCGAAGGTAATGGTGTTCAGAGGCGGCGGTGGCAGATATTCTCAAAGTGAAAGATGGACGTATCAAGAAGAAATGGTGGAAGCTATTCGCGAATACAAATACTTAGGAATTTTGGTGTCTTCGAACTTGAATATGAAGAAACATCTAGAAACCAAACTATCTGAAGCCAAACGAGCAATCTCATCGGTATGGGGTCGCTGCATCAACAACAAGTATTTAAGCTATAGCTCGAAGCAGAAACTCTTTCGCACAACTGCAGCTTCAGTTCTTTTATATGGAGCGCAGTGCGCAGGTGTGGGGATACTGTTCCTTTGTTGAAATAGAAAAGTTTCTTAGGTATTTCTTAAAGCGAATATTTCGTTTACCAAGTGCTACGCCTAATTATATTCTGCATCTAGAGACTGGTGCACCGCCTATGTTCTTGGAAACACTGAGACTACATTTCGACTGCATAGTAAAAGTTATGGCAATGAGTAATGACAGACTGCCAAAAGTTGTACTCAAGAGTGTAATAAGAAGTAGAGCAAGCTTCATTCAAGAATGGGAACGCCTTGCATCAGATTATGGAGAAACCATAACGATAACACCCGATGAGCAACCTGAACATCTAAAAGCATAACTCAACGTCTTATTGCAAAAAGTAGGTCGAACTATGTATGATCGATTTGTAACGGAAGCACAGTCTTTCCAGTATAGGACATATTACAGCAAGTTGAAATACGATCTAGCAGAAAAAACTTACTTTTAAACTGTAACTCAATAGAAAAGATCAGCGTAAATTTTTAAATCAGAGGAGAGCTATTAAATTTGAATTTCATTCCACACCGTCCAGAGCTACCTGTCTTGTGCAATCTTTGCAATATGAAGATACGAGAGGATATATTTCACTTCCTTGCAATATGCCCAGTTTTAAAAGAAATTCGATTGAGATTCTTCGATTCGTATACCCTGGAATTAGATGAAGCAATTGAAATCTTAAATGGAGTCCGAGGCTGGGATTTACATTTCAACTACTGTGTAAATGCTCTTCGTTATAGAAAATGTATAGTTGAAGAAGATTTTTAATGTTTAATGTGTATACATATTGCCTTTTTCTTTGTTCTCTGTTAAAAACAAAAATAGAAATGTAACTAGATAGATAGATTAGATTTTAAGATTTTATTTATAACTTTTAAATTAACAAATGTATGTATACAAAAATCAGTAAGTGCATGGCTTTGCCGTCTGCCTGATTGACAATTAATTTTTTGAACACGTTTCCAAATATATTTCCACTAGTTCTAATTTTAAAAGAGCTCAGTTAAAATTCTGTTTCTATAAGAAAGTGCTATTTTGCAGTATTTAAATAACTTTGGAATGTCTAGATCATTAAGTAACTCTATTATTTCCTCATCCATAGAAATGTAACTATTGTCAATCTGGTAGACGGCCATAGGCCAAACCATAATAGACTTAGAATTATATTGAATGTTATGAATTAAAAATGAAAATAAAAGTCATATAAACTAACTAACTAAATTATACGGGACGCGGACACATAAACTTTTTTTTTCAGCACAGTTCTAGAGGGGAGCACAACGGGCCCAACTTGTGGCCTACGTGAAGAGGAGTAATCCTCACCCTCATAAACCAACCAACCAAAATGTTCGTCCATATTTTTGAATCAACGTCCGATGCTCCAGCCTGGAGAGTCCTTGATCAATGTACCTCAGCTTCGACACTAGAAGTTGATAGCGTCAACCATATCGGCGCATTTATGGATCGTGCATCACACTGGAAAAGGTAGCTAAATAATGATTTATTTTAATTTTAATTTTGTTCATCTTCATCTTCATCAACAAATTTTGTCAAATGGTCATGTGTCTTGCTGCACATCCTGTAAAAACAAAAACAAACACTTCAATAAGTTCGCCTTTTCGAAACTATGAATGTACTTGCCTGCAGTTTTGTAGTAAAACATTATTTTACGACCTTCGACATTGTAGCATGTTTTGCCAGATCCATTTAATTGGCATTTGCATTTTACAATTAGAATTCTTTTTCTCTTTGAAATTTATTTCGACATCAATTATAATTGACAAACAACAAGATTTCGCTTACAATACGGAGTGTGCGTTCAGTGTTTTTTTTTTTTATGGCCTTAGGATACGATTGGGTATATGTACGCGTATTGTTGATATTGGGTGGTCATGTCCCATATGTGACCTTCTAGAAGATATTAAAAACGTTTTCGAATTGTGTCGAACATGTGCTCGCTGAGAAGATATATAAACGGCAGCCGCAAAAAGTATCATGTCTGATGTCATTTATATAATGGGATAACCATATATTACATACATATGTATCTTTGTAATATACATATGTACTGAACGCAAGCTAGTCTCATTATCTATTGTATTTTTTTCTAATTTCCACATTTGCGCGCTGTAAAATAATTTAGAGGGATCCCACTTGTATCGAAGAAGAACTTGTGTAAACTTTCGTCATAAATTCAGTGAATTTTTTTATTTGGATTGTATTAAAAACAGGTCCTTACAAATTTACATTGAAAACATCAGCTACATAGCTACAATGGAACCAAAACTTTTGACGAAACTAATCAACGTTAGGCTAACTGGTTAAAAGTTTCGACGCATATACAACTGCCAAACTGATTACTGTTCAATTTGAAAAGTGGAAGATGATGGTATTATTAGTGATGGCGGCCGATATTCTCGAGCTGATAAGCTTATTGAAATTTTAAGAGAATACAAATATTCAGTAGTCTTGATATCCGCCATGCCAACCTGAGTATGTACTGTACACACATCTTGAGGTTAAAATTTCGGAGGCCAAGCGGGCAGTTTGCATATAAGTTTGGGGGGTATTCTTTATACACTGCGGTTCACTGGGTTAGAAGCAGGAAATTTCGGGAAATGAAAATGATCTATCTTCCGTTATATGGCAGTTTCAGAACAAAAAATTATGGTGAAAGAAAGAGTGGTTTGTGCTGAATGCAACGGTAAATTCCAAAATGTTGTCTCCTGAGCATTTCCAAGTAGAGAACAATTGCAGCAAAATGAAGTATTAAACGAATCCAAGTCCATCTACACCAGTGGTTCCCAACTCAGTGAGCCTTGCGGCCCACTCAGCGGATTTCTTAAATAGCCACGGCCCCCTTCCCAAATGTTTCCTAGTTAACACACAAATGGTTGCGAGAAGCAGGCCCAGGTTCACCTCGAGCTGTAGCGCCAACTAAGTAAGTTAGTAAGTAAGTAAGTAAGTAATCAGGATGTGACCATTCTCGTTAGCCCGCTTACCTAACCCAACCTATTCAGACTGAATATGTGTGTACAAATTTATTTTATTTTCTAGAAACTAGTTATTCGAATATTGTTCACGTACATATCAGCACTGCAGTTTTTCTCAAAATTGACAGGCTACATTTTGTCCCCTTTAGCCCTGGAGTTGATTATCAGATACGGAGCTTATCTACATAAATATGTACATATGCTGTATGATGTATAATGTTCAATTGTTCAACGAAAATTGTTACACTTTTGTTTTGAGAAGATCGCCTACTTCATGGTGATATCTGTTCCCATCAAGGATATGACCCCATTGCATCCATCATCCCATCAATCATCTCTACAATCACATTCTTATGTTATTCTCCTCTATACGACCTTATCAATATTCTCAATCTGTGTTTTGCAATTAACTGCAAAACTTAGCACACAAAGTAAATCTAAATGAAAAATGGCACACTTAGAATGGCGTACACACCAACCACAGTCGGTACCAGACTTGGTGCCGCTTATCTATATCTATCTCCCTCATTCTCCGTTTGGCGCTGCTGCCCGTATAATAATTTTAAAGAGTATGCCTTGTAAATAATATGCAGGAATGTAATAAAAATAAGCCATCACTTGCGCGTATTTATCTGCAAAGTAAAAAAAAGGAGTAGATAACTTCAAAGCGAATTTACCGGCGCGTCACACATCTGAACGACTCTGTGCTCGTTTATTACCGCCTCTCTACCTATTCCCGCTAGTCTGTTAGTTAGGGTTTTGTTGACTTCTTGACATGGAACTGAAAGTGTTTGGGCAGTGGAAGAGTGGCTTCTCTCCACGCCAACCTTGCCACTAATTCAGTTCTCGCAAGGGGTAAGAAGATCTTCTTCGAGTAACCTAAAAAAAATCAAGTGAATCATCCTTAAACCCCTCTCCCGTCTATTTAATCATCGTTCAAAGTTTTTCTTGTTTTATTTTGTCTTCTCTTAGGTGCGGCAACAGTAAGTGTGGTGTAATCAATGCAATTGCTTGTTGCGTTCTGCTTGTCAGATGCACGCAACACGCACCCAGACCATAATGTGCATCAACGTTGGTTCGTGGTAGCCCTGATGTCTCTCAGCTCAACATCATGTAATCGTGTGTAAGCGGCAAACAGTAATAAATGCGATAAATTGCTATCACTTAACTTGATGCCGCAGAATGCGGAATTCAAAATTGACACGTGCTAATATGTTGGGCTGTCGTTGTACTGGCAGGAAAAAATCACTGCGCGCATAATTGTAGCGATGACGTTACAATTTAGCAGAATTTTTTTTCAGTGTCATAAGGGTTAGCACCTAAGAATGCTGAACACGAAGGACTTGCCTAGAGATTAGGTTAGGATACTCGTTTGGTCTATTTTTTTTTTTGATAGCATCCTGGCAATCTTCTGCGATCAAAGCATTTTCAAAAATGATTTTCGTCAACAGCTTTAGTCTGGATCTAGACCATGGGTGGCCAAACCGTAGACCGCGGTCGGCTGCCCGAACGCGAAGGTTCGAAGGTTTACTGTACACCCCGACGCATATGCTATAAATAACAACACTACACTGCACACCATCTCAGAAAACGTATACAATAATAATACTGCGTGGTCTGTGTCTTGCTCCTGATTTGTGCAAAAAGGTGAGTTGTCGTGCCCAAAATGGTGTAGGTATTTCCGATGCCCACCGTGACCAGATAGGAGCTGCGTTAGGTGGTAGTTACAGTTTCCGTGCCTTCGGTTTGTCCCAGCGTCTATGCGGTTAGGATCAATCTGTAGGTCCATCTGCCCTTTGTAGTGGTGTCCCACCGAGCTTGCCACCTGGTCATTGAAGTCAATCTTTTTTCTTTCTTGATCCTTTTGATTACCGTCGCTTCTTGGATACTAGAAGTTCTCCTATTATAGACTCTTTGCACCTCGTCCGCAAGGATATCAATGGGGAACATCCCCACAATGACAAAGGCTGCTCTGTCCTTAATCGTTCTGAAGCCACTGATCACCCTTAGTGCGCTAAGTCAATATGATGACGATAACTTTCTCCTTGTTTCCTTTGTCGCTAAGGCCCCCATCCAAACTGAACTGGGGCAGCGTATAACAGGTCTGAGCTTACTACCTTCGCCTTGCCAGTATTCCAAAAAGTGCTGCCTGAAGCTTTGACGTCTTTTTGCCAGAATAGTCGAAGTGAGGCCTAAAGCTCGGTCTATTGTCGAGTATTACTTCTAGGTATTTTACAGTCTATCGATCTGATAGATTAGATTAGACTATGGGGTAGGAACTATGGGGTGCCCACCTATTCCACATTTTTCCGGCAGATTTTTAGGACGGCTTCTGTTTTGTGATCTGCTAATTCTAGGCCGGCGGATATTAGCCAGTCTTCGTTCGTCGCTGACTGTATCTCGCAAATGTTCTTTGCAACAGTAGCAACGGCGATATCGTCGGCGAATATGATTATTTTTTCTCCTGATGGCAGTGTCAATTACAGAACTTCGTCGTACATGATAGTCTAAAGTAGGGAGCCAAGTACTGATCCTTGTGGGGCTCCCGAGTAAACTTTATAGTACTTTTCTCCTTCTTCGGTTTCATATCTCAACCTTCTACTGGATACAATCTTTCGCATGTAATTTGGCGTATCCATTCTGGCTAGTGACCTTCTTATGGTGCACATATTTCTATGTACAGTAGAATCCGTTTAAGACGCTCACGCTTAAAACGCTATCCCGGTTTTAACGCTCTTTTTCTCCGGTCCCTTCATTTTGATAAGAATTCGTATGAAAAAAATCCGGTTAATACGCTCTATTTCCCGCTTAATACGCTTACGCAGCTAAACGATACACTTCGTAAAGCTTGTATTTTCTTGTACTTTTAATTTTTTTTCCAGAAAAACCATTCGGTGCAATGGGATATACGGCGGCGACGACGGCTACTGACTTCAAAAATAAATACAATTTACATTTTCTTAACTTTAAGTTTGACTTAAGTCTTTAAATGGTTTGGCCGAAGGCCGTCTACCAGACTGACATTTATATTATAATTTATACATAATAAGAAAAAAAAAACTATTTACATTTTCTATTATTATTAATTATTATTATGTATTTTCTTCCAAGTAAGAATAATGGGTAGGTAGCACGCGTAACCAATTTCAGCGAAAAGTCGAACACATAGCCTGAAAGTTTGGCCACCCCTGATTTAGGCCATGAATTCAGAAGTACTTTTGTTGCCTTGTTTTGCGATGATCCTATACCTAGATCTCGCACTCTTTCATTCATTCTAGCTGTCTAATTTGATTTCTGGTTTATTGCAGTTTATTACAGTGATCACCGTGGATAAGATAAGTGATCTGTATTGACAAGATCACAAATTCGACGGTCACTCTAGACTAGTGCCTTTTATGTTTGAGTTCCATGCGATATCCAAATCTCCGAGAATCGAATAGACAATCAATTAAAGAGCAATGAACATTATGTGCAAACACAAACACCCTATTGAAATTGTTACCCACTTGAATGTTAACAAACTAGAGTACATATGATTTATTTGTTCAAAAATACATACCTATACATATATATATATTTTGAAACCAGCAACATCTGATAACCTTGGATATATGTACAACAAAATTAATTACTGAGTAGACAGATACATATTCTAATTTTGTTTATTTTAGCCACCCCTTTTAATAACAGAAATTTCCGGACAGCACACCGGCAGTATCACATTCTATGGCGCTTGAATTATATGAACCATGTCCGTGCTGCGTTTGAGGAATGCCGCTGCCGTCATTTTTATTGTTGTTGTTGTTGTGGTCGCTAGACGCCCGCAACAAAAGTCCAATTATCAACTTCACCATGCGGAACCACCAAGCATTGAATGGTGGCGGTTTGTATCACTTTAGATTGCAAGGTGACACAATGATGCAGTGGCGGTCTCGAATGTCTATCAATTGTTGCAGGTTGTATAAATGGAAAAGAATGAACGCTGTTCTTAAGTGATTTTTGAGAATGTTCTACTTTGCTTTAATTTAAGATACTTGAAAGATTAACTTCTTGTAGATAGGTAGAAGCGAAGCTCTGTTTTGCGCTTATATGCAGAAATGGTGAACTATAGAAGTGACAAAGCGTCTAAAGTTTTTCTGCACCGCAAGACCTCGAATACTGAGGTTAGGTTTAGGATTTTGAACTGAAAGGTCCAAAATTTCAAACTATTATGGAAATTGGTCTCTGGTGTCGAACTATTTAGATTATGTTGATGACGAAGAGATGCGCATTTGCACGTCCTTGACAAATTATTTGCCGTATCTATCGATCGCATTCGAAGGGTGATCATCAAAAATATACGCTTTACAAGATTCCGACCATTAAAGTCATGGTTATCTCCACTAAAATGATATTCTGCGATTACATTCCTGGTCGGGAGCAGTGATGGGACTTCTGCCACTTAAGTGGTATTTCTACCACTTTTTAAAATGTTGGAAATTTAACCAACCTTAACTCTATATCTACCACTTTTTACCCATCGCTTATTATATTCCTAGTAATCACACTTTCACATACACTAGTGGAGTGTAGTGAGTGGAGGAAATTGATAGGCGAATGGAATATAACAAACAAAAATTACGACTGATGACATTATTCCCCGATGGAAATTAATTCAAAATATTAAACACGGTATGGCCAAAGTGACCAGATTAATCGGTGGCTAGGGCGGGACACACTTTCAAATTTAAGTTAAAAAAATACGTTTTTTTAAGTATTTTTTAAGGATTAAAAATTCTCAATATAAAATTAAGACACGTGAGGGTTATAACGTATTCATTCAGTTTATTTCCTTCAGTCTTCAGAGATTACAATAACTTGCAATGTATAATTTGTACCGAAAATTATTATTTCCATTTTAAAGTTTGTGTTGGCTTGATCGGCGCAAAAGTTTTGTTAGATAAATGTGCTCTTTTAATCGTTTCCATTATTCACTGATTAACTCATACGTTGCTCCAGGCAGTGCCACTAAGTCTAGCAATCTTAGTTTTACCTAGGGTTCCCAACTTTGATTGAAACAAAAGGAGGTCACCGATTTTACGAAATTTACCAAATACAAAATATAAATAATTATTGGAAGCACTTTCAAAGCAATAACTGCTAATTCTTCTTCACTATTTTTAGAAGCGTGAAATTTGGTTAGCATATTATTTAAAGCTGCTGCTCTTTACTTTTCAATATGTTGCTTTAGTTCTTGATGCTCAGTCACCGAATGCTATCCGTTGTAAGTGAAAAAAACGACCTAGTTTGGTTGTTTTAGGTTTAATAAACTAGAAGTTATATTGATTGAATAACTGTCGGTGACTACTTCGCTGAAGGAACTTTTTTAAACACCCTGTAGCTCAGTGGGTGTTGAAGATACACCTCCCCATACGTTTTTTTTTTTACATAACATGACCCAATAGATCAGCTCCCGAAATATCTCTATCCCGAACCGGAACATCTTGTACTATGTACTTATGTACCTTTTAACAAGTGGTACTAGAAAACAGAATCTTGTCGCACGTCCGTTTTGATTTAAAAGTGACACTGGCTCGAAATATGGAAATAACAGATGAATGACATAAAGGATGCAAACAACCAAATCATCGAAAATGAAATGGTAAATAGTTTCTACCCGAATTTTTTACATTCGGTTTTGGTACGATAACAGGAAAACTTCGGGAACGAGAGAGCCGACGAACTTGCCAGGCGAGGGTCAGCCATTAACAGCTCACTAGCGGAAAACATTCACATTTCTATAGGACATAGGTGCTGCTAAGGGCAATATACTCTCACACTTCTTGAAACTAGCCGGTCTCAGGTGGACCAGTTTGACAAAATGTGTCATATCCAAAAAGATAAGGCCAAGTTACAACAGGTCAAAAACAAAGGAGCTGCTACAACGAACCCACTTAGATATCGCAAGAGTAGTAGCACTTAGTACAGCGCACTGGCCAATCGGGGACCATGCAGCCAAACTTCTACCGTAGCTGCAAAGATGAAAATGAAAAAAAGTCGCTAATTCACTTTCTGTGCAAATGTCCAGCTCTAGTGAGAGTCAGGCAACGCATTCTGTGCAAACTATTCTTCGATGACCTCAAAGAGATCCCCTGGAAAAGGATTGGAGAGCTGATCCACTTCCTAAATCTCAACATTACATCCGAATAAACGGGTCACCTGAAGTTGAGATACAAAACGGCCGGCGCCCTTTACGCGCTATTTGGGGTTTCTTCCATCGAAACCACCACTTCTACCTACCTTACCTACCTAACTGCTGGTTTCGTTAAAACATGAAAATGGTCTTCGAACGGTGATTACTTTTCCATGTCCAGATGGAGAAGATAAATGCATTTTGGATTGAAACAGATAACGATGAGGATCAGTGGAAGAAAAAACCAAACTACTACCAAAATCTGTCAGAGATCTGTTTCCTACTTCAACAGAAGATTTGATTTTTTTGACAGTTATTTTTATGGCCCAAGTTACGATTGCCAAATCCTTGAAACAAAATTAGTATGCACATAATTTCTGATATCTAGAATGTCCGTCTATCTGGTGCCACCCGATTGCGACTCATATACGAGTATGTGTCCCATTGACCTCGTTACGTTTCGGAATAATAGCGCTCTGCCAGAGCAAACACAAACAAAGCATAAGTTGAGGTTGGCCGCCCCTATAGTATATACAGGTTTCAATGATGGTATAGGTTACCCCAATTTAATTTACTATTCTATCGTCAGTGTTGTTTTCAGTCAATAGATACAGTAGTGGACATTTCCATTTCCATTAAATCATTTTAAGCACTGTAACTGGTTTCACTTTGAACTTGATTTGATCGAACATTTTTAGGAGGCTTCAGTGAAATACATTTTATATGCTAATGAAGTGTGCAGCGGCAGCCTGACTATTAACAGACGAACGGATTTTTTTTAAATATAGTGACCTTATAAATACTTCCACCACTGTATATCGTGTCGGTTCTGACAGTTTTGATTGATTAACGGTCCGAGTTGGTAAAAAGCCAGAAGCCTTTTGTTTGTGAAATTTTGATTTGCTTGGATTAAGAAGCGACAGCCGATTGCGTCTGTTTTTTTGTAACGCAAAATGTCCAGACATGAAATGCTATTTGAGAGCCATAGGATATTATTAAAAATAAGAAATTGCATTGCCTTAAAACTGATAAATAGACAGAAGGACTAATAATCTTTCCACATCTACTTTGGACCAAAGCCAAACCCTCACCTAAATGTATGCCACTTATTTATTGTTTTTTTTTTAACTATCCACTTAACCATGAATTGCGCCAAGATCTCTGCACATTGATCAAATTTTAATCCGGGCACTCCCTATCATTACCTAACACATGTACATACGTATGGTGAACGACTCTTTACGAATTTGTTTATTTATATAAACTCCAGAAAAAATAAAATAAATAATATGACTACGATGACAGCCTTTTAAATCATCGTGATCCGCATTCAATCGACATGAAATTATTATTAAAAAAAAATGATTACCTATGTACGTGTAGACACACTATTATTATGTCTGACTCTCTGCATCACGGCGAACCTGTCAATATTGTCAAATTTATTACACGAATTAAACATCACCGCACCACCAATTGTGTGTCAATGACGAATGGAAAATAAATATTAGAAAAAAGAAAAAAAAAAACAGCAATGCTTACAGCAAAATAGTTAAACATTTTTATCTTCGCCACTAGATGGGGGTGAACTGTCAAAAATCAAATCAGCTAACACTCAAGTAGATAATACTAGGAGTTTTTTTTGTATTTTTCTTTGGCTACTTAATCTTGAATCAGCCCAATCAGCATTAGCACTCAAATAAGATATCACTGGGCAGAGGTTATGTTACGCCTTCGAGCCCAAGGAGGAGCACCAAGTGTATACGTAACGTACACATACATATGAGTATGTATGACTAAGCTTTACTGCGGGAGGGCTTATGCAAATGAAATGCAAATATGTATTACAACTCACGGTATTGCGAGAAATTATTATATTTAACCAGGTGGAGGCGGTAAATAATCGTTTTTGAATCATTTAACTTTTATCGTAAACGATTGACTTAATCTCATTTTATTTAAATGCATAGAAGGTGATTTATCGAAAATGTAACAGCAAGTGTCAGAATTAATCAAATGACAGAGTAAGTAAAATACAACCTACAATGCTGCCAAATTAATTCAACTTGACAATTTATTCTATTCCCGTTGTCATGAAGTCCTAATGACAGCTCTGTATAGGACTGACAATAACACATTTTACAATTGAATCAGAATTTATCATGTGTTTTTTACTAGAATACAAGTGAACCCATAAAGATACTTTCCAGAAAAGGGGCTGCTATACCCTTCGTGGATCCTGAACCATTCTGCGGCATAGGGGAGCACACCATAAAAGAGGAACTCCGATCACTGGAAAAGACAAACAGGACCAGGTCTTGGATAAAAATTCAGCGTCTAAGACAGGCGAAGAAACTGCTGGCTAGTTACAACCTGAAGAGATTCAAAGCTTGCATTACCGTGGACAAAAACAAGCCACCCTGACTGCGATCCTTTTTGGGCATTGTAAACTTAAGGGCCATCTCAGGAAGCTGGGTCTATCAGATAAATATTCATGCACATTCTGCAATGAGTCCAGTGAAACCCTTGAACATATACTGGTGGAATGTAGGGTAAGGGCGGTTTGATAAGTCAGTGACTTTTTGAAATCCCCGCGCAGATACTTTAAATTCATCACTGATGCCCTTAACTGCCCATCTATTAATAGACTACTGTCAAATTTTGAGTAAGCTTTGTCATTTAGTTTATGCTTGACAGCCATTGGAAGCAGATAACCTCTTGACTTTTAACAGAAATCGAAAAAAGTGAATTTCGTGTGTTGATTAAGTATTATTTTCTGCATAAAAAACCCATCACCGAAACCAAGGTAAGGATTGAATAATACTATGGGGACACTGCACCATCAATTTTCATGGTTAAGAAGTGCTTTGCTGAGTTCCGTTGTGGTCGTATCAGCACAAGTGACGCCGAACGTTCAGGTCGCCCAAAAGAGGTCGTTACACCAGAAATCGTCGATAAAATCCATGGAATTATATTGGATGACCCGAGATGAAAGTGCGTGACGTGGCTGAGGCGAGTACATCACATTTTACATGAATATTTGGATATGAAAAAGCTATCCGGGCGATAGGTGCCGCGATTGCACGTACTCGACTCGTGGGACCATTTCAAAGGATTGTTTGGCGAGGTTCAGCCGCAATCTGAACGAGTTTTTGTGCCGTTTCATAACCGTTGACGAAATATGGATACATGACAATACCCCAGAGACCAAGGAACAATCAACACCAAAGAAGGCGAAATTGTTTGTTGTTTGTCAGCCAACAAAGTCATGGCTACAGTTTTTTTTTTGGGATGCACGCGGTATCATTCATATCGATTATCTCGAAAAGGGTAAAACGATCACCGGTGAATATTATTCAGAGCTTTTGGACAGATTTGATATTGATTTAAAGCAAAAACGACCGCATTTGGCGAAGAAAAAAGTGTTGTTCCATCAAGACAAATCAAGTGTTGTCACCATGGCAAAAATCCATGAATTGGGCTACGAACTGCTACCCCATCCAGCATATTCTCCAGATTTAGCCCCATGTGATTATTTCCTATTTCCAAACCTGAAGAAATGACTGGGTGGGAAGAGGTTTGGGTCCAATGAAGAGATCATCACAGAAACAAACGCCTATTTTGAGAGTCTTGAGAAAAGCTATTATTTGGAAGGCATAAAAAAATTTAAAAAATGCTGGACTAAGTATATAGAGTTAAAAGGAGATTATGTTGAGAAATAAAACGCTTTTTTGCCGAAAAAAATATATTTTATTCAAAACGTCACTGACTTATCATACCGGCGTCGTATTTATCTAGAAAAGGTGCTTGGGTAAACACCAACTTACAGCATAGAATCTGTCACTCATTGCGTCCAGTCTCTTGCTGCGATTTCTCATTAAAAATGACCTGGATGAGGTGCTATGACTTAGGCAATTCTCACCTGGGCTAGGTGTGAGCAAAGCTTTCTCTAACCAGTTCCAATAGGAATAATGACGAGAGGGATGTTTGTTCGTCTAAGACTTGTAGGGGTCACAATAGACCTTAAGGTAGCGGTGCATCTCACCCTTAAATAATAATAATGAAGGTACTGTTATCGACTAAGACTTCACAAGGAAGTTGATTTTCATGTGGATTTGAATTTAGATTTGAACGTGGATTTGCATTTTAGTTCGGTTTTGAAGTTGAAAGAAGGAGATTTGATTTGGGCGTGGAAATGAATTTGGGCTTGCAAGTAGATTTTAGCTTTAACAAAGGAATTAACTGTTGATGAATACGATGAAAACACACTTTGAAATACACTAGACTGTAGCAAAACATGTACATAGTAAAAAGTTTTTTTTGCAGCGAAACATGTTAATTTAAAATGTAGTCTCTATAAACAAATTTCCATTCAAAAAACTCATCAAAAAACGATTTGATTGGAAGCTTACACAGACCTCACACGCTACTATTTGGCATGACCAAATGTAAACAGTTTTCACTTGCTGCTGTTAAGTAAATAATACCCAACTAGACACAATTTTGACAACTTCATAGAGTCTGAGTCACGCTATAAACATTTACTAAGCACACAACTAACAAGTCTAATCGAAAATTCACAAACAAACAATAAAAAAAAAATTTCATTACAAAACAGATTCTATTAATATTAAATGGAAATTATGCAAATTAAATAAGCAAAAAAAAACTTATCCATTCCAATACACCACTGCGTGTACATTACCCTAACCTCCAAGTCGCCGCGTCGTGTCCTATTGTTGAACTTGTACCGGATTGTTTAGGTGTGCATATAGTATAGTGACTCAAGATCGCGCAGCATGTATCTTTGAGGCACACTCGCACCACACAGAGTCAATCAGTCAGTCGATAAGTTCTAGTCCCAGTTGCTCGGTGTTGTGCTTTCGCACCTTGACTGGTGCTGGCTGGCTGGGAGTCCATGACATCTACCCGAAACGCCGCTATGTCTGGTAGTGACTCTGTGGCATGAAATTGTCGCACCGTGCTGTGAGTGCTTATGCTAATGTTTCAACAGATACACCGGGTGTCCCTACCATTTGCGTACAGGTAAAGAAATACAAATATTTAAAAAAAAAAAAAAAAAATATTTTATTATTTCCAATTAATTTCCACTGAGCAATTTTCATCAGAGGCTTTCTGTGGCGTTCTAACTGGATTTAATTGGAATTTTCAATACCAAGTTTCGATTGACCTTATAACGCTCACGGAACGAAATTCCTTAAAATTTAACACAAATCACATAAGGAATCGTTGAACATTAGTACAGGCAAGTTCCTGCGTACCCTAAAACTAAACATGTACATACTGTACCAATCAATTGAATCTTGAAATTTAACAACAACGAAAAATACTGAAGACGTAAAATAATTCTTTAAAAATGTTTATTGGAATAAAAACTTGTAAGTAAAGTAGAATCCGCTTAAGACGCTCACGCTTAAGACGCTATCTTTTAATTCGTATGAAAAAACTCCGTTTAATACGCTCTATTTCCCGCTTAATATGCTCACACAGCTAAACGATACACTTCGTAAAATTTGAATTTTCTAGTTTTCAATTTTTTTTTTCAAAAAAAAACCATTCGGTGCATTGGGATATTATGTATGTACGGCGGCACCGACGGCCAATGCTGGCCGTTCTTATAGGGATTTTTTGTTTTTCGAAAGCAAACCATATGAAGAGTGCCGTTTTTGTGGTCGTTACTTTTGTCAGTTTTATTTCATTTCTTGTGTGCGCCTTACGTACATACAGGTGGTGTCAGTGCATTGGAATTGGATTGCGTACAATGGTTAGTACAAGGGATGAAAGGAAAACTGTATAATTTAAACTCTTTTTATAAAATAACTATATTTTTAACTGGAATGTAATTTTTTAGTTTTCCCCTCTTAATCCGCTATCCCGCTTAGGACGCTATTTTCTGTCGGTCCCTTGAAGAGCGTCGTAAGCGGATTCTACTGTACAATTCTGCACAAAAAAAGTATAATTCTATAAAATAAATAACATACTATACATACAAAGTTTTTTTTATTAAATAGTCAATTTAAAAATAATCAAAGCGTTAAAATTCAGACTCTGAAAATTTATAAGTAAATGAAAATTCGTTGCGAAATAATTGTAAAGAAGAATTATAAGAACTATGGCCTCCTTTGTTGGTTGTCACTTCTTCCAGACGCTTTGGCATGGAGTTAAAAAGAGTTTTAACATACGAACGATCTATTTTCTTCCAATCCTCTTGAATTGCCTGTCTAAGTTCCTTCACATCCTTAAAGTGACGGCCATTACTGAAAACTTTGGATTATAACAAGGACCAGAGATTCTCGATGGGGTTAAAATGTGTGTGTGAGCGATGTGTGAGCATTGTCCTGCTGGAAAATAAACTCTGGCGTGACTATTACCTCTCCAAAGGTGAACATAACTTTATCCAACAGTTGAATGGAATAAAGGGAATCCATTTTTGTGCTAACGAAGCAAATAGGAGTAGTTCCTTTATATTCTATGCCTCCCCAAACCATGAGCGAGCCACCACCGAAATTCCGTAACTAACGCACTATTTTAGGATTACAAATTAAAATTTTTCTCATCGGTGAACACAACATTTTTTCATTCCCAAAACCTATGTTTTCTGCAAATCGAAGCCGGGTTAGTTTATGTCTTGGGAATGAAATTAATGAATTGCAGTCAAATGAAACTTGTCTAAGGTTATAATTAAATTTTTATTCAAAATAAAGTTATTCATTTAATTTTTTTATGAAAATTTAGTATTTTGTACTAAGTCCGTTACTGTGAATGACAGATCGTAATCAGCGTTGGATGCTGTGAACAATTTGGGGTCCCACTGCTTTTGAAGCTCTGCCCAACCATTTGCATAGTTTGCCAACATTACAGAAGTATTTTTGAATCCAAGATAAACCACAAGTGCTCTAGCGGATTCAAATGCGGAGATTGTGGTGGCCATATTTCGAAAGGCTGTTTGCTGAGAAAACCCTTTGCTATTCGGGATGTGAGCTTAGAGTCGTTATCTTGCTGAAAGAGAATCGAACCCAATCCCATTTTTTCTGCCGATTAGTACAAATTACACATCAATAGCTCTGTATAGCTGAGCTCGGATTTAGATTCAACAGGCCATCTAATTGAGTCCCAAATTCCAATAGCAGTGAGGCTTGTCGACATTCCTTTAACGAAATCATAGGTCTCTTGATCGCCATATAATAACGAAGGCCCAGCCTTCTTAATTTTTTTCTCCTAGTTGGTTCAAAATCTCTTAAACTTAGGTCTTCGATCAGTGCACGAGCGGATGTAGCGGGCTCAGTTGACACTTGTCGTGTCGGGAGATCTGTCGGGTTTTGTGTTCGAAGATTTACGGTTTTCGGCCACTACCACACCGAATTTAAATACTACCAGTCTCAATATTCTTTTTTATTGACAATCTCACTCGTTGCATTGAAATTTTAAATTTTTCGGAAATTATTCTCAAAGTTTTACAACACGTACGCAACGCACACGTACTTCAGTCGTCATTCGCATGATTTGAGCTCGAAATCCTGGTATAATTTTAATTTAAATGTAATAACATAACAAAATAAGAGCCAATGTTTAAAAACAAATAAAATGCAATCAACCAAAATAAGACGCCGCGCCGATCGAATGGCTCTCCACAAGTTTCAAGTTTCAATTGACTGATCTAAAACAGATCCGAACAAAGAAAAATATGGCCAAAATAAAAACGAACACATCAAAACAATTATATTTGCCTTGAACATTTAAGAAAGAAATAAAAATAATTCTTCTAAAAATAAGGGACTCTTCTTAACACGTTTTATTTTCATAAGAAAGGAAACGCCTAGCTGGCTGCCAGCATAGAAGGAAAGATCTTTATGCAGCTTTATTGCTTTTCTCGCCTTTATACTTTAAACGGCTGTTGGTTTCAGCCCTTTTTTATCTAATTTGAAAACATCAGCGTAGCTTTAAAAAGGAAATATGAAGAAGCTCACACTACAACCTTTAAAGAGACGACGACATAAGGATACAAAACAAACTATCCGAAAACCAATCACACAGCACCCTACAACACCACAGAAACTAATCAATAAAATTAATGAACTTGATACTCAAAGAGAGGGAGGAGCCATAGCCATTCCAAGATTTATGTTGTATATGCCATTTGCAGTATCTACTGCCGATAGATATTGAAAGTTCTGCACTTAAGGTGCAGCAAACAGCACACACAATTTGAATGGCAAATATGTACCTACATATGCACAGCACACACTCTCTGCGAGCAAGGTAAACTTGGGCCTCCTGCCTCATTCTTGCAAGCAAATATAAATTAAAAAATAAAATATAAAAAAAAAATACATGTGATATATGAGTTTTCAGATAATGGTTGGCCTTTTGCCAACCGGTCAATGGCAACAACTCCAACAACCACCACCTACCCTCAGGCCTATCCATGATCGCACTTTGTAGTAATTTATTGATTAGAACCTCATTATGTCTTTCGCTGCTTCAATTCGTCTTTTTTTCGTTCTCTTTTCTTTCAAATCAATCTTTCTCACTCTCAAACGTCATTATTCAATTTACACCTTTTTTTTGCCATAAGAAAGTCAAACTATAAAAACAAACTAAAACAAAAAGGAAATAGAAAAGAGAATTTAGAAAATCCGGTCTTATACTGGCTCGCTTAGATTTTTCTCATTCTAACAGCAATGCTGTGTGGGATGAACAATTTTATTAATTTCGTGGCCAAAAATTCGCGTGCCAGAAAAAAAACACCTTATTAACAACGTCAGTTGCCGCACCGTCCTTCCTCGCCTCGTCAGGTGTGGATTGTGGATGTGGTGATGGGGTTTTAGTGAAATAAATAAATAAAAAAATAAATTGAATTTACTTTTTTATTATTACGTATTTATTCGTTGGTTTTATTCGATTTTTTAATCACGACCGCAGAAATGAAATTTAGAACTTTTGACTCACCGAGCAAGCTGCTTGCGCTTCATTCAATCGGTGATGGCGAAGAAGAAATGTGTCGCGATCGTTAAATATTTACGATCCATTTTTATGATGTATTTTTGTGTTTTTCTTTATAATCAGAAAATTAAATTTGTTTTTGTTTTTATCTAACCACGAATTTACATATTAATACTCGTATAATAAAGCAGGGAAGCTTATGACAATGCAGTCGTTAGCTTATGAAGTAAACGGACTGCTATAAAAAAAAGATTCATTTTGACACATCCTTTAAAGTGCACATACCTTACGTAATTTTTTTAAATGAACAGATCTTGTATACGTGCACGTTGAGTCTATTTGGAATTGATAGTCGGTACTTCAATTTATTTGTGAGATCTTGCACCTCTGTTTTGCCTTCTGTCATATTTGACAGATACACGGGCTATTCAGTAAATTTATTCTTAGCCCCTGAAGTTTATTCCGATAATGATTTGATCAAACGGAGATTATCGAATTTTAAGCTCTAATGTTTCCTAAATACAAACAAGAACAACTAATTTTGTTTTCATTCATAAATTGTTTTATTTCTCCAAATGAAAGGTCTGTCTTTGGCCGTCACCTCAGTTGGCAAATAAATTTATATATTAAATAAAGAAATAGAATTAAGTTACTTTTTGGAAAACAAAAATTGTTGGGTTGGGATAAACGAAACACCATATATTTAATAACTATAATATATTTAATTTAAAATGTAACTTCAATTCTTCGGCAATTATCTTGGCTCTGTAGCTCGATGCTTCTTTGAAATATGCGATGAATGAGATCCAGCCCTCACCACTGTTTAGGATGATCAAAGTTCTCTCTGAAGACATAACCGCGCCTTCGAAATAAACTTGTCTTATCTGCGTCAGAATTGGAAACACAGACAGGAAATGGAAGACATACTCGAGTACCCCAAGGTTATAGAGGGGGCATATTACAGGGAGATCTTCTTCATGCGGCTTGAATTTAAGAGTAAGTAGTTCACCTCTGGCTTTAAAAATTGTTGAGATACTCGATGTACTGCTTGCATCTCGAAAATAATTCCTATCCACCAAATCGTAGTTGAGCTTGTTGTAAATTTGTCTGTGCAGGGAAGATTTAGCTTAAACTCTTCTGTAAGCTTTAAGTCAACATTTTGGAGTATATACAGAATATTAATCCAATCTTCCACATAGTTAATACGACGAGACTGCGCTGTATTCGAACTAAGTTTGAAAAAAGTGCAAAGGTTACATACTAGTATTTTCCTTCATTTCATCATATTAACCCTTTGACTCGTGATGGCCACAATTGCGTACACGCTCTTTCATAAATACTCAAAACTTAATTTATTTTTGTTAACTGTTTTTATCTTACACCACAGGTTGGTTTTGGTGTGATTACATTGTAAGTGAATCTCATGACATAAGCATTGCGAGTGATCAGATTCTAGCTGTTTTTCGTTGTAACTACAAAAAAAATAAAAATGTAAAAAAAATTTGCAGAGTGATTGAGCAAAACATTAAAAAAAAAATACTCAAAACGAAGCAAATTTTTAGTAACAAGAGCATTTTATTTTCAAAATATGTCAGAAAATGAGATGAGAAAATAAAAGTAAAAAAAAAAACTTTTAGTTTGAGCTCATGAAGACAATTGTTGCCTGCAGTCAACACCTCCTAGCGGCCAAACCAGGAAGCATAGAACCTTGAATTTGATATTAGTTCATATTCAAGGCTCAATCAACAACTGAATGTTCTCAAAAACATTTTAATACCGCGCAAAATAATATCAAGAGTCAAAGGGTTAAAAACGACATTATTGCTGTTTCTGAACGCGAACAATTTAAGGCTGGGGCCGAATTACCGCACTCGTTATCGAAATGGGACGATTTGGGATTACCGCTCGCGTTATCGAGTATCATTTTACGTATCATTTACCCGATCCTTCGATAACGATACCTACTCACTCATTCGTCATCGAGTGCGGTAATTCAGCCACTGACCTTTCACTGATTTTCCAATCCTTCATGCACACTTTAAAAAGCTATCGTGAACTCTGCATCAACTGGCTCCCTTATGCCCGGTTTAGACTTTCGCTTTGCTAAGCTCTAAAAAAGTTTAAACCAAAAGGTTAAACTGCTGGTCTTTATCAGTGAAATTTTAACGACCGTTAAGCTAAACTTTCGTTAAAAAGTTGTTTGACTGTTGTCTAGACTCTAGACAACCGTTTGTCAAAATAAATTGATTTGAAGTTTGTTTGTTGTCAGTTTACATTTGCGCCAAATATTTTCGCAGCACTCACACTTGCCTTCTGCTCGGCAGTCAAAGCTATCATTTCCTTCTTCTTCCTTTTTTACATCCCATTACGACGTTTTTCTAAAGTGTGCTCCATTATTATTCTTAACCCATTAAGGACCGGAACATTTCAACGTTGAAATTTTGTGGTGAAATATTCAGGATCGTCTTATTTTATGCTAAAAATAAAGAAATCTAGCGAGTAGTTTTCTTAATATTTGCCGTTTTGTCAACCACATGCCATTTTTCGCTGACAGCTGTCGGCAGGTAGAGTTACCTGTTGGGCCTACAAACATTACCAAAAGCATATTTGGTCTGTTGTCAACATATCCCATATCAAAAAATTCAATTTTTGTTTTGTTTTAAGAAATTTTTTTTTGACACTTTTTCTACTGGCCCAGGTGTACCCATGAACAGGTGAGAATTGTCCAAAACATGTATTTTTGTATTGCCAAGATACCAAACGTCCAACATCTATTTAAATATTTTTTATTTAATATTTTTAATTTTTGTCCAAAGTTAGCCGTGTGGTATACCACACGCTGCTCCAAAATGGGTTAAATAAATATCTTTCTGAATCACAGCTTTTATTCTACAACATTAGCTAGCACTGAAAAACTTAATTTTGTTTTATCGTCAGTTGAAACTTGACGTTATGCTAAACTGAGTTTAAACGCTCACTGAAAAACCGGGCATTAGTCAATGTGTTTAAAATAACCAACCCTTTTGTATTGATTTGACAAAAGTCAGTCAACGCGTTCGTATACACTGGAATCCAGAAATTAAGGATAGAGCTTCTAGACAAAGATCTATTTACGTATAACATTCTACATATAGCATTGACTGTAGGATCTGAACTACTCCCTGTTGGATCCGTTGTTTTAGGGCCTAAATTCCTCATGGCAACCCCACAGAAGCAAAATCCGCGACGCACTTTTTTTCTCCCACCCTGAATTTTTTTTTATTTATTCTTCACAAGAAGACACTAAGTTTAAATATGTACATACTACCATTGTATCAAAGTGGCAACACTGCCACACAATTTCAAATAAGATATCCACAAAAAAAATCTATGCTCATAAATACTTACTGCTAAATCAACGAGATCCATTGTTTCACCTTGCACGGCTACCCTCGTTGTACGGTTATGCTATAACATTCAAAAGGTACACCTTACCCAAGAGACAGTTACTTTATTAGAACAGCTAATTTACAACATTAACAGAAATTATTTCCACTCGGTATTCATTCGCCTGAGTCTGTTCCAATCCAACTGATCACTTAATTATTTATCACTTAAACACTAACAGAAAATATTTAATGCAGACATCCAATAAAACTGGTTTCACCAAGCTATTAACTAAGTTAATTAGTGCTAAAAAATGTGTATATTATCAAAACACTCATTATATTATAATAATTTTCTGGGTTATTTACAAAATACCACTCTCACAGACAGTGCTATAACAGAATTCGTTATAGAAAGAAAAAAAATTAGATAAACAGCGTTTTGCAAGTCTAATTAAGTAAATCCCACTCTTAGTGCAAAAATTTAGCTGTATCGAAAATTAAACTTCGAATTTAATAAACAAAAAAAAAAAACACTTCAATTGTGTTTTTTTTTTGTTTTTGTTTTTAGAAATCCTAAAATGTAAATTGTTTTAATAAATCTATTTCGTTATGCAAATTAAATGGATTTTATTTTACTCTCCAGAATGTGTTCCTTACACATATACATATTATGTATAAATACGTATATAGATAAACAAATGTTTTTTTTATTCTCTCTAATCTGTGATCTGGAAGCTCCTCTTTTAATGGCTCCAGTTTGTCGCTAATAAAACAAAAAAAAAAACAATCAAAAAGCTAAAGTTAAAAAAAAAATTCCACCAAATTAGTCGACTTGCGAATTAAGAGAAGGAAAAGAAAATAAATAAAATATGCTAATGAGTTTTTTTTTTTAAACAAAAAAAACACACCTTTTTTCTTTCTTTTGTTGTTTTGTCCTTGAATGTTGGAACGAAAGAAACTACATATGTATATGTTTACCGGTGAGAAACAGTTATGTTAATTTTTTTTTTAAGATCGTTTCATTTTCTCTAGATAAATCTTTTAAAGTTTGAAAAAAAAAAAATGTAAAACACGTTTTTTTTAAAAAGTCACGTTTGTAGAGAAAAATATGAAGATAGCGGGCCATCAAGTTCGGCCAAATAAAACACCAGGTGAGGGCCGGCTTTAGAAAAGTCATACAAATTGTATTTAAACAACATATTAGAGAACAGTTTTTATTCATGCTTGAATATAAAATATGTAGTCATAATCTTTGATTTAACGAATGACTTAATAATATTTAGAAAAGTAAAACCAGATTACTTGAACATAACAATGTTCCTAAACAGAATGAAGGCGTCACTTATTTAAGCCAAATTCATGTTACTAGTAGGTATCGCCTGTGGTCGAAATGCGACCAATTGTGAGAGAAAAACGCACGTATTACTATTTACTAGTGTACCCGTGCGAGAACTCTCGCAAGAGAAAATCCAGCCCCCAACATCCAAACTTCGCAGCTAACATCCAAACTTTCCATATGAATTCCATCTGTCAACTCATGGAAATCCCATGGAAATCATACGGGAAGTTAGTATTCTTCTGGGAGATCATTTTGGGTAGAATATTTGTTTTGATTTGATTTTTAATTTGTTAAAATTTATCAAATGAAAGTGCGATTCTTCACTGTTCCAGGTAATTCTCCTTCATTTGGCACCTCATTTGTTAAGATTGGTTAAGTGTGAGAGCCGTAAATGGTACCTATACTACAGAAATAATATATATGATTAATTTACCTGGTTTTTACCTGGCTTAGACACAACATGTTGGGAAAAAATAACACACTGCACTTAGCCTCTTCACAATCTTCCAATGAAATCAAGCGAATATGTAAAGTTTAAGGTAGATAAAAAGTGGTTGAACTGTTTGGCCTTCGCCTATTTTTATAATGATTATAGCGGCCAAAGAGAGAAGTTCTATTAGTTTTCAACACCGGAAGAAATGATCGTCAACTTACTTTTTAGTTAACTCCAATTCAAAACAAAGAATTATAATCAAAACCAATGGCTGGTCGTTGATATCCAATCCTACTTGTCTATGAAATTGAATATGCTTCGTAAGCTTCGTAAATTTCCTTTTTAATCCTCCACGACCCATAGGCGGTACCCAGGTACTTTTTGGACATTCAAACCTAAATATTTGTTTTTCCGAGTATACTAACCTTGGCTGATTTTATAAAACAGAATCGCGTTATCAGCGGATCTGAGCTCCAAACTTGAATTGATGGCAAGCATAGCAGTCTGGGTAGTTATATCATGAAAAGTTTTGTTCGAACATTTTCTGGATCATGCTCAATATAAATAATATACTATGTCGCTAAACAAGCAACATCAATTATATTGTAAAATAACGCCAAAGGCCACCGATTAGTTTTAAGCTTAGTCGTATAACACCATAATAGCACCTAAATATATGGATATACCGCTGTACCACCTATGGTCACTTAATGGTTAAGGCTTAACATAACGGGCTCCCAACCCGTGGAGGGTATTGAACATGCTGTTTCCAGTTTTCCAGACCAAGCGTTTTGACGTACACAATAGCTTGGTGCTTCAAATGAGCTTAGTCATATAATTCCATATGATCTTCTCCACCCTACTCTCACTCTGTGATCGTTGATCACAACGAAAATCAACGAGAGAGAAGTAGACAGAGGTTATCATAATTACTTATTCTCGTTAGCGGTTGTCTAAATATATGGTGGCACGGTGGTACCACCTATGGTCACTTAAGAGTTAAGGGTTAACACAATCCCAACCCGTGGATGGTCCTGGGCATGCTGTTTCCAGTTCACAATCCACAATTGCTTGGTCCTTAAAATGGAGGTTGGGTTTTTCTTGTCATCTCAAACCATGGGGGCTGGGATTCGAAGATCGGCTTAGCTGGAGCATTATTGTCCATTTGCTCGATGTGTAGTCGAGCCAGTATAGTCGACGTGGTTGGACTACATCGACATATACAGCTCATAGAATTCGCGATTATATCGTCTCCTCCATTCAACCTCCTTGCATATACATAGGACCAAATATCCGGCGAATAATATTTCTCTCCAAAGTGTTCAAAATTTGCTTTGCTTTCCTGCTTATCGTCCAACACTCAGCGCCATAGAGCAGAGCTGGCAGGATTAACGATTAGTAGAGCAGGATTTTCGTCTTTCGAGTGGAGTTAATGTTCACTGCAAGATATGTAGGTACATTTTTTTTAACCACTTCGAAGTAACTGGTGTCAACAGTGACATTTTTTCCTTGGTGGTTTGATTTGTTCTTGGTTTGTCCATAACAACATGTACTGGATTTTGTCCTCGTTTACTTCAAGGCAAACTCTTTTCGCCTGTTCTTCAATTGCCATCAACGCTTTTAGGACAGCACGCTGGGAGCGAGCGATGCTAACGATATCGTTTGCTTATCCCAGCGGCGGGGCGGATTTGTTGAAAATGGTGCCTTCCATGTAGATACCGCCGAAATCCGGTACACGTTTGAAGTATAAAAATGGAATTCTCCACCAAAAAACAACATGAGTAATTTTCTTGCAAATATTCATATGGAAAACAGCATGAGTAAAGATTTTCCGTAAGCTTTTGACATATGTTCTTATGCTCCAACAGCTACTGAAACTAACGCAACCATTAGTTATTGTATTGAAATATTCTTTTTCTTATCTTTATTTCTATATCAACAGCTTTCTTATACGCTGCATAGTTTTTTGTAAACTAACGTCAAACCTTTCAACGGCTCTCCTGACAAATTGTAAAACACGACATAAGCTGTTTTTCCTTTTTGCCACAGACTTCTAAGTGTGCTTACAGGGTGGATCGAGGAGTGAGCAAGAGCAAAGATCAAACCGATGTAAACCAACACATTCAATTAAAACGAATTTTCGAAGATAGAGCAAAGCGTCGATAAGATAGCAAAGCAGCGATTTTGAAAGCATAGCAGCGATTTAAAACATGTTTGATTTCTCAGCTATCATCACTTTGATTTTTCGTTTATTCAAATGGAAAAATAGAACTTTTGCTTTTCACTTTGCTATTTGCTCCTATGCTAGCCTACATCCTTGCGTTTTGCTCTTTGCTCTTTGCTCGGACGATTTTCGTAGCTTTGCTCTACGTTCCACTCTGTAAGCACCCTAATGCGGCACTTCTCAACTTATCCCAGAACTATCTCGTTGATAGATTTCTTCACACCTTTTCCAAGGATCTGCCCAAGTTCTACATCTATATCGAACTATAATTGCTCCATGGTAAACTTTCCACTCTCACCACCGTCACATCGAAACCATATTTCTTATCAAAAATTGACTCAGCGTAAACTATGTAGAAAAAAAAAGATAGCAAAATGCTTGCCTAGACATCACTGCACCCCGTATGAACTTTTAATCATAAAAACCTAAAATATTTTCGCTAAACTTTAGCAATTACCTATTTTTAAGTCCGATACTTCATTCGGAATGGAATTCCGTTTCCCTAATCGCTACCAGTTGTCTTAGCTGTCACAGCGCAGCTATTTGACATAGAAACGTCATATGAACTCCACCTCACCCACCTACCACATGACACACAAGCTCTAACTTTCATTCTAATCTCGTACTTAAGATATTAGTGATATAATTTATTGCCTTGCGATATCGATTCGATACCATCCGCGCACAATAATTTATTGTTTCGAGCCCAACATGAAACATTTAAAAATAATCCAAAAGTCATCGCAATACGCATAGAGATAAATATGAGAGTACCTACTTGCGACTACATGTCAACCAGAACAATCTGTAGTTGCATGCAAAACTTACTGACCCATTTATTTGTACTTTCGGCCGCCATCACACAACCGTCAGAAACAATCTATCACGGTTTACAGTGGCAGATGGTTTTATGAACAATTTTATTTAGAAAAATTGAGTTGCTTCTCTGCAGATGTAGTATGCGCACGATGCGTAAAGAATGCACCATTTGTAGCGGCAGTCATTCATACGAGTCTATAGATGCAAATGTATCTTTCGCTGGATTCGAGCAGTAGAGCCTAGAATAAATGAATGAATGAATGAAAGATGTGAATTGGCGAGATTTGCATGCGCCACTGTGGTCCTCTGCGTTAGCCAAAGTGCGTGGGCTGTTTAGTGTTTATTCACCCCGCTCAGTAGGAGCTTGACAGCATCTCATACAGTAATTGTCAAATGTCTCTATTCTATTAAAAACATAATTTAACAAATTGACTTTTTGTATCGCGAGATGAGCGACTGATGCGTTGCTGTTGTTTTAGGTTAGCTTTTCTGTCATTAACCTAGTTATGGGGGAATGTCTGTTGATTGGGGCCGAGTACAAATGATCCCCTACTCTTATAAAATGATAATGAATGTAATGTGCGCGTCTGTCAAGAGACTCATTCATATCAATTGAGTTGATAGTTGGATCGAAAGATCTTCCACCTTCGAATTGTGTCATTAAGAAAATGCTTTATGAATGAAAATGAAAATTTCAAATAATGGAAGGATCCTACACGACAGAGTGGACACAGCCATTTAAAATGCATCCCTGCCAAACTCATCTGTCTGTGTTAGGATGACGAGAGAGGAAGCTGACTGCTCCATCAAAGTCGGTGATGACCTCACCGAGACCTTTGATGTCAAAAAAGGATTCAGACAACGCATGACGTACTGTCAGGCGACTTCTTCAATATCATACTTGAAAGAAATGTTCGAAACACACGAGGAATGATCTTTTAAAAGTTCGTTCAACTACTTGCATATGCCGACGACATTGACATCATTATTGGTAGAACACAGCAAGCTGTCACCGGTGCGTTTGCGAGCATAGAAATGCAAGCGGCTAAAATGGGTCCAGCGGAGAGCAAAACAAAGTATATGCTGTCAACGAAAAGGACAGAACGTCACAACACATAGACAGTTACAACTTTGAGGTAGTAGAGAGCTTTGTCTACCTCGGCCCTGCTATAACATCCGAAAATAACATCTCGCCGGAAAGCAAACGCTCTTTCTTTGGGCTAAGAAGGCAATCGAACTTTACTACTCCCTTGCTCGATGGACTAAGGAAACTCTTTATAAGATCCTAATCATCCCTGTCTTGCTATATGGAGCTGTAGCATGAAATTTATCGAAAGCGGATGATCCTTGGTCGTTTGGAGAGAAAAATTCTCCGTAAGATATTCGGCCCAATTTGCGTTGACGGGTTTTGGAGGAGAAGATTCAACCACGAAGTATATGGGCTGTACAGCGACATTGACTTGATCAAAAAACTGCCCATTGGGCATTTAAGATGACTAGGATATGTAAAGCGAATGGACATCAACGCTCCGGACCGCAGAGTATTCGAATCCAACCCGGATGGTAAGCGCAGCAGGGGACGACCTTGTCTAAGGTGGCGCGCACAAGTGGAAAAGGACTTCCACCAAGTTGGAGTGCATAACTGGAGGCAGTCAGCTAAGGACCGGGCTAACTGGAAGAGGTTGTTGGTTGAGGCCTTGGTCCACCCCGGACTGCAGCCCCACCTAAGTAAGTATCTATTTGAAATACCACGAAATCGAAAGGTATGTCGGCTTCTTATTTCATAGGTTTGCCGGTTCGTCTCCTAGCGGGGGCACTTCTTTTTTTTTTGTTTTTTTTTTGTTCTATTTTGAATCGTGGTGATAGAAAAGAAAGTTGTTTCCTTCGGTTTGTTGTTGTTTTTTGTTTCTTTTCTATTTTTACCCGTCTATGGCAAAGCCAACAAAACCCTGTACGGGAAGAGTGGACGAATAAAAGTAACTCGGCATACAGACATTGCAGTCTTCGCGAACGGATCTAAAACTGTTAAAGAAATGGGGACTGGTATATTTTGCATAAACACAGGGCTAAAAGTATCCTTAAGACTACCGGATACCTTCAGCCTCTTTCAGGCAGGAGTTTTCTAGCCATACTTAGGACTCCAGTGGTCCTGATAATGCAACGAATAGTCAGGAACTGCCGAATAATGCTAATAGCATTATGCAGAACCAGGTAAGACTATGTTGGGTGCCTGGTCAGTTTGTTGTAGAAAGCAACGAGTTTGCCGATGAGTTGGCAGGGAAAGTAGGGAAACTGCCGACAATGGTCAAAACTAACTGAAAAGTATGACACAATAGTAGCCCTGACCTCAATTTTTCTCAAAATCTTTTACGATTATTTTAAAAAATAATTTTAAAAAAATAACTACAATGACATATTAATGTTCCTTATGCACTTCCGTACAGCGGAGGTCTTTGTCTTTTTTTTTTGAGGAAGGGGAAATCTTCAAAAGATACTTATAATCCGAGTAATCAGTATGCCGGATTTTTACCGACTAAAACCGCATCCCACATAATTGTGATCTAGTCACTTGGGCTAATAAGCAATTTCATGCTGATATCTTTGGTATTTGTTGTTTCAAGAGTTCCGCCCATCAGCGTCTCTTCACAGTTTATAAGATGTGCTTTATTTTGCTATGTTAGCTATATGCCCAGATACATATGTTCGTACCTAAACATGCATTTTTAAATGATGATACTCTGACCCAGCTCGCTTTGAAGAGCCATGAAGAGACTTTGTCCTAAATCATCATCAGTTGACGTAAAATCTTTATCTCTCAAGGAATATTTCCTTAGATATTAAAATTTAATATTTTCAATCCGTTTTTCTATGAATTCATAATATTTACTATGTACTTGTATACTTTGATCGTCTTCAAAATATTCCTTAAGTCGGCTAGAACTTGGAGGCTATTTCCAAATTAATTTCACATCTTAAAGATGATTCCTCTTCGTTGGGAAATGTAGCGATGTTCTTGCTCTGCCTCTGAAGTTTCTTTTTCAAATGTCCATAGGAACTGTGCATTTTCCTACCACGCTTGTGGAAATATTATTTGTAAAGAGCAACACGGATTCATCAGAAACATGTCAACTGCGACCAATCTGTGTGCTTGAAAGAGCAATAAATTTTCTCTCGGAGACTCAAAGGTCTATTCTGAATCCCCTTATAGTTTGGGAGTAAATCCTCTTTTTTACCAACTCGTAAACCAGTTTGTGCTCTTGGTGAATCTAAGAAGATCCGATAACTTTAAATTTCCGAGCTCTGCTATGTCTTCCATGAATCTACGAGCTAAGGTACTAAGGTCTTGCAGGTTGATGTTGGGTCGATTCGCTTTCTTCCTCATCTCCGCAGCTTCTACAGATTTCATTGAGCTTATACTTTAACCATTGATTTTATGCACATAAAGGAATCTTGATGGTTTCCTATACATGATTGGTGTCTCTACTTCTACTATATTGGGAATAAATTCCAAAAATCCACGCATTTAATGCAATTCAATGAATAACTTTTCGAATAATGAAATCTGACGCACATGCGTAAATATCTTGTATATTGTATTTCTATTCTCCAGATTCGGATCCTTCGGATTATTTCCTGTTTTCTAATTTGAAGAAATGGCTCGGCGGAAAAAAAATTTCATCGAATGAAGAAACTATCGATGCAACAAATGCCTAGTTTGCAGTGTTCGAAAAATCATATTTTTTGGAAGGTTTAAAAAAGTTGGAATATCGTTCGAAAAAGTGTATCGCGCTAAAAGGAGAATATGTATTTTAAAGTCACTGGCTTATCGAACAGTCTACGTATGTACTTTGTTTGCTGTTTTTTTTTTATCATAAATCGGTCAACAACTATTACATACGTATGTAAAAATAACTGATAGTACGGAACACTTGTTGCGCAAGTACCTAGATACGACTTGCACTTGACCGGATTTCTACAAAGTGAATTTACCAAACAACCTAAAATTCAAATAGGTTGAACAATAAATAAATTGTTCTTATTAATCTCTCATATGATTTTGTGTGGTTCTTATTATTTATCACAGCCACACACTTTACGCGCTGATTCGCACGTCCGTTTTTTACAATTATGCAATTTTACGACATGTGCTGTTGTGTGTTGTGTTGTTGACTCTCCTCAGCGCTTGTGAACTGGACTTATGTATACATACACATGTATATTTTTCATGCAATCGTGAGTGATAATTGAGGAGAATAAAAACAAATAAAGATCAATGTCTAACAGACAACGGACTGTGGGGCACTTTTGGTATAAATAAATTAACGTTTGGAACATTGAAGGTTTCAATATTATTTAAAGCGACTTGTTAAACATATTCTTAGGTGCCAAGTCTAATGTCAAAAGGGAATTGTGAATTGGACTTACAACCGCACCGAAAACCGCCTCACTGCCGGACTACGAAAGAATAATATGTAAATTGAATTCACAAAAAAAAATGGAAGAGGCATAGCTTGGTCCTGTGGTCAGATTTGGCACAATGCAATGAGAGATCGATGACCGACTTTATAATTCACATGTATACATTTTTTATGTCCCTTAAAAACCTAAGACTGCGCTGAAAAATCCATTGGCTGCAACTAATTCGGAATCCGGATCATCGATTTTTAGAATCTAAGCCACTTAGTGTGGACTCCCTTCATACTTCCAGAGGTTTGCTAATTAACGACTGGTTAAATGTTAAAATTGTTTTAAGCTTACTTTTGCCCAATAAAATATTTTTTTTTCAAAGTGTAGGGATGAAAATCTCTGTGAGAAAAAAACAAGTAGAGTCGTTTGGGTTAAGACTACGCAGTGCCATTTTCTCCATCTGTGAAAGAATTAGCAGAAATCGCTAAATAAGAAAATGTGTGCTTCAATAACCGCCAATGAAAAATGACTTCTACGAAAATTTTCCAATTGGCAGTACAAAGAAAAACTATAATAAAATAAAAAATTAAGTTTAAAAAACTAAAACCCGACTACGGGAAAACCAACTAAAAAGTACGAAACAAGATGAAACGAAACAATGATTTTCAGAGTACAACTGTGGTCGCAAGAAATTTGATACCCATATTAAGGAGGTAGTAAAGATAACAGAAATCCGCCATCTTGGGGGCGTCCGCCATATTGAATTTAGAATCACGTCATATCGTATTGTATTCTACTCACCAAGCCCTCTCATTTGATACCACTATCAATGCAGTGGTAAAGACTAGTCGGGTAAAAAAGAAAAATAAGGAGAAAAAAAAGAAGTAGTAGTCCGCCATTTTGCTTGGTGCGCCCGCAATATTAAATTTTTCTGTGTGCCTAGGACACTCTCCGGATAAAGGCGAATCCAACGACACCTCATTTGTTGAAATCGGTTCCATAGTTTAGGCTGTACGAGGTGACATCCTTACATACATACAAACAAACAAACAAACCCAGCCTTTAAAATCATAACCCTTCCGCTGCGTATTCGGGTAAAAAAGCCGGATTTTGGTTAAAAAAAAGTCAATTTTTAAAAGTGTGTCAGGAGAGCCGGCATCTCGATACCCCATAAGTAGAATGTAGGTTTAACAGTGTACATATATGTGTGTTTGATTTAGGATACAATTTTAGTGAATAGTATTATTCCTTCTTAAATTTTTAATACATACAATGAAAAAAAAGTAGCGCCTAGAAAAAGAGTGCGCAGTCGTTGTGTGGGTAAGAGTGCGCACTTGCGCAGTGCTTTCATACCCAGTATTAAACTTTTTATATGCTGATCAGAATACAATTGGGATAATAACAATTCTAGGGCTATTATTTACTTTCTGTCGTAAGATGCAACGAGCACATATTAGTCGTAGGTGGTAGGTTGTAGCTCTATATTTCTGTTTTTGGTTATCCTGAATAATGCCTCGCATCTACTAAAGACAAATGGAAAGGAAATTGATAACCCAAAACCAAGTTTGCGAGCCAAGGAGCTGATTTAAAATGGAAGCAGCCCATGGAAGGCTGCCGAAGAATTTGGTTTGAGTGAAAGCACAGTTTCAAACAATTTAAACTACGGAAACTGTGACTTAAAGTTGTTGCGCACTCTTCCCCAGACTTCAAGAGTGCAAGAGTGCGCAACTTGACTTACTTTTGTTCTTTGATCCAAACATATGGTTCCTAAAATATAGAGCTACCAAATAATAGGCTCTTTTGTTTGTTATCTGTTGTAAATTTTCCAGAATTTAAGTCTGGAGTCCAAAATGCGCACTCTTGCCCCGAACGACTATACATATCTATATGTCATCTGTAATTTAAATTGTATTGCGCTTTCATAACCGCCAGGCTATACAGCAAAGCTGTCCAAGACAAGTATCAATGCGGCTCAAAAATATTTAAAGTTACTGAAGTCCATTTGACAAACAACAGGAACAGGACAGAAAGCTTGTTCGTTCTGTAGTAAATTATATTTTCTACTTGCGTTGCTCGCTCAGCTACACTATCCTTATGTTTGTCACTTGGCGGCTTAGGTGATATTTTTCTTAAAATGATATTACATCAATTGTATAAAACAATGTTAAATGAATTTCATCTTCTTTTTGTATAATGAAAAAATTAAAAATTCATAAACTAATAAATTTTAAATAACTTAAACTTTAATTTTTTTCGCTCATCAGCTATGGTAATATCAGGGTTGCTTAATGTCACACTTTTCGGGTTTTTATACATTTTACCGTAAAAAAACATATAAAAGTGTATTAAAGTGTATAAAATTATATTAAAATGTAAAAAACTGTATTTAAATGTATAAAACGGTATAACATTGTATAAAAGTGTATAAAATTGTACAAAAGTATCTAAAAGTGTATACAATTTTACAAGTACCTATAGTAATATGTGCCTATGCCTATTATCTTTCTCAGCAAGAGCAACAAACATATACCAGGAAACAGGGTACCTAACCAAATCGTGAAGTACCGTATTTTTACTGGGAAAACTTAATTTTTTTTGGTTCGTGTTCGCTCATGTTTGATTCAGCTGTTTTATTTCTCAAATGCTTATTTTTGTGATCTACATAATTGCATTTCTTGCACTTTTATATATTTTTTTTCAGTTTTATTCCTATTGCTTGCTTTTATACCCTTTTATACACCAGAAATATTGTTCAGATGTATAATACACACTTTTATACACGAAAAAATTGTGTATAACTATTATACGTCTACAACCAATATAGCAATATTATACATCCAACTTCTGATAAAGGCCAAAGCGCATCTAAACCACCATCATTGACGGCAAAGGGTACTCCTCCTCAAGAAAATGAATCGACTTTAATGTTGATCTATAACAAAATCACAAGTCTTGAAAACAAAATCACAAGCTTGGAGGTAACAAATAAACAATTTTTGAGAACGATACAAGAACTACAAGAGGTAAATACTGAGTTAAAATCAAAAATTCACTCGCTCGAAAGCAGACTCAATTGGCAACAACAAAGCTCTTTGAGTAACTGCATTGAAATTGCTGGACTAACTGATGTCGATGATTCAAACTCTCTGAACGTTGCACAAAAAGTATTCCATGATGCACTGGGTGTAGATGTTACGAGAGAACAGGTTGACAAATGCTACGTCAAAAGAGTTAAAACAGCTAAAAATAATGATAATGAGAGTTCCCGCTCATCTTCGAGTTACAAATCCATCATCTGTTTGAGTTTTTCAGACTTCGCACTCAAACAAAAAATTATGGAAGAGAAGAAGAAGGCAAAGCGTAGCTTGAATACAAACGCATTGAATTTGGACGGCAGCGGCAAGTGCAAAGGCAAAAAAAAGGCGGATATTTACATCAATGATGCTCTCACGAAATACTCTCAGGCGTTGTTTATGCAAGCGAAGAAGATGAAGAAGGCGAAGGGCTTTAAATATGTTTGGTTTAAAAACAACAAAATTCTATTAAGAAAGGTGGAAGGTGGAAATGTCATCACAATAAGATCTTTTGATGATATTCTTAAACTTTAGTGCTTTTGTGCACTCATTACCTTTGTAAGTACATAACTCACATATATATTATATTATAATGGATTTTGAAGATCTAATTGATGATGATGTTTCCATCTTAAATGATAGTTCAATAATTGAAAATGTGTTTAGAGAAAAAACTTTTTGTAATGAGAAACTTTTTTTTGTTCATCAAAATGTAAGGAGTTTGAGAGAAAATTTTGCATCTCTTGCATGTCACCTGGAAACTTTTGCATGCATACCTGACTTTGTTTTCGTATCGGAGATTTGGATTTATAATTTTGAAAAGGATGATTATTCGTTGCCAGGTTTTGAATTTTTTCTTAATTCTAATGGAAATTATGCTGCTGGTGGAGTGGGTTGTTTCGTTAAGGAAAATTATAAATGTTCAGAATCTAAAGTAGATTGCCTGAGTGCAGATGTCTTGAAGTTGTCTTTTGTCCAAAATAATGAAAAATTTGTTCTTTTGTGTTTTTATAGACTACACAATTATAGTTCCTCTATGTTTATGGAAGAATTTTCAAATATTCTTGACCGTGAAAAATCCAAAAATCTTATAGTTCTAGGTGATTTTAATTTAAATATTTTGGATAATAATCCAATTGTTTGCAATTACCTGGATTTGTTATCTTCGCATGGGTTGGTATCTTATATAAATGAACCAACAAGATGTGCTTCTGGTACATGTTTAGACCACATCCATGCGCGATTTGCTAACATTTCTATGGATTTTTATGAAAAAGGTATTTTTGATCTCAGGATTACTGATCATTCGATGACTGGTTTGTTAGTTAACGTAGCTAAAATCAATAAATCTAAAGTGTATAATTCTATTAGAACTAAAAGTAAAATTAATTTAGTTAAACTAAAGACACTGCTCTGTTTTGAGTCCTGGAATTCAGTACATGGTGAGCTAGATTGTTCGAAGTCCTATGATATTTTCATTGAAATTTTAACAAATAATATAAATCAGTGCACATTTATCAAACGGGTAAAAAATTCGCACAAAAAACTTAAACCATGGATTACTGATTCGTTGTTACGTAGAATAAAAACGAAAAATAAGCTCAGAACTAAATGTTCTAAGCACCCGCATAATACGAATTTCAAAGATAAATATAAAACGCTGTGTTCTCAAATTAAGAAGGAAATTAATTTGTGTCGTAATAACTATTACAAAAATCTATTCAATTTATCCAAAGGAAATAGCAAACAAGAATGGAGGATAGTCAATAATATTTTGAAAAAGTATCCCGCCTCGAAAAAAAACATTGTACTTCGTAATGATGACACGATCATAACGAATAAATGTAGTATAGCTGATAAATTTAATGATTATTTTTCTACCGTGGCAAATACGCTCCAACCTCTTTCAAGTCAGTCTGTATGTGGTTCTTGTAATACTGGACAAGTTGAACCGGTTCAAAGTGGTAGTTTTTTCTATGAGCCAATAACGGCTTTGGAACTTCTAAGTACAATTGGGTCATTAAAAAACTCAAATTCCAGTGGTTTTGATGGGATTTCAAATAAATTATTAAAGTCTATAGCATTTTTTGTTATAGATGTCCTTACATATATTTTTAATATGAGCATTTATTCTGGAATTTTCCCTGATGCACTTAAATGCGCTGATGTGATACCGCTTTATAAAAAAGGTGAACATGATTCCATTGCTAATTATAGACCTATTTCGCTTCTCTCATCAATAAGCAAACTATTTGAAAAAGTGATGAAAAAAAGGATTTTAAAGTTCTTAAACCGAATTAATTATTTTAGTTCTGTGCAATTTGGTTTCCAGAAAGGAAAATCGGCTGAAGATGCACTTTTGGAGTTCTGTTCTCAGCTCTATACAAATTTGGATAACAAATTAAATACAGCTGGCCTCTTTGTGGATATAACAAAAGCGTTCGATATGGTAAATCATGATATTTTGCTGAAAAAACTTCATAAAGCAGGTTTTAGGGGTTTCGTGCTTGAATGGTTTAAGTCTTACCTGAAGAATAGGACTCAAAGAGTGAAAATGGACGAAATTAGAAGTAGTATTAAATACATCAATATAGGCGTGCCGCAAGGTTCTGTTTTAGGACCTATACTATTTCTTGTCTATATAAATTCACTCTTTAGCCTTAACTTTAAAGGTGTCTTAAAAGCATTCGCTGACGATATAGGTTATGCTTATGGCTCAGTAAGTCTTTTAGAGCTTGTTTCTAATGTAAACTGGGACTTAAATTTATTAAGAGTATGGTTTGCTGAGCAAAGACTTGTTATAAGCTCAAAGACTAAAATGATGTTTTTTAGTTTATCCAAGCAAAATTCCCCTGCTGTAGATATCTTTTATCATGCACCAGAGTGTCAAAGATTCAAGTTAACCAACTGCGCTTGCTACTCTTCGACAATCTTTTCTAGCAGTCTAAATTGTAGTACCAATTGCTTTTTAATTGAAAAAGTTGATGAGTTCAAGTACCTCGGGTTAACTATTGACTCAAATTTGTCCTTCACAAATCATACTGTTGCTTTAAAAAAATATTTTCGCTATACGCTAAGAAATTTTTTCTATTTGAGAAGCGTTTGCTCTTCAAAATTACTAGCAACTATATATTATGGAGTATTTCATTCCAAATTGCAATACGGTATCAGCTGCTGGGGTGGTGCTTACTTTAACAAGATTCAACCTTTATTGACCCTCCAAAAATACACTGTGAGAAAAATATGCTTTAAACATCGTCTGCATCACAGTCTTCCACTATTCCGTGATTTGAGGATTCTTCCCATCCGTCATCTTTACTGCTTTAAAGTACTCAAGGCTTTTTTTGTTAAGTCCGGCAATCTGAATTTTAGAATCCTTGACAGTCATAATCTTCGCGGTAATTTTTCAAATGTAGTTACAGTACCGACTTTCCGCACCACAGCTTTTAGAAATTTTTACGCGGTGTCTTCTTGTCGATTATTTAATAAACTTCCACTTTCATTAAGAATAATCAGCTCACTTGTTGAATTTTTAAAAAATTTAAAAACTTGGTTACTGAGTCTAGAATTTAATGATGTTGAAACTCTCTTAAATGTCGAGAATTAGATAGTTTTATTTAATTTACAAACTCTCAAACTCCAATATATTTTTGTTTTTAATTTATTAATTTATGTATTTTTCCTAGTTTTTGCCTGTTTTTGCTTTCGTTTTCAGTTTATTTGCATTCTGTTTTTGCTTCTTGCACAGTTTATTGATTTCTTGTTATTTTTCTTGTTCTCTTCGTTTTTTAAATAATTTGAATAAAAAATAATTAACTAAAATAATTTAAATAAAGTAATCAATATTGTTTTTCAAGGGTCACCCCACCCATAACTTATTTATAATGTTTTTCGATATTGGAAATAGGCATTTAATACTATTTATTTTTTATTAAATACACAATGTCTTTAATGTTTCTCAGTTGATTTTATGTAGTAAAACATCGATATTGTTATATAAATCTATTTATGTTAAATATTCTCTTGGGATCATTAATAAATAAACTTAACTAACTAACTAACTTAACCCTGGGTAATATACAGGGTGGGACAAAAGTAATGTCATAATAAGAATTGGCAGCCATTTTGTGAGAAATGAAAAGAATTGGGTCCTGTTTTTACAAAAAGATTACTAGCAGGTGTAAGATTGATATCGGTCAAATGACCTCCTCCTGAGTTGATGCACATTTGTGCTCGTTTCACGGCATTTTGAATTGTTGCTCGGGAAACATCTGGCTTCAAATTGGTGATTTCTTCTTCCATGTTGGCATTCAACACTTTCAAGGTTTATGGTTTCTTGTGGTAAACATAAGCCCCAATAGAAGAAGTCTGGCGCCGTCAGATCTGACGATCTTGCTGGTCAGTTTGAATAGGAGATAACATGGCCCGGAAATTGGTGATTCAAAATCTCATCGTTGCCCGAGCTGTGTGAGCGGTCGCTCCGTCCTGCTGGAACCAACAATGTTCGAGACCCAATTCAGCGACTAAGCAAAAAAAAAACCAGCTTAACATCTGTAAGTAGCGCTCACTATTTATGGTTACGTACGGTGGTGTCCTCGGCGTTCTCAAAAAATAAGGTTCAATAACTTTTTCACTGCAAATGCCACACCAAACAGTCACTTTGAGTCGATACAATAGATTTTCGTGCATTTCTTGTTGATTCGCCTTGCCCCAGAAATGCAAATTTTGTTTATGCACTTATCTGATTTTGGATAGGAAATTATGCTCTTCTTGCACCAGCAAACAGAGCATGGGAGTAAGTTAACCTCACTTGATGGTCAGCAGGCAGCAATTGGTGAAAGGTTTGCACTTTATAAGGAAACATCTTCAGTTCTATCATAGAAATTCAACGCGACGAATGTCTGCTGATGCTAAATTGTGTGCATCAAAGTCTCGTCGATGTTTGTGAACCCTCTGGGATGTCCTTGACCAACGCAATGGTCTCTCGGTCGAACGAGTAATACTTCTTGCGACATCTCTAGTGGACCCAGTTTGCAAGAGACGCTTAGCCAAATGCTTAGTTGTTCGCGCACAAGGTGCACGACGGCGAAATTCACAACAGACCGGTCGTTGGTCATTTTACACAAAAATCTCAAAGAACAATGACATTTGACGCGGTTTGCAAACATTATGGCACATTCACATTATGACACTACTTTTGCTTCACCCTGTACTTGTGGCCCAAAACACCATGTCTTCTTCCAATGTGGCCCAGGGAAACGAAAAGGTTGGGACCCTTGCTATACAGCATCGACTAATCACCTTGCCACTAATCAATATCGATATCAATTCTTAAATTGCACCATGACGGTCGGACACCCGCTACTTGTATTTACAAGTACATATGTCATCCGTTCGATGTCAGAGATTCACCCACATTGCACGCTATATTCTGCGAGAAGTCATAAATTAAGAGGATCCATTTGCTCGACCGCGTTGGCGGTGTAACAATATTCAGTGGCGTACGACGTACGAGTACTCGTACACATGACGCCGCCATCAGTCGGTCGTTGGCTACTTTACATACGAGTACGAGTATTTTACATATGCATGTATGTATGTTCATGTAAAATCACTTATGATGCACTTTCATGCTCCTACTCCTACTCCTGCTCGTTGTCGGTGTGGTGGCAAAAGATGCAATCAATGACAAGTTGTACGCCGGCTGCGGTGCGGTGTTCTCTAAACTATGTATAACCGTGTCGTTCGGGGTGTGATAGTACACACAAAATAATTCACAGTGTGATGATTTTCTGTACTTGCCAGAGTTTAACAAGGCATCGATTCATATGATTCAGATTCAACGATTTATTTATGAAGCACCGAGTAGGAAGAGCAGATACAATGGCGGAGACACAGCACGAGATGATGAGTGAGTTGCGAACGACTGCTGTTGTCTGGGTCATACGTGACTTACTGCAGTATTTGTTATTTTCTGTTTTTATTTTTTATTGGTACTGCATGGATGGGTTGAATAATAATTGGATTGTGCTTTAGTGCTCCAGTGAACCTTAAATACGTACGATTTAATTGAATGTAATGAGATACGAGTAGGTACATTGGTGGGTTAGATTTATTTAGAATTTTTAACCTTCACAGGAAATAATGGGATTTTTAGTCGAATGGAACACAAAGAAGACGGTCAAATATGAGATGTGACATTATGCTTTTAAAATTTCGGATTAATTGTACAAAACTTGGACGTTTCCTAGAACTCTATATTGGTGTAGATTGTACTAAATTTTTGGGCCAGAGCTACAGTTAATTTTTTCAGAATCCGAATGATTGAATGAATTATTTCCAAATTTTAATTGGACCATTGAAATACATACATAATTGAAAAACTACATGCAGACAAAATAAATAACAGATGTACATTGTAGAGTGCTTATCGAAAAATTTTGCTCAAACCTTTTCTTACTCTTTCGGATGGCAGTTCTTGGAATTTATGTGAGCTACTATTTTTTTTGCACTATGGTTTTTTGCACTATGTAGCATAATGTCGTTCAATTAGTGCATGAAAGTCGATGTAGTTATGAATTAGAGGTCCATTTAGCTCGTGATAGCCGTCCAAGATAAATCAAAGAACATAATTTAAAAACAAAAATGTGGGCAAAATCAGTTCGGAGTATAAATCTAATATTTTGTGTCTGTCAGGTCTATATTTAACAACCAGTCAAATTTTTGAGAAAGATTTAATGTAGCTCAACGAACTGTGGCATGTAATATACAAAAATATCATGAGACCGGGACTACCAGCAGAAGGAAAGGCTCTTACTTACTTAGTTGGCGCTACAGCTCGAGGTGAACCTGCTCCATCTCCTCCATCAAGATCGAATAACTCCGGGAAAAAAAGTCCGCCGGGAGTGCCGCAGCGCGAAAATCAGGACTTAGCGAAATATAAAAGCTTTGAGGAAGAAAATAAAGTACTCCGAATAAAGCTTAACGAAATGGATCTACTCTATCAAGATCTTAAGAAAGAGATAGATCTATTAAAAGAAGAGAATAAGGTTCTAAAGAACACACACTCGCAGAAAGAGCGCGAATGTGCTCCAGCACTATTAGATAGTCGGGAGTACCACACCGATGAAGAAGAGCTAGCACGCGAAACGAATCGGGTCCCTAAGAAAAGACCTACTAAAAAACGGAGAGCCGGTTCTTCGCCCGAAGTCGTGCCCTTAAACGAAGAAAGGCGTAAAGAACTGCAAGAAAATCAACGTAAAACGCAATTTCGTTTACCGCCACCAATAAACATCGTCGGGATAACGGAATATAATAAGTTGCATAGCCTCCTTAAAGGAACGATAACATCGAAATTTAAGGTCACATCTTTGAGGAATAATGCGTGGAAGATTAACGTCGATGACCATGACGACTATCGCGCACTGTCCCAGAAACTTAATATCGATAAGATTCAGTGGTATACTTTCGAAATCAAGTCAGAAAGGCCACATCGTGTTATAGCAAGGGGACTTCACCCCTCGTGCACAAAAGAAGAGATTATGAGCGACCTTCAAGACAAGGGCTTTAAAATTCTTGATGCCGTTAATATCATCAAGAAGGAGAAGCAACAATCCGAAATAGATAAGGACATCTTGGTAAGGCGTGGACTTCCGCTTTTTATGCTAACATTCGATAAAGCTGATAGTATCGACGATATTTATCGAATTAAAACCATATTGAATATCGTGGTCAAAATCGAGCCCATGCGTAGAAATTTAAAAATAATTCCGCAGTGCAAACGTTGCCAAGGATTCAATCATACGCAAACGTATTGCAAAAAAGAACCACAGTGTGTGAAATGCGCCGGAAATCACCTCTCCCAAGACTGTCGAGTAAACAAGCAAGCCTCTGCAATCTGTGCTAATTGTAAGGGAAAGCACCCGGCAAATTATAGAGGCTGTGAAGTAGCCAAGGAGTTGCAAAAACGAAGAGATACACTCCATAAGCCTCAAAATAAAATAATAAAACCGCTAACTAAGGCAAATGGTAAGATCGCTCAGGAGAACGTAAACAAACAAAAACCATCGGGTACAGAGCGGAAGAAGGCGGTGATAGCAGAAAAGCCCTCGACTTCTGGTCTTAAAATAAATGGTAATGAAAAGCCATTAGAAAAGACATCGGGTAATAGCCCTCGGACAGCAGGAGTGCAGACCTACGCCCAGGCTGCAGCATCCGAAAAATCAAAAAACCTCGAAATCCCGACGGACCCTGCTTCTCAAGTTTTCTCAATTATTCTCGCAAAACTTGAAGAGCAAAGCAAAATAAATAAAATTATTCTCGATAGGTTGGTTAAGCTCGAGAGTTATTCACGGAAAACGCGTACTTCACCTAGAATATGAATGAAAAAAGAATGTTAAAAATATGTACTTGGAATGCAAACGGACTTTTGCAAAAACTTGACGAATTGGAAATATTCATGCGAGAAAAAGATATTGACATTTGCTTGATTTCTGAAACTCACGTGAAAAAGGAATCGCATTTAAAAATAAAAGGCTATACTGATTACCACGCTTGTCACCCTTCGGGCAAAGCAAGAGGCGGATCTTCCTTGTTTATTAAAGACTGCATTGAACAATGCGAAGACCTAAAGATAGAGCTTGAAACTCTGCAACTGTGCACAATTCGAGTTAAAAATAGTCAGCGTACTATTAAAATCTCATCTATCTACTGTCCACCGCGTTCCGCGCTTGAAAAAAGTGATTTTACTAACTTATTTAAATCGCTGAAACCTAATTTCATTATTGGCGGCGATTTTAACGCGAAACATACGTTCTGGGGCTCTAGATACATCTCGCAAAAAGGTAGAATGCTCTATGGGGCAGGTATGGAGTACAGTTGTGATTTCCATTCGACGGGCAAACCGACTTACTGGCCAGCTGATACTTTGAAAATACCTGACCTGATCGATTTCTTCGTGGTGAAAGGAATATCGAACAACCACATAAAAGTTGAAGAAAGCTTTGATCTGTCATCTGATCATTCCCCAATTATTTTGACATTGAGCGAAAAACTATTATATAACCGAGAGCCGGCGAAATTAAGCGGTAGAACAACTAACTGGGAAGGCTTTAGGAACGAAATCGAAGTAAATGTTGAACTGAGCGTACCACTTACGACACCCTATGAACTTGAGGTTGAAGTCGATCGCTTCGTTGAGATAGTACAGCTCGCCTCTTGGAATAATACGCCCAATCCAAGAAAAACGCCTGACAAATACGGTCTACGATATCCTTCTGAAATAAAAGAATTAATCAGGGAAAAAAGAAAAGCGCGTAAAAGATGGCAACAGAGTCGTGCTCCACAGCATAAAACATATCTGAATCGTCTTTGCAATTTGTTAAAGAATAGCATTAAGGATTTTAAAAATCGTGCGATAGGCTCTTACCTTGAAAGGTTAACAGCAAAAAAAAATTCCAATTATTCCCTTTGGAAAGCCGTAAAAGGCACCAAAAGGCCCAAAATCCCTGCGCCGCCACTTAAAATAAATCAAAATGAATGGGCAAGGGAAGATAAAGAAAAAGCGGATATTTTTGCCGGCCATTTGGAAGAAACCTTTAAACCGAACGTTGGTCAAGTGGTTCATGACAACATCAACATCACAAGGATGGTAGTTCCACCATCTGACGATTTAACGCGCAGATCTGCGACGCTTAGAGAACTCGAACGTGAGATCGCGAAACTAAAACCTAAGAAAGCTCCTGGTTATGATTTGATCACCGGAGAAATTCTCAAAGTCTTACCTAGAAAAGCATTAATTAAGCTTCTCCATATTATAAATGCTGCACTCAGATTAAAACACGTGCCCAGCCAATGGAAAGTTGCGGAAGTCATAATGGTTTTAAAACCAGGAAAACCGTCATATGAAGTAAAATCATACAGACCAATATCGCTTCTTCCCGTCATATCCAAAATTTTCGAGAGGATATTGCTAAGGCGTCTCCAACCGGTTATAGAAGAAAATAATCTAATACCTGACCACCAGTTTGGGTTCAGAAGTAAGCATTCGACGATTGACCAGGTGCATAGAATTACTAACGTAATCGAAAAAGCACTAGAAGAAAAAAAGATATGCTCAACCGTATTTCTTGACGTCTCGCAAGCCTTTGATAAGGTGTGGCACGATGGCTTGAAATGCAAACTACGACAAGTACTTCCCGCAAACCTATACGAGATTTTGAATTCATATCTCGGGAATAGACTCTTCCGTGTTAGAAATGGAAACGAATACTCAGAGCTCAAAGAAATTTCGGCCGGCGTACCGCAAGGAAGCGTTCTGGGGCCGCTTCTCTATCTGTTATATACTCGTGATATACCGAAAGAAGATGGCACTATCCTTGCTACGTTTGCCGACGACACCGCTATCCTAGCGGTAGGTAAAACAATCGAGGAAACGACTGCCAAACTGCAAAACGCATTGAATAAAGTAAATGAATGGACGAGGGACTGGCGGATCGCCCTTAACGGAACTAAATCTGTTCACGTGAATTTCACTTATAGAAAAATTAATGACTTGCCAATTTTTATAAATTTGGCCCGAATTCCCATTGCAAATGAAGCCAAATACCTGGGAATGACACTTGACGCAAAGCTGAAGTGGAATTCGCACGTGAAAATGAAACGTAAAGAATTAGAAGTCAAATATAGAGAAATGTACTGGTTAATCGGGAAACATTCCCACCTCAGTTCCGAGAACAAACTGCTTTTATACAAGCAAGTGCTAAAGCCGGTGTGGACCTACGGTATACAACTTTGGGGTTGTACCAAGAAAACAAATGCCAATATTTTACAGACCTTTCAAAATAAAGTGCTAAGAGAAATTGTCCAAGCACCGTGGTATGCTAGAAACGACGATATCCACAGGGATCTCGGAATTCCGACAATCGAAGCTGAAACTAGAAGCTTCGCGCGAAAACATAGAAACCGACTAATCGGACATGTTAATAATACAGTCCTACTTATTTTGGATGAGAGCAATTTATTGCGCCGACTACAAAGGACAAAACCTTTCGACTTGGCGAGATAAGGATTAACCGCATCTAAATTGCGGAACATGCAGGATCTTTCATTGGAAGGTAACCTGCCAAACGTTTATATTTCGTGATAGAAAAATTGCTTGATAAGTAGTATAACTTAGTTGCAGTATCTAACAAATTTATATCGAAGGGTGGTGTTTTTGGTCAGTAAGAATCTGACACTACTATGAGCACGCGCTTGCTATTCTCATAGTGTCTATGGAAGATTTTCACCTACCCTCGGAAAAAAAAAAAAAAAAAAAAAAAAAAAACGAATGGAAGGGACCTACAGTTTTTTGCCGACTCCGAACGGCTAGTTGAGAAGCTCATTCGTGACAAATGATACTCTTTGATGCTTGTCAGACATTCGAAAGAGGTGGGCACCGTGAAAAACTTTTTAGGTGTTTGCGGCGGGATTCGAACCCAAGACCGCTGGCTCAGTAGTCCGACGCACTAACCACTTGCGCTACGGTGCCCGAAGGAAAGGCTCTGCGAGGCCAAAAAAGACGACCCCAGTGGAAGATCGTTTTTTGTGCTCCAGACCCGTCGGCATCGGTTCAAGACTTCAGTGGATATATAAAATGATCCATTTCGAGCTACACAAAAAAAAGTACAAGCCCGCTTAATGAGAAAAAGGCTTGTAAAAGGTGGACTTAGACCACTCAAGCCAGTATTAAAGCCGGATTTTCCAAAAAGAGTCAGAGAAAAACGATTAATTTGGACTGAGAAACATCTTAATTGGTTTCAAGATATGAGGACAAATGTTTTCTTTTCCGGCTAATCCAAGCTTAAGCTGCATGTTCAAAATGGGAGGATTCTTGCGCGAAGAGAACCAATGGAAAGACTGAGCTCTGAATGCATCTTACGGATGCCTGGAAAACTGAAGGTGTGCCGGTCTGGGGATGCTTCTCTGGAGATGGAGAAGGCATAATGGCCCCTTTAGAATCAAAAGACCCTACAGCAGTTTATCTACGAGTCCTAGAATATCACCCTTATCGTGGAATCCTCTGGATCGGAGATTCCCTTCACTTCTTCGATTGACTTTTTACTTTAGCTTGGCATCGTAGGATCCGTCGGTGAAGTTTCCTTACCGACGTGAATGTCCAAAAGGAAGTGACTTTAACTTGGCATCGTAGGATCCGTCGGTGAAGTTTCCTTACCGACGTGAATGTCCAAAAGGAAGTGTCTCTGTCAAGCAGAATTTATGACAGCAAAGTGAATTTGTGTTTTGGAATCGTCTTTCGGATGTACTCTGCTCAGTGTCGCTGATCTTGCGGTACAACATATGTATAGGGTTGGGGACAAAATCCCGAAAACCAAAATCCCAGAAACCCAAAATCTCGAAAATCCAATATCCCGAAAATCCAAAATCACGAAAAGCCAAAATCCCGAAAAATTATATAAAATGCAAAATTTGCGCAAATTTTTCATTTTATATAATTTTTTGAGATTTCGTTTTCGGCACCTTTTTTTTAAAGGAAAGTAGACAAATGTTTGTCCATTCCCGTTGGCATAAGTGTTGTAATATTGTACAATTCGCAATGTGCATTCAGTTGTGTTGATCTCTGATAGATAGCTGATAGATTAGATTTTAGTTTCACACATTGGCTTATACTGGTCGCTCTCTAGAAGAAGAATTCCGTGTGAAAACATGTACTTATATCGAAAATAATTTCCGGTGAAATACAAGAATAAAAAAATATAAAGATAAAAAAATATTTTTTTAAAAACAAGCTTTAATGAAGTATAAAGTAAAAAAATAAATTTTTTCCGAGTCACCAATGTGTGACTATAAATTAAGGCTTCGGGCGCTCAGGCACAAGACAACACATACACGATGTGCAACGAGGATGAAGAATTAGCAGAACACATTTTGTGTCACTGTTACTGTTTAGTTAGACCTCGTCATCGTCATTTAGCCAAACTTTAATTTATAGTCACACATTGGTGACTCAAAATTTAAGTTGATACCCATATTAAGGAGGTCGTGAAGATAACGGTAATCCTCCATCTTATGGCTTCCGCCATATTAGATTTACAACGTCATAAAATATACTTACTATATTGTATGAGATTTTATTCGTCAAACCCTTCTTTTTGATATCCATGTCATGCGGGTTGTGAAGAAAAAAGTAATCCACCATCTTATGGCATCCACCATATTGAATTTAGAATCTCGTCACTTAGCTAATCGTATTCTACTTGTCAAATCCTTTCATTTGATACCCATATTTAGGAGGTCGTGAAGATAATGGTAATCCTCCATCTTTGGGCGTCCGCCATATTAGATTTACCAGATCATGAAATATACTATATTGAGTTGTCACCGGATAATAATCGGATATCTGGAAGTGGGTGTAAAATCCAATCCCAGACTCCGCCCTCACAAAAATTGAAGTTAAAAAGCGTTCGCCATATTGGATTTACAACGTCATCAAATAATCCATATTGTATTGTGTACGGAACTATATACGTGTGCAAAATTTCAGGATGATCGGATATCTGGAAGTGGGTGTAAAATCGATTCCCAGATTCCATGCTCACAAAAGTGAAATTAATATAAAGCTTGTAAAAAAAAGGCTACGTTATTAAGAAAAAAAAAATTCAAAAATTGTACGTGGATTGTAACGAGTGTACTGAAATAAGTTTTCAATGGGAATTGGGTTCGATATGAACTTGCATTAGATATTACTTTGTCAAAGATCGTTTCTTAAATGTTGTTTGTCAATAAGACTTGAACTCTTTTGTTATATTTTATTTATCTGAAGTTTGTTATTTTATTTAAATATGTTAAATAAGTTTTCTTCTATTTTTTTTCCCACAAACAAACTTTTATTTTCAATTTCGGGATTTTGGATTTTCGGGATTTTGGATTTCCGAGATCTCGAATTTTCGGGATTTTGTGCTTTCGGGAATTTAGTTTTCGGCATTCTGTCCGACTCCCATATGTATCTCGTATTTCTCTGATGGTTTCGTAGCCGACATTGCGTGCATGGACGGCCTTCGGCTTGCCTACGAATCCTTTCCGGGGAAGCATGTTCGTTTGCGACAAAACAACTTCATTCACTTCAACAGTCTCGTTTAATTTCAGTCCTTGCGTTTCCAGTTTCCTGTTTTTCGTTTTCTACAAGGTTTTTTTTACAAGGTTTTTTTTACAAGGTCTAGTAATAACTAATAACAACTATCATTCTCAAAGTTCCATAAAAGAAAGAAAGTGCCCCGTCGTTCTCGAGGCTAATTAGTAGCGGTCATTCCTTGTCCCACTTTTCCATATCATTCAGTCTAAAACCATAACATAATCGGTATTCATCGAGCAGAATATTATTGACACACTTTGAACGGACCTCAATCAACACAAATCACCCATAGACTATGGAGAAATCTTCGCAAGGGCTGACCACAATCTGGTACCAATTTCTTTCACTTGAGAAGAACCATAAAAATGTTAACCTCAGTGAATTTCCCAATACTCAAAAGCAGATGTCATTTCTAAAATCATGCTTTGACACCGAGCAACTACGGCTGCCAAAAATTGATCCACCAGAGTCCGCTAGAAAGACCATCAACCATGTGTCAATTGAATTAATTACCATCGTCCACATTGTTATTTGCTTTGGCAGCAGCGCAGCTCACTGGTGTTAGGAACAAAATATAAATTCTCTCATGCTAAAGCCATACACTCATCATCTCTTCTGGCAGTGGAACCGACCGAACTACACACCACGCCACCACAAGACACAACCACGGCACGGCATTGAAGAGTGTATGCGGTTAGCTAGCGGCTCTTGCATTCACGATTCAGCTGAAATTCTAAGAAATCCACAGCGCTAGCTGCCAGCTAGAGGACTGTCAGCGGATGAGTCAAGCGCCTAAACATATCGGCTATGTAAGCGCAGAGGCGATTGTCTTCGGTTTTTTTTTTTTTTTCTTTATTTTTGAATGCAAATCCAAGAGAGCCGTTTTTGCACTCGTTGTGTAACACTGCGATATGAGTGTTTTAGTTGCTTATTTATATACAAATGTAACGCTTGCAGTGAATATTTAAAAACACTGTCGTCGGTGTGATCGTGTTTGTGGATTAACCATGGCGTTTTTTTTTTGTGTGTGACGGACTGCTTTTCGATGTTTACGATTTGTCAGACGATACGACGCTACCAATGGCATGACATCTAGGGAACATCTTCACCGGGTGTTGTTGTTTGAATATTTACATACCTATGTATGTATATAGCCACCGCGGTTGACTGGAAATGTTCACGATTAAATTGTTTACAAATTGTGATTGGGAATCGATTGATGGTTAAAGAGGTGAGAGTGTCAATGTTTGCATTAGGTCATGAGAAAAGTAAAACACAGCTGTACCACTGCTGTTATATGTAGGTATCTCTAAAGATATTCGCCAAGCCATTGATAGGGACAAAATGTCTTTTTTAGTTTTACTAGACTTCTCTAAGGCGCGTTTGATACGGTTGATCACTCAATTTTGTGTCGCAATTTTTCTGAGATCTGCATAGCCCTGCGCGGTAAAGTAAGTGTTCTCGTACTTAACACACAGATTTCAAGCTGTATCAATCAATTCCTATCGGACACTCTTCCAATCGTCAGTGGTGTTCCTCAGGGATCCATATTAGGGTCGTTATTTTTCTCTTTATATGTCGATGATCTTCCCAGTTTTATCAAAATTAGCTCATTGCAGTTGTTTGTATGCTGATGATGCTCAGCTCCTATTAAGTTGTCCTCTGGGTTTAATAGAGCACGCTGTACAGTGTACAGGGTGTGTCATTTAGTATGGCAAAAAAAAAGATAGTTTTTTTTTTTAATCTCATACCTCGCAAAAGTTGCATTGGGATCCTAGGTGTCAGAATATGTGAAAAAAGTTCCAAGTTAAATGTACTTTTGGCTCCCTCAAATTGGTTGAAATTTCGTAAAAAACCGTTTTTAGTGCTATGTTAAGCCATTGCTCGGATATGGTTTAGTGTTAATTTTTGCTAAACAAATTACTTAAAATTAATAAACATAAAGTTGATTTGGAAATAAAATTAAAAAACATCTATATTACATATTTTTATATTCAATACCTACTGCTGGGCGCAATACGTTAAACGGTGTGGAGAATAAGAGGTTGTAAAAATGTATTTTTTCTTAAATCTTTTTGTTAGTTGATAAATATTTTAAAATTGAATATATTTACTTTATTTGAACCTAGTTTAACTAGTTTTTGAGTATAGATGTAAAAAAAAAATTACACGCCAATAGCCTATTTCTTCAATTTCTTCGAAACTTCAAGGTCATTGAGGGAGCCAAAAGTACTTTCCAAAATGAAAACTATAGATGTAGTAATTAATTTTAATCATCAATACAACTTTTGAGAACTATTAGACATGAAAATTCTAAAGTTGAAAAACATGACACACCCTCGGTGTACACTCCATAAATGATGATCTGGCTGGTATAATGGTCACATCGAAATGTTTTGCTATTAAATCATACGTGTTCTCGCGTAAGCCGCTAGATCTGACTTATTTTGTTACTTTTACTCTTAACAATGCTTGACTTAGGGTGAATTCATAATTGTAAACATTTTGCTGTAAATTTACCTCAACAAAATCTATATACATTTATGAACGCAACTTCTGCAGCATTCAGTTCGCAGCCGTGTAGCAAAATAAAATAAGCTGCAAATTTGCACAACAAAAGCGGTAAATTGACATTTATGAACACAAGTGATGCCGGAACGCTCGCAATGGTCATGCAGTTTTTCTACGTTGCATTGTTGCGGTTTTTCTAAAATTATGAACTCACCCTTAATAATGTCGCTTTTAATTGCATTTTGCGATAAGTTTTTGGATTACGTAAATTTGATCGAGTTTCGCGATATTCCAGGGAACTATATAATATGACCTGTGATCACATCATACAGTTTCGAACTCTTTGCACTTTGCCCTTTGTCGGACATTCTTTTATCACATCAACCAGCCAATATCTTTGAAAAAATAAGATTCGCCTCTTCAAACAGATCTTGAGATTTGAATTGAGATTTTTATTGGTTTTTAAGACATCAATTTTTATAATTTTCCGCGAAGCCTGGGTTTTCTGCAGATGGTTGAATTTCATAAATGTTTAATCTGCCCAATTGATTCCCCTCGGCACTCTTGTTTAATATCTGAGCGACACGCCACACGGTTGTGGAACTCCTTTCAGCGCTCTCTCAGAAGGATAACTAACACAGCTAAACTTAAGAATGAACTCAAAACGTATCTATCTTTAAGCTCCTTAAATTCTTGAAACTAGTTTTTTTTCTGCTTAGTTTTTTTAAATTTTTCTTTTTTGTATGTACCTACATACCCATTCTTTTTTTAATCAAAACCTGAATTCTTCATTATATAACTCATATAGCTTTCTCTTCCAATTATACCTTTTTTTCTAGTGTTCTTATATTGTGTACTTATCACTAAATTATAAGATATTATATCCTCCTATGATAAGTAAGTAGCTATGAAATAAGTAAAATAAAATAAAAAATAAATAAAAAAATATAAAGACCTCCGCTGCACAGGAACATTAATATGTATTTGTACCGTCAAGTTGCCAAACATTGACCGAATCTCAGCTTCGAATGCATGTGATATCTGTATATATCATGTATAACCGGATTTATTTATTCTATACTAGGGGCTCCATTTCGTACCATAGAATTCATAAATTTATTTAAACCAAAAATACGATTTTAAACTAGTTTTTAACCAAAAACTGAGTGGTCAATGTTTCACTACCCTTAGTCTAACTTCGACCATACCTTGTATGTATTTTGAAATTTAACATAATTTTTCTACTAAAAATTAACTTATTTTATTAATATTAATGTTTTTTTTTAAAGTAAGTTAATTAGGAATAAAAAGATTCTATTAAAAATGTTGAAAACTGAAAATTTGAAATTATCGGTTCTATAAAACGGCTGGACAAAAGTGTGGTCAGTGTTAGAAAATACGTATGTCTAACTTTGACCAGGCCGGCCAATGTTTCACATACGCCACCGGTCAAAGTTAGCCATTATTATTAATCACTTTTTTTAAAATTAATCTTAAAAACATTAAAAAGCGCAAAATATTTGATTAAAAAAAGACTAGTCTTAAAGAAAATAAATTGAACTATAGGCCAGTCAAATCTTACAAAAAAAAGACAAAAAATCGCAAGACGCGATGTAAAGCTGCATTTTTGGTATGTTATTTGGACCCCTTAGGGGGGCGTAAAACTATGTTTTGCAAGCAAAAAAAAAGTAGTGCTACCTGTGCAAGACGTGGAAAACTGCAATATTTTCAGACTTTTTTCAGTTTTTGCAGTTATATTCAAAAACTATGGGTTTTTTGACATTAGTTGACACCATCATTTTGAGATGGTTAAACTTGATACAATTTAAGACCACCCACAGCTCCGTATGTTTAATAGTTTTGTGATATATGTGCTTCCAAAAAATGTTTTCTTTTTCAAAAATATTGAAATATTGAGTCTTGCTTATGCTTTCGGCCGAATATTGGCATAACCGCTCATTCTTAGAGAAAAATTGTGAAAAATAAAGTCTTACTTACTTAATTACATTGCATTTAAGCACAAAACAAAAAAAAAATAAAAATTGCAACACTACAAGTTTCAAAATATGAGCCTAATCTATCATTATACATATTGTGGGTATTATGTGAAAAAATAATATATATAAAGTTTCTTAGTCTATTCAGTCGGGTAGCAGTCGCTGCTGGTTACTGTTCCAGCCCCATTTGGGTGGTTCTTTGTCTACCCCCAACCACTCCTGAACCTGGTGGTATGTTCGATATTTATGTTGAGCTGCAGCCTCTTTAGTTTTCTTGTAGCTCTGTATAGAGGAGGAGTCACTAGCACTTCTTACTTTCGCCGTTACGAAATCTTCGTGCGATTAGCTTCCAACGCCAAGGTTCACTTGGCTCGCCTGCCCCAAACTTAGTAGTTTTTCTGTCATCTCTGAACGAATAGAGCATTTATATCAAACCATAATAGCAGATGTAGGTATTAAAATAGGTCGGAAGAATCAATTTAAAGAAATTTGTTGTTTTTCGGCCAAAGTTACACCACCGGTCAAAGTTAGACCAGTTGACGGAAGTTATTTTGTTTAAATCATTTACCAAAATAATCGTAAAAGATTTTTGAGAAAAATTAAGACTCTCAACATCATCGTTTCATTTCATCTTGTTTCGTAGTTTTCAGTTAGTTTTTCCCGTAGTCGGCAGTTCCCCTACTTTATTTGCCAACTCAAAGGCGAACTCGTTACCTTCTACAACATTCTGCATGATGCTATAAGCATTATTCGGCAGCTCCTGACTAGTGCCGACCTGGTAGTTAACGATTCTAGCGCCTTAAGCGCAGCCTGATTGTCAATGTAAATTACAGTATCCTTGCCGGATATTCGTTTCATTATCAGGACCTCTGCAGCCCTAAGAACGGCTTAAACTTCTGCCTAAAAGAGGCTGCAGGCATCTGGGCGTCTTAACCCTTTGACTCTTGAATTATTTTGGGCAGTATTAAAATGTTTTTGAGAACATCCAGTTGTTGATTGAGCCTTAAATATGAACTGATATCAAATTCAAGGTTCTGTGCTTCCTGGTTTGGCCGCTAGGAGGTGTCGACTCCAGGCAACAATTGTCTTCCTGAGCTCAAACTAAAAGTTTTTTTTTTACTTTAATTTTCTCATCTCATTGTCTGACATATTTTGAAAATAAAATCCACTTGCTACTAAAAATTTGTTTTGTTTTGAGTATTTTTTTTTTTATTTTTGCTCAATCACTCTGCAAATTTTTTTTACACTTTTATTTTTTTTGTAATTACAACGAAAAACAGCTAGAATCTGATCACTCGCAATGCTAATGTCATGAGATTCACTTACAATGTACTCACAACAAATCAACCTGTCGTGTGAAAAAAACAGTTAAGAAAAAAGAAAAATAAGTTTTGAGTATTTCAATGTTAAAGAGTGTGTACGCAATTGTGGCCACCATTAGTCAAAGGGTTAAGGATACTCTTAGCACTGTGTTTATGCAAAAGATACCAGACCCCGTATCGTTTAAAGTTTTAAATCCGTCCGTGAAGACTGCAGTGTCTGTATGCCGAGCAACTGTAGGTATTATGGACGAATCTTGCCGTAAAAATAGAAAAGAAACAAAAACAAACCAAAAAAAAAGAAACCGCCCTTATCGAGAAACGAACCTTGGTCCTACAAAATGAAAAGCCGAGGCGATATGCACTGAGCCACAGCCCTATTAAAAATTCATATGTTTCTCTGGTAACAGTTTTGAAACGCACAAAAATCTCCATACAAACATCAAGCGGTTAGACATATTAATGTCAAAATAAATAAAAAATAAAAGCTTCCAAGCGAGAAACTTCCTATTTTTAATTAAAATTTTTATAATTAGATTAGACAAAAAAGCATTAAATTAAATCCTAATGCACGTGCTGTCCAAAATCCCATTATACACGTTAAACAAAAAAAAAAAACTTGATTGGCTTCCGTAACTAACACAATCCAGCCCCCCCACTGGGTGGAGTCAAAATGAGAACCACCACCCACCCCACTGCAAAAATTTTAACAAAACAGGAACCGTCAAATCACGTTTTATCAACGTAATCTTATCACTGCTGGAATTTCAATCGTGCTGGGGTAACTTGTACAGGACACACACAGCACCGGTGTTGTACACACTATCTGGACAGGTTAATTGAAATATGAAAGAACTCTGTCCCGGATCTGGTAATTACTAAAATTATTATTATTATGAATCCGATAATGATATCGATCGATAAAACGCAAAACTACGTTATCGTTGATTATTATTTTACAAGACTTTGGTCAAAACAATCATCGTTTCGAAATAAACGCTGTCTAATGGTTGATTATATACGACTTGACAGTTGGATGTGACGATTGCTTGAAAAGGTCATCTGTCAGATTGGAGAGGAATAAGAAAATAATTCTATTCCCATCACAGTTGTGAGTCAACTGTTAAACGACATAAAATTCATACGATAAGTCCAAAATATAGGTCGTGATCGTGATCATCTTATCATATGTGGTACATCGACTGTCAAATGTCAAATTCAGCTTCTCTTGTGTCATTGTAGACTTTGCTCCAAGACGTTTTTGATAGAACAAAACAAGAATATAAAAATATTAGGTACTAATTAATGTGCCACTAAGATAAGAATGTGTGAACTTGTTTTGTTGTTGTGATTTTTTTTTTTTTTTTTGGAATCCATCCCCCCACTGGCACTGTGATGCAAGTTCAATCTCGAAGGTCGCAGTTCTGCCTGATGAATAATGATTCATTTGTATTCCTCTTTATGATTTATTAGTCTCTGTGAACTTTTTTTTTGTTTTAGGGGCAAAGCAAAAAACAAACAAACAGAAAAAGAATGTTAATGGGAGGAAGAGGAAGATGATTACAAATAGAATTCAATAATTTTAATTAATCATAGACTATATAATATTCTAGTGATTAATTCAGTGGAAGGACAAATGTATTCTGCTGTTTCCCCCCTATGGCAAAGTTTAGTTTAAATTAATTTATCCTTGCGAACGAAGCTAGTGTGTATCGTCCAGCAAAGCGATAGGAACATTCGTCCGTTCATGCGCTCGGTTATTACCTTATTTCCTGAAGCCAATTAGAGAGACGAGTAAATTAACATTTCGTGTCTACTTAACGCCTGGACAAGAAGCACGAAAAGCAAAGCAACGACAAAACCACACAAAACAAATTCAAATGGTTTGTGTAGGAAAAAAAAACGTTAATTTTATGATTTGATTTAATTGCAAGATTACGACCTAAAAATTGAATTAAAGTTGGATTTGTTTTTTAAGTTCATCCTTAATTTTAAGTTTATCAGCCGACCCTGAACTATAGGAAATATTTAAAAACATGTCACTTAGATTTACTGACGTTCTTTGACGACAATTGTTGTCACTGTTGATGCTTTATTACCTGCCATGCGATTAAGCGACGCGCCGTGTGCATAAGAGTATAGGCCCGGCCACCGACATGGCTGTTTCCGGTCATATCTTTACCAGTACAAGAACAATGTCCATCATGCAGTGATACCCCCGAAGACGTGGAGCATGTATTCTTCCACTGCCCACGATTCCACCTAAACTACAAACAGTACTGGGAGAAACATCAACTCCGGAGAATTAAGTATATCACATGCTAGAATCGGATGGAAAAGATGGAACGCAGTGAGCTTTAACGCCAACGATGTATGCCAAGAGTTGAGGAGACTAGAGCGAGAAAGAAGAGTGACCGAAGAAAACGCCAGAAGCCACAGAGTGCAGGCTAGCGACAACACTGCTGTGCATCAAAATGTATCTACGCAAACGCACAGACAGGCAGATGTACGCACATTTCACACAACAGGACTTTCAAACACGAAATGCAAAGATATGAACGTATACGCACTAGACTAGACCCATACGTACTAACACAGGCATAAACGAACAACACCCTTCAGGACATTTTCAGACACATCGACAAAGACCTGTGAGAATGGTGTAAAGTTACGGCTGAAGTCCCCCCGCTGACGAAATACTTACAGTGGTACCGCGAGGACTAGGGACCAGTAGCAGGAGGTGGTTTTAGTGGATTAAAGTCCCACACGCAGGCTTCCGATGCTTTCCACCTTCCCTACAAAAAAAAAACAGGCCCAGCCAGTTTTTAACTGACAGATGGGTCAGTAACTCTCTCCAAAACACATAGACTACTGTGCCGATGCCCAATTTTGATAAAAACCTTAAGGTCACTATACCCGATAGATCCTTCTGGGATGACTTAGGTGCTATAACTGACAAGTCGATACACTGCTACGCTAATGGCTCTAAAACCAATTAATGTGTAGATGGGGGTGTGATTTCTCAGACAGATTACAACTAAATCTCTCCTTTCGCCTCCCTGATCACTGCAGCGTGTTTCAAGCGGAGATTATGGCGATTTTGGAAGCACTGTCCTGGATCATGAGGAATGTAATATCCACTAACGATATTAGCATTTTCTCGGATAGTCAGGCAGCCTTGAAATCCCTAGAATCAGTCTTATCCACTTCTAAGAACACTTCCAACTGCCGTTTATCTCTTATGGAGATGGCTGAGCAGTTTAATATTCACCTTTGCTGATGGATGCCGGGGCACAGAGACATTCCATGGAATTGTAAAGCTGATGCGCTCACTGAACTAGGAACAACAATAACTATTCTATATAAGCACGACTATCGGTCTCATTATAGGCAAGCATGCAACTATAGGCTTGGCATCTTTTCAAACGACTTCTGTAGAAGCTACAGTGACGAACAAAAGGAATAGAAACCAACACATCTCCTCTGTTCATGCCCAGCTCTTTCCCGTAGTAGAAACCTACACATGGGAGAATAAACATCAACCAAGACTTTTCTTCGTAACTTTCAGTGGGTCTGCTGAAACCAACAATATACCCGTTTACCGATACAAGATTCGACTAAACACTTTCATAGAAATCTAGGTCTATGCACTTACGATTCAGCTGGAGCAAAAGAGTTTCAGGTTAAACATTTGGCGACCGTGACTTAAAAAAAGCGTGACCAGCATTATACACTGGGAATTCTGCCCGCGATAATCCAAATCGATAGCGTATACCAGGGCTTATACTGGCATCAACCTATAGTAAGGTGAACACTTATAAATATCAAAACAATGACCCAGGAGCTGGAAACGTACGTAACTCAACAGAAGTTGGTAGGAGACGATATTATCCGGATGAGCCGCAATTATGGCAAGGACAGTGGGTATCGGAAGACTGTACCCTATCTAACAGAGATGCTTAAGAGTCTGAAAAATACGATATATAGGACGAATTCGACCAACGGAACTCCGTTATCCGGAATTACTTCTCGACTCAACCGGATTATCCTTATTTCAAGAAGAATTACTACGAAGCAGTGCGGAAGGTCGCAGATCGCTAGCGGATTGACCTCTCACATCGCCTCCAAAACCCTAGATTAAAGGATACAGAGCCAGAGGGTAAAAGAGATCTTTCAAGGGAGAAAGAATTAAGGACCCAAGGAGTAATTCCAAAACAATAAAGTGTAGCATTAACATCGGCCTTAACATCCGAAACAGGGGGTCTTGCCATCAAAGATATCACTACGTGATGCAGCTAATCAAGCAATCACTAGCAAAGAACAAAGCAAAAGAGGTTAAACAGGTTAAATACCGACAAACATTCGAGAGTATCATTTGACGTCATTTGACAGAGACGTCAAAAAACTGTAGTAGCCATCTTCCATTCAAAAAAAATAACACCAATTTTTTTTATATTATTATTATTATTATTATTTTTATTTATTTTCATAGTAAAAAAGTGCAATTATCAACTGACCGTTCGTAGCTAAGTGGGACAATGCACACAGACAGACCTTTATGTGTTTCTGTGCTCCCTTCCCTTCGTCATAGTAGCACACCATCTCCACCTTGCAAGGTTAAGGACAATTTAAACATTTAATAGTCCTGGCACAATCCCATCGATATTAAGTGTGTGTTCTTGTATTTTTATTTCGTATAATAATTAAGTGACCAAAAATAATCCCATTGACACCAGGCATTAGGTAAACATATTCCACTCTATAAATAGCCGATATTCCAATTTCAAAGATATAAAAAAAAGGAAGCAATAAAATCGAAAGTGTTGCTCTGACGCTTCTCCTTCGATTATAAACAAACTTTTATAACTACAAGCAGATATTGTATTTATTTTTTTCTTAATTATATATATAAAAAAAAAACACTTTCTATCAAGTAAAGTGAAATTATATTTGGACATCTGCCAGCAGCGTGCGTAAAAAGATTCGTTTTTGAATAACGTGCGACATCCTCTCAGTTGAAAATTATACCAAAGCATCATGTCGTTTTGTGCATGATAAATGATGAGAATTAATTTTCTTTCTTTTTTGAATTCAGCAGAAAAAATAAGAAAAACAAAAATGTAGATCCATCACCCATCGAAATGCAATTAATTAAGAAAACACTCGTTGATAACTTCTATGATGGGATATGGGCATGGTTGTTGTGTCTTCAATCTACATCCAACCATTATCATTTAAGCCCAAATAAAAGCCTAAGAATAAGATGATTCATTCGAAGAAATACATACATATGTATGCATGTATGTGCGTCGTAGTTGACTTCTTTTTGTTTTGGCTTGTTTGGCAATAAAATAATAAACGAGTGTGGGATCAAATTGAAGCACTTCATTCAATAAATAAAAACAAAAAAAATAAACAAAAAGAAAACAAGCAATATTAATTCTTAAATGGTTATGCAGATTTCTTGTTGATTCGATCTTGAAATTTAGCACGAAAAATACGCAGCAACATGTTTATAGTGATTGTGACATTTATGAATTAAAAAAGAGAACTGTATTATTTTTTTTTTTTTTGAAAAAAGATTTTTTTAAAATCTTAACTCATAAATTATTCGACTTCCGTTGCAATGTCTCTGAATTTAAAAATTAAAAAATCTGAGAAATGCTTCACAGATATGAAAGATCATGTTTCGCAAATCTACTAGCATTTGGGCTTATTTTTGGAACATTTTTCTAGGTAACTGTGAAGCAGATAAACTAGACAGAAAAGGTACAAAATTGGGGAATTTTACACACAGAAAGCGTGTAACACCGTTTATGGTTTAGGAATGAAAAAAAGAGAAGGTAGGTGTAGGTAATAATGTTTTTTCGTAATAAAGGAGATGGGACACTTTTGGGCCAAGAGCGTACATCAATGTAATTAGTACCGATAAAGCTGAGCTTAAATACATTAAAACTGTAAAGTTTTATGAAAATCGTACATGGGGATTTTGAGAATTTTGTGTGTAAAGTTCGTATTGCGGATAGATCTTCTGATGATTTTGGTCCGTTCATATACATATAAAATCATAATATCATAAGAACTGTAAGATGCGCATACATGAATTTAGTATCAAATGAAAGGTGATTCTACTATCTTTCTTATGACCTAAAAATAATGGGTCTAAGATGTTCAGACTTAAAAGGTTCACACAAAAATCTCAAAATCCCGACATAAGATTTTCATAACACTTTACAGTTTTACTGTACTGAAGCTCAGCTTTATTTTGATACCAATTTCATTGATATACGCTGTTGGCCCCGGCTTCATATAATTTTACCCCATCTCCTTTAGTTATATGCATTTTTTCTAACTTCTTTATGAACAAAGTTCAGTTGATAAGCTTTCGATCAGTATTAGAATCATTGAAATCGGTGCACAAATAAACTCTCAGGAGGAATCACAAGCTCTTGGGCTAGCGATTTAATTATATAGATAGATAGACCTTCAAGATACATATACAATATCAGTAAAATATGGAAATGTATCCAAGTCTCAAAATGGTTCCAAGAGTACCGACAAGAATCGGCTCATGTGGCAACGCAATGGACTTTATTTGGTCTAAGTGAATCCTACCGAATATGGGGATAGCCACCTAACCTAACTTAACCTAACCTAAGAAGGAAAAGCTAATTCTATTCACTTTTAATTTGAACCATTTTTCGTCCATCATTTGGAAATTGTAAGGAAACTGAAATGATCTCGAATGGAAATAAAATGCGATTGAATTTCTCGATTAGATATGCTATCCTGCCACAGCCAATGCAACCTTTATTCTACGTGAAGTTCCCGGGACGCAGTATCTCGCGAAACAGCGAAGTCAATTGGCCACCAAGATACATCATACATGGACTTAGACTTCTTAATTTTGGGGTTATCTTATTAGTAAGACTATGCCATAAAGCCAGATACAACTGAAGAGGTAAAGGACAAGATAATGAGGCTATTGGTGGAACAGTGCAGCAATTAGGCCAGGATGTCATCCTTAATTTGGACAAACTGATTAATATATGACTCCTAAGCCACGGTAAGCCTTTGGCCACATTCCAATGCAATCATTTTTTATTTACTATTGTAATGGTGGAACCATTATTGGCCCACTCTGTAGTTTGTGCTATTTATTTAAATTTCCTTTACAAATAGTAGATCTTGGTCTCTGCTGCGGTTAAGTTAGACATTGATATGGTGGTGTTGTATTATGTCTTGTCTCAACCTCTCTAACCACTGTTATAGTTTACTTAACTTTACTATGCAATCAGTCACACATTTGGCCAGTACACTCAAATAAACGTTATTACTCGTGACTACGAGACGAAGCCTTTTAATTTGCATATAAACTCAACAGGTGGATTTCCAAATATGTAAATTAAAAGAAAGTATTGTACGATGGTTAGTTCTAACATATGTATATACATAGGTGTATTTGTGTATTTGTGTATTTGAAAACACACAACTTTTTCTCATTTACGATAGAAATAAAATAAGGCATACAATACTTAACGCGAGGGTTACATTTTGTTTGGTCTGAATCAACTAACAGCGCAATTTATGGATTTTTTTTATAGTAGTGGAATCGATTTTTCTTTCACAGAATGTGAACTTTATGTTTAGTAACATGTGAAACGAGCTTTTAAAATATTTAATAAAAATAAGACTCACCCTAAATAAACAAAAAAGCTTTGTTAGGTTGAGTTAGGTAGGAGTGGGTACCGACATTAAGGCTCCAAGGATCTTGGGAATATTCTGCCAGCCATTTAGAGTTTCGGATGAAGCGGAAGAGGTTTTATTATAGATCGCATCACCACTAATTTAGCTGAGGACCGATGGCGTAATATTAGCGACTGTATACCATAGCCCACAGCTTGTGGCCTGTAGTCGACCAGAAAAGATCAACATCTATACTTTCAATGGGAAGAAGCCAAATCCATGTGCACGTCGGTGTTATAACCAGCGCTACGATCGTAGCAAAACTGCTACTCTCCTTAAATACCGCAATTTTGCTACGCTTTTCTGAAACAGGAGCTGTCCACAAGACTTTGCAATTTTTAAACCTCTCACAATCAAAATTACAAATAAAAAAATATGGAACGAACATATTTCCAAACTTTTTACTTCTACGACACAAATCTATGTAACAGTTCAATCGTACCCTACACAGGCAGTATACATTTCTTCGGATGTGTTTGAATTTGACTGGAATCGGACTGGTATTGCAATAGTTTTAATAAACCAACTATACCAGTCCTTCCAAAGCTGTTTATTTTTAACAAATAACTAAGCGGTTTTTGGTTTGTTGTCGATGAAAAACGGCATATTATGGACTTATTGAGTTTTGCTACGCAAATTTGCTACAGGAATTTTTTCCTTAGTGGCAGCATTGGTTATAACTGGACACTGTACACTAGGAAACATGGCCAGAAGAACATGCATGGATGAGGATGAACTAGAATCTGTAGCATTCCATCGTTGTCACTGCCCGGCTCTTCAAGAGCGGCGCCTATCTTGTATACGAGCACGGTTCTTTGACTGCGAACGACCTGGGGCATGTACCTATCAGAAAACTGCAATTTAACAATTTTACAGGCACTTGTTAACACTGCAGCTTTAAAAAGTAGGTATAATTTCTGTACCACAAAAGAAAACCACTCCACTTGTTAAATGTGCATATTTCCCTTTCTTGTAAAATTAAGACTGAGGACACAAATCGTATCACATATCAGTAAGAGGACTCGAATTCCGACGATGATGACGCAATACCGCTCCATAAGTATTAAGGACAGTTCAAATAATTTAAAGTCATTTAGATTAAAAAAAATAAATAAATAAAAAAATAAATGGATTATATACAAAACAAATAAAGTGTATTGCTTTTAGTTTTTAAAGTGCTGCGTGGGATGGTGGCCAAAATTAATTTCGGAGTTGGTTGTTTCCTTCTTCTTCATTTAGGTACATAGGCTTCTGGATTTTCCAGATTATTGTCATTACGATTGATTTGAAAGTTACATGGTCTTGGGCTCCAGAACCAAGCCAATTCAGAGCTATTCAATTTTTTTTGTCGAACGCTAAGATGGGGTTTGTTGGTGACATTGAATTACACGAAGTCTTTCAACAAGATGAGCCACTACACAATATGAAACACGGAGTTTTTTAACAAATATATGCTCGTCTACTTCGAAACTAATACGTGGTTTATGAACTTTAAATAAGCGACTTTGTTCTTCATCTTCATCACTTTCATCCGAATTCCAAAAAATATTGTACTTTAAAATATTCTGCACGAAAGCAAAATATTAACAGTAATGATTCAGTACAAACCTCTCTCTCTCACACTTATAATTATAACGTTTTCGATTGGGCTTTACAGATTTTGCTCTCAGATTTCAGATTTTTCGTACTGGATGGAAAACAAACGAGATTAATCTGTTTTTCTGCAATAGTATTAGTGCGTCATTTGACATCTTGTTTGTAAAAGGAAATAAATAAAAAAGAAGAAAAATAATAAATACAATTTTCTGATAAATATTTTTGTTGATTGATAATTATTTTGATGTACTGCGTTGACATTTCATATAAATGTTTTGGTGTTAGTGCAAGTAGGTGTAAATCTCGAGTTAAATCCGAGATCCACGAAAATTTATCTATAGCAAAGAAAAGTGCTTTTTTGTTCGGTTGGAAAATAAAAATTGGACTAGAGCGCTAAAAATTGCTCGAGATAAAAAAATTGGTCTTTTTGCCCAATCAAAATCTACATAAGATATATAAATGGAAACACAGTTTTAAAAAAAATATTGTTGCATCAATAAGAAATGAGTAATTTAAGATTTAAATACCTTTTTGAGACCTCTTTAAATCTGACTTGTTAAGACTCAACAATTGGTTGTTAAATTTTGTGTACACTTGTAGCTTAGTAGCACAAAATCCATTGTTTACTGCTAAAATTGTTGTACAAGACTTTTAGTTTTGGTAAATGTATATTCTAACATGCGCAACTAGGGAAATCACAATGGACCTTTATGGCATCTGGGTGAAATTGCACCTATTGCTAACGACCCTCCTAACCTAACCTAGGCAACTTCAGCCCTCAACGACTTCAGGAAAAGGTAATCGCAATTTAAATGGAAAATCTACAATTGGACCTGTGCCGCACGACGCAGGTTAAAAGTTCTGCCTTCATCGCATCGTTACTCGAGCGAGTCTACATATGTATGTAAAAGTGTCATACAAAAGAATAAAAGTGGGGCCATTTAAAAGGTACCTATGATTATGGAGGTACAGTGAAATCTCCCATTACGGACAGCTCCCTTAGACGGACTGATCCTAACCAATCTTTTCTGTTTCAGATTCCACACAATTTACGTTCCCATAACCGGACACATCGGACGCGGGCACGCATATATGTAATAGATTATTTACTTTAATTCCATTAGGCGGACAGAAACAGAAAAAATCCTTCGTATTCTCGCACTGAGTTTTTGTTTTTATGTTGATTTATATTTGGAAGAAACATGCTCGCTTACAGTCGCAATAGATGCAAACGAAAGACAAAATAAAACAGAAATAACACACACATTTAATACAGTATTCAGGGGATTCTTCGTCCTCATCTTTTTTTTTTTTTGTTTTGTTTTTTATTTTTCACTGTAATCGACGAGTCCAAATATTGTGGAGATATTTGGTGAATTCCGTAACAAAAAATGCAGTTAATTACGTACTACTGGCTAAAATGTTTTTTTTTACTCTATATTCTATCGGACCACTGTATCAGCCCATTTTACATATCTTCAGAGGAAAAACTATCCACGTACACATAAGGTCCTTTAAAAACATAAATGTTTACTATGAATAAGATCACGAGATCATGATAATGGCAAACGTACATAATGACACAATTTTTTAAGGCAACACACGTACTGCATACTCGTAATATGTAGATATTTACTATTTTGGCAAGATTTTTTTTAAAACTTTCCCCCCATTTATCGCACCCAAATTTAAAAGTTTTGTCATTGCAATACAAATAAAAAAAAAAGATTTGAACTCAAAAAAAAAATATTAAGTATAATATCGTGACACTGAGTCACACTTTTGAATTGCTATTCAAAGTTTGTCTGTGCTCGAACAACTGACAAATGAGCGCGCGATGTATTTAACAGTATTTTTGTTATTTATTTTTCAATTGATTTCTTGTTTACAATTAATCATCTATAAGAAAATGAGCGGTTTCAGATTCCAAAAAGGACTAAAAGGACTTATTTCCTTTTTCAAAATCAGTTACAGATAGATCTTTGATGGCATTCCATCCTTAGCGGAACAAATTGATATTATTTTGGTAAAAAAAAAGGGTTAGCAATAATTTTACGAGCCCGCATTTTCTGACACTATTTCCGCATTTTTTTTGTATTTTAATTTTTCTTCTTGGTTTACCTTGTGCTGTTGAGGATTAACGAGTATGTATAGATATTCTGCTACCTGCCTCAATGTCATAGATTTAATGGCTAAATACCGATAAATACAAAACTTCGCCACGACAGAACGTGAGTATCTTATTTATTAAATAAGTTTTTTTTTTTCTGATACAAAAACAACAATAAGATGACAATGGTACCGAATATAATGGTATTAAAAGAGAAATAAACAACAAACGTAATTTGACAATTTTATTCCACCTTGAACGGGGGGGGCCAGCCAAACACGAAAAAATAAAAATCACTCAAAGCTACATACATACACTGTGTATCTAGATACATAAAAGAAACAAATGTCGTGCATTGCTGCGCAGTTTATTTATTTTTTGGATAATTGATTGGTGTACTCTGTAGGAAGTGTGTTATTGTGTCGGAACAGATATACGAAACGATAATCTGCACAAGGGTTGTTGGTTGTCTCGGCAAATGGATTGGCGATGATAAATGGTACAGGATTAAGTATCTGGATAATGTGCGCGTATTTCGTGCGTACTGTTGACTAATTGAGATTCGAGAGTGCGGTTGGACTACTTCGCCTGGTCATATTAGACGAGAAGAGTGCGAATGGACTCAGAATTAGGTCGTATAGTGAAGAAATCAGATATTAACTCTGGCTTAATGGGCGAACTTTAACACAAGGACATCAAAATAGGCTCAATCGTGGGCGCAGTAATATGGCTAAGGCTAATTACATATGTCCCACCGTAATCTAGTATTCCGTACGAAAAACGAAAAACTGAACCATTATACATTAGGTGTGTTTTTTTTGTAACCTGTATAGGCTAAACATGTGTCAGCAGCATGTTTACCCATGTAAAATACAACAAAACCTTAGCCTGGATAATTATCGAGTCTTATTTTTGCACTGAAAGCTTTTTCGAAGTCTATATAGGTTACAAAAAAAACACGCCTATTATATACATTAGGCGTGTTTTTTTTTTCAAATCTATATAGGCTAAACATGTTTCCGCAACATATTTTCAATGTAAAATACAACAAAACCTTAGCCTGGATAATTATCCTTATTTTTGTATGGGGAGCTTTTTCGAAGTCTATATAGATTTGAAAAAAATGCGCCTAATATACATACAGTAAAACCTCCTAATTGGGGCACTCCAGGCGACCGGGAAAATGCGAACCAAATTGAAGGTGCCCCGGTTTAAGGGGACTTCCGAATTGGCCCAAAATTCATTTTGTCCCAATTATGGTCGTTGAATAGGATATGAAGGTAATACATATGTACACCCCGTGCCAAAACAAACGCCGCACTAAGAAAATTTTATGCTTTTATGACTTCCGGATGCATTTCTCTCATTTTTTTAACACATACGTAGGTATAATCGCACAGTTTCGTTGACCTGCTTAGTCTTTGTCATGTATAAAAGATAGAGCACTCAAGGCGGCTACGCATTAGTGTTCTAGAATTTGTCAAAGTGTTTTGTGAAAACTAAAGAATTCCGCGATAGTTTTAAACGAAGGTGGTATTCTTGCTCTTCACGGCGAAAAATTATCGAACAGGCGAATCGCACAAGTTGTGGGTTGCCACGAAAGCACTGTGAGACGACTTTTAGAAAAATTGAGATCGATGGGCAAAACGGAGAGGCAACCTGGAAGCGAAAGACCGAAAAAACGACAGCACGGCAAGGTAGGATTTTGGAGCGAATGCCACTCAAGAATCGCTTTGCAACAGCCAACGAATTGAGAACGGAGCTGATCGAGACATGTGCTACTGATATCAGCACGCGAAGTGTTCAGCGCCGGCTAAACAAAGTGGATCTTCAAGCCCGTCGACCTGTGAAGAAGCCACTTCTTTCAGCAAAGATGAAGAAAAAAAGGTTGGCGTGGGCTAAAGAGCACCGGGAATGGACCACTGACGATTGGAGAAGAGTCCTATTTTCTGACGAATCCAAGTTCAACCTCATCGGACCTGATGGAAAGCAGACAGCGCGAAGGAGAGCCATTGAACGATATTCGGACGAATGCTTACTTCCGACCGTAAAGCATTCACCATATGTCATGGCATGGGGATGCATGACAAATTGGGGTCTTCTGCTGTTGGATGGTTCTGTGAATGCAGAAAAATATAAAGAAATCATTGCTGATGGTGTTGTTCCTTCAATAGAGGAGTTATGCTGAAACGTCCCAAATCCCATCTCTCAGGACGATTCCGCTCGTTTCGTAAGTAAAACCAAATTATGATTTAAAATCTGCGCTCCTAACCTCCAACAGATAACCCTATTGAAAGAAGATATTGGACTGGAATCCCTAAATTGGCCCGGAAATAGGCCTGACCTGAATATAATAGAAAACTTGTGGTCAATTATGGGCCGCAAGGTACGCAACAAGGCCCCTTAAACTATTGCAGAGCTCAAAGCAGTAATAAAAGAGGTATGGACTGAAGACGTAACAGCACAAGAAATCGAAAAACTTCCTGACTCTATGCCACGAAGGGTTCAAGAGGTCATAAAGGCTTAGGGTGGTGCTACGAAATATTAAGGAAAAACTAAAACCATTTTTTCTTGTAAAAATTACTAATTAGCTCAATTCAATGTTCCTTTACGTAGTTTAATAAAAAAAAGTGGAAAAAACTCCCGTAAAATATTTTGGTTTATTTTTCTTTATTGCTGAGTAGAACGATAAATGTTCCTATTTTCTACCCGTTTTTGGCTAGAGTCTACCTACTTTCGCTCTTTTGTATCATTTGTGGGAAATTTGGACACAAATTTGTAGACGATATTAGGAAGGACAATCCCCCATTCTAATTTTATAGAAATAATAAAATTTCAGGAAAATAAAGTACTTTTTAGAAAATATGCATGGATGCGGTGTTTTTTTGGCACGGGATGTACATACATAAATACATATGTTTTCTTTTTACAAACGCATTTCCGATACTCCGGGGGAATCCCCTACTTCTATGCATCATGGCATGCACATACATAGATAGATAGATAGATAGATAGATCGTTTATTCAAATCAAAGTTTTTAACAATTTTGGTTATTTATAGATATGTACTGAATAAGATAAGGCATGACATATATGTCGTCTACATATGAATGTACATGCAAACATACACACAACATTCTTAATTTATTTCTCTCTTTGCTTTTTGTCCCAATTCTAACGCAATTCGCAAAGCGGAAAGAGTTGTTATCGTCACTTCGTCCACTGGCAGTGGATTTAGGAACCGGTCGAACTGCCTGTTGAATAAAACAATGCGATTGTCTGTGCGTTGTTTATTCTTCTTTTTAGCAATTCCTTAGCTTACGTTCCGATTCCAAGACGACGTGTGAATGCGCTTCTGGCGCGTATTTTTTCTTTCTCGCGGGAACTTTGACAACTCGTTAAATTACCAAATTCAAATGTTTAAAGTGTCAAATTGACGTTTGACTTTCGTTGTATTGGAATCGGGACCTAAACCTCGGTTACATTTCAGATTTACAAAGTATATTTTACGACATCCCACCCCCCGTGAGGCGCTCTGGACCAAAAGCCTCACCAACATCCAGAACAGCCACCTTCACAGCAGGTCTACGAAGAATTCCTGTGCTCGTTTTTACCTCTACCATGCGGGTCTGTCCGTCCTGACCGGGAAAAACTTTCACCACTCGTCCACGCACCCATTGGCTCCTCGGCACGTTCACGTCGCAGATAAGGCATAAGTCGTCAACCTTTATTGGTTCCACATGTTGGAACCACTTGCACCTTCTGGTCAGGACTGGCAAATATTCTCGGATCCATCTCTTCCAGAAGCGATCTTTAAGCTGTCTGCTGATGCGCCACTGCTTTCGGAGACAAAGGGCTCTTTCCTCAATCCGGCCTGGAGTTTGCGTAGAGTTAGAAACCCCCATCAAAAAATGGTTCGGCGTTAAGGGGTCCTCATCGTCGGCTGATACGGGCCAATCCTTTTCAGGCTGCTGAAGAAACTCTGGGCCTCTTGTCCACTTTCCATCAAAATTCAGCTTCGGCGGGTATCGTGCTCGTGTTGCCTCATCAGCTGGGTTCAGCTTCGAAGGCACCCAACGCCATTGGCTAATCTGGCTGCTCTCTAAAATTTCGGCAATCCGAAACCCCACAAATGGCTTAAAACGACGGGGCTCCGATCGAATCCAGCTGATAACGTTTCTTGAGTCAGTCCAAAAGATTCGTTCCTTGAACGGCAGGTCATGGTTTTCCACAATAGCATTACAAAGCCTAATGCCCAGGATCGCTGCGGATAATTCCAGGCGCGGAATTGATATAAGCTTCTTAGGCGCACATTTGGTTTTGCCGCATACAAACGATACTCGAACTCTTCCACCGTACTCGATTCGAAGAAATGAAACTGCACTAAAGGCCTCCTCACTGGCATCGACGAAAGTGTGAAGAACGATATCCCTTGCCGACGTCAGGTGAAGATCATAGCATCTTGGCATTCTGAACCTAGTCAATGATGGAAGTTCGGCTTTCCACTGCTTCCAACGATTGAAAACTTCTTGGGGAACCGGCTCGTCCCAACCAACAGCGTGTGCCCAGACTGAGCGTAACAACAGCTTCATGTAAATAACGTAGTTGGCGACCATTCCAAATGGGTCGAACACAGACATAACGATGCTTAAAAATTCTCGTTTGGTTGGACATCTATCATTCTCCATAACGTCTCGGTTAGCCCGTGGAAATTTGCATTGAAACTTGAAGATGTCTTCTGCTGGGTCCCAACACATGCCTAGTATTTTCTCTGTCGCAGCTTCGATGTTCAAGTCGACAATCCTGTCCTGCTGGTTCTCGTTCTCTCTGCACGATATTTGCCGCAGCACTTCCTGCGAGTTCGATGAAAAACTTCTAATTTCGAAACCGCCTTCTTTATGAATCGAAATTACATCGTTGGTTACTTTGATGGCCTCAGCTTCTGTGTCGAAGCTGTCGACGTAGTCGTCAACATAGTGGTGATCGATGATTGCTCTTACAGCTCTGGGATGAGTGCTTAGATATCTCGAGGCGTTGAGATTTTTCACATAGTTGGCTGAGCATGGCGAACAACTTGCACCAAATATCATCGATGTCATCATGTAAATGTCGATTGGCATTCCCTTTTGTTCCCTCCAAAGGAAGCGCTGCGAATTTTGGTCGTCTGGTTGGATAACGATCTGATGAAACATATCTCGAATATCCCCAGACACAGCTACAGCTCGCAGACGAAAATTAAACAGAATCATCATCATAGGTTTCAGGTCATCAGGACCCTTGAGCAGAAGGGAGTTCAAGGAGACATCATTAGTTTTGGCTGCCGCATCAAACACTAACCTCACTTTGTTCGGCTTATTGGGATTCCGTACGCCAAAATGAGGAAGGTACCAAGTCTTCGGTGTATTTTCATTTGCTTCAGCGGTAGTCAATTTTCTGGCATACCCCTTCTGAATATAACTCCTAATTATGTTTTTATACGTCTCGGCATATTCAGGATCCTTCTGCAGCTTATTTTCCAGACTCCATAATCTTCGTCTCGCCATCTCGTAACTAGTTGGAACATCTGAGATGTCTTCTTTCCAGAGAAGACCCGTTTGATATCGGCCGTTGAACCTTTTTGTTGTCGCTAACAATATTTCACCCGCTCTTTTGTCAACGTTAGAGATCAACTGCTCTGTCGATTTCTTGACTCCGAAATTTTCTAAAGCGAAGTACTCCTCCACCGTCCTGTCGATTAGGATGTCCTGGTCGTGATCGTGTTGGCTGCTGTGAAGAATTACATCATCTCTTGGTTCTGCCACGACCTCCGTTGATGATTTCCCATAAACGACCCACCCAAGTTTAGTTTCAGCTACTATGGGTCCTTCTCCGACTAATTCGAAAGTGCATAATGGTGCACCCAAATGGCTATTGTCGAGTCCAATCAGTATTTGTGGTTTGGCGTTTTTATACTGGGCTAATGGGATTGTGTCTAGTTGAGGATTTGACAGCTGTATTTCCTTCATGTTGACTGTTTGAGATGGTAGGTTCAAATCGTCGACGGTCTGTATTCGTTGCATCCTATATCTCTTGGCGCCTTCCCTATCTGCACTTATTTCGACATCCACAATGAACGATTCCGTTGCTATCGTCTCCTTGCCAAACCATTGGAGGCTCAGTTTGTTCGGGCTACCATTCAAACGTAATTTTTTGGCAAGATCTGCACTTATAATTGTGACCGAGGAACCTTCATCTAAAAGTGCAAATGTTGATATGGCGACATTATTGCCATAGATCCTGACAGGCACTACACGAAACAGAATCTTCGCGTTGGAGTGATTGTGGCAACTGAGCAGGGGTCTCGTATCTCTGTCATCGACTGGGGCATCTGCGGCTACTGTTGTTATCGGCGGCTCATGTAACAATGAATGATGCATTTTGGTACAACCATCAAGCCCACACTTCTTTCGGATTCTGCATGAACGAAGATTATGACCGTACCGTAGGCAGTAGAAGCACAGTCTATTTTTCTTGACGAAGTCCCATCTCGCTGAAGTATCCAGTTTAACGAAGGCATCGCACTCGGCTACTGGGTGCTGCTTCTTTTCACAATGGCGGCATTTGCTTCTGGCGGAAGCGTCTTGTCCAGATACATGGAGGATCTTTTTGGGACCCGACTTCTGTTCTGCATTGACTGGTGGCAATAAAGAAGACGATGTTACCAAGCATACGAATCCAGCAACCTCTGTCACCCACTCAGCAAAATGTCTGACTGTTGGATATGGCACAATACTAATGCTACGTTGAGCCCACTCCATCCGCTTACTCATAGGCAGCTTACATACTAGCTCGTCGATGAGCGTAGGGTTTGCTAGATGTTGGTGTAAACCACTAGCCTCTAAGAACGTCGAAAGATTTTGCACCACTGTAGCGAAGGGTACCAGCATCTCGAGTTTACCTTCTGATATTTGTGAAATTGCCCTGAGCTTACCCAGCTGACTTCGCAACAGGCATTCGGGACGTCCAAATCTAAACTGCAGTGCAGCCATTACCTGTTCGACATTTTCAGGGTGAATGAGTAACGATTCCACTACCTCTCTTGCTTCTTGTTTGATTGATTTTTGTAGGCGAAACAGATTCTCGACCTTAGAGTAGTTGAACATAGCAGTCGATTCTCGAAATGCAGTAGAAAACATTGGCCAATCCTCAGGTCTACCAGTGAATGGGGGCAGATCTTGTAGCTTGCGACCATTTCCCTGACTACTGTTTTCACACTGCTGAGAAGAACGACTTTGTGGAAAATTCGGTGTTGGTGTGACGGACTGTGGAGGCGTAAACTGCTGTCTGTAAGGCTGCGATGCACCAAACGGCGGGAAAAATGTCGACATTGCATATCTGTTCGATGTGCACGCTGCTGTTGTTGACGTTGCAGTTTGAACTGGATACGACGGTTGGTACATTGACCACGGCATTGTGTACGTACTGTTGTTTGACCATCCTACATTAGTATACACGGCTGGTGCAGTCGCTGTCACTGTTTCACTGTCACACGAATTTGTTTGTGGAATAATTTCTGTCACGGTAGTTACAGGTGTTGTTGTTGGCGGTGTCGTTGATACTTGAGTATTTGCTGGGACGATGGTAGCAGATTTGGCGACTACAGATGTGGCAGTACTTTGTTTTATAAATTCCTGCAGGCGGATACGTTCAGCTTTTTCGGCTGCGGCATTGGAAGTAATTACTTCCATTTGTGAACGTAATTGACTTATCTGTTTTATTAGTTCTTCCATCGTCTCTTCTGTTTGATCGGGTTTATCGATGAAAGTCTTATCCAGGTCTATCTCTACTGAATCACTATCTGATTCTGATTGTTCTTCGATGATATTGAGCTGCCCCTGCCCTTCAGTTCTGTGTAATGGTGGCTTTCCAGCTATTGTGCGCGGACTTCGCCTGGGGAGCTCGCTGTTCGACATACGTATATATATATATATGCACGAGGCAAGTTGTCTGCGGCGGCGGCTTTTGGCCGTAGGTCCTTTAAATGGCTAATAAATTCTCCTGGCGGGAGCTTTGTTGCAGGCGGCAACAGAATTATACGGGCGGCGGTATTCTCCTTATTGGATTTAAAAGAATAGTTCTCCATAAAAAGAAGAATAAAGATATCGTCACTTCGTCCACTGGCAGTGGATTTAGGAACCGGTCGAACTGCCTGTTGAATAAAACAATGCGATTGTCTGTGCGTTGTTTATTCTTCTTTTTAGCAATTCCTTAGCTTACGTTCCGATTCCAAGACGACGTGTGAATGCGCTTCTGGCGCGTATTTTTTCTTTCTCGCGGGAACTTTGACAACTCGTTAAATTACCAAATTCAAATGTTTAAAGTGTCAAATTGACGTTTGACTTTCGTTGTATTGGAATCGGGACCTAAACCTCGGTTACATTTCAGATTTACAAAGTATATTTTACGACAGTTGTCATCTGATCTACGGCAGCTATTAATGAAGTATGTACAATTCTAAAGGAAAATGATTGCATAAGATTGGAAAGCTAATAATGGGAAGAAGGCAAAGCACTGTGCAAACATTAAAAATTATAAAATGACCGGATCGCCTGAATCTAATCGCCTTTCGGGGCGCCCTAAAATATTTACCGCACGTGAAGAAAGCCTCATAGAACGAAAGTGAAAAAAAATTCAAGACATCCAAATTCAAGACAGCATCGGAACTAAGGGCAGATATGCTGGATGAAACTGGTAAGTCATGTGATGCAAACACCATTCCAAGAGTGCTGAGAAGAAAGGGTTTTCGAAAACAATCCGTTCATTAGCTAAATAAATCGATAAAAGAGGTTGGACTTCGCTAGTGCTCACCAACAACGTGAAAATGAGTTCTACCAGAATATGATTTTTAGCAATGAATGTAAATTTAATATTTACTGTAAAGAAAAATCTCAGATTATTAATATATATCTGGTAGCACTGAATATATTGTAACACACATATATGTATTTATACAGACACATATGTGTGTGAGATCTTGAAAGTTTGTTTAACAGTCAGTCTTCAACTGACATTGATCTGACGAAGTCCTGAGCCTACTTTATAAATAAAGTTTTATAAAATTATCATATTAGCGTTTTATTCATCATCGAGAGATAATTTCACTAATATTTTTGGTCCTTCAAAGCCAAATACCAGTCTACGGAGAAATAGTCGAGTTTTGGAAAAAGAAAATCAAAATGAGTCTTCCAGATTTTGTGCGTCGCAGTCACCGATGGACTAAAGGAAACCCGCCGAATCGCTACGGATACACAAAAAGCGATTTCGACGATGCATCATCAGCAAAAAGTTCTCGGGAATTGACAAAAATCAGAAGAGAATTAACGGTTAAAAAACTCCAACTTGAAGTAACATTGCTACAAAATAAGGAAGCTGAGTTGGCTGCAGATGTTTCATTTGTGGATGGACAAGAAACCGTTATAGATTCGGAACATGAACACGGCATTATGTGTGACGATGCGGATCTTTTAAAAGTATATGTGCCCCCAGCCGACGGCAATTACATCCCCCGACGTGATGTTCTTTATACTTCCACATACAGTCGTATACATGGTGTAAATAGTCTACCACAAATATGCGCAGGCAAACTCCAGCAGCAGCAACAAATCAAATCAGGTATGAATTTAAAAGAGAAAGTAGTATCTCACAAAGTGGATGAGAAATTTCAGTCACATCCCAAAGAAAAGGACAGAGAATTCAAAGCAAAGACGAAAGTACTACAGTGGCTTCAGTCAGACAAAGTCCAAAATAGTACACCAAAAAGGGACAATCCTACAGATAAGAGTGAAGACGGAGATTGTTTACGCGATATGTCAAATTATAAAAACAAAATTGCGCGATTGGAAGAGGAACTGGAACAGTGCAAGCTGCAGCAACAATTAAAAAATACTGAACGTTGCGATAGAAATAAAGAAAATGACAATCATCAGTATCTAGATATGATGAACACATTTGTTGCAAGGCAAACAAAAATGGATTTACCTAAATTCAATGGTAACCCGGAGGATTGGCCTCTTTTCAGTAGCGAGTACTGCCGTACATCGCATTCAGGTAAATTTACAATTCAAGAAAATGTGACAAGATTAAGAGCTGCGCTAAAGGATGAGGCGTTGGATGCGGTGAAGTCTTTGCTTATTCTTCCAGACAGTGCCGACAGAGTGATGGAGATTCTAGAAAGACGATTTGGACGCCCGGAATACATTATCAAGTCATTGATTAATAAAATGAAAACAACTCCAGCTCCGAGAGAAGATAAACCCTTATCTATCGTAAAATTCGCCACGGCTGTTGAGAATCTGACGGTTATGCTGGAGCTAATGGATCGTCCAGAGTACCTTCAAAATCCTCAACTGCTGGAAGAGTTAGAACGAAAGTTGCCACCTATATTCAGCATCTTATGGTCGGAACATATTATTGACAGGCCACTCATTAATCTTCGAATTTTCGCTAATTGGCTGGAGAGGAAGTCGCATGCTGCTAGTCTTCGTACATCATTATTTCAAGAAACACTGCCATCGAAAATAGAAGCCAGACGTACAAAAGGAAAAGTCAATACAGCTTCGACCGAGACCCCGTCTGAAGAGACCCAGAAATGTAGTTTGTGTAGTCTTAATTGCAAATCTTTAGATGTATGCAACAAATTCCAAAAGATGAGCATCGACGACCGATGGCAACATGTTAAACAATTGTCCTTATGTTTTGCATGCTTAAAGAAAAATCATCACACCAGATCATGTCGAAAGAAGAACTCATGCAACGTAGACAACTGCCAAAGAAATCATCATAATTTATTGCACAACAGTTCAAAAAAACCAAACAGTTCTACATCGACACCAGCACTCGAGGGTAATGTTAACACGGCAAGAGATAACCAGGCAGCAGCGATGGCAGGTGTTTGTACCAACGGAAATGCTATTACCAAAACAATGACGAGATTAAGAATTTTGCCAGTAAGTCTTAAAAACAATTCAGTTGTCATAAACACGTTTGCACTTCTAGATCCAGGAGCTACCCTAACGTTAATAAGTGAGGCTGTAGCAGATGAGTTGCAAATGAAAGGTACGCATGCCCCATTGTCAATTCAGTGGGCCAACGGCGATCTAGCTACGGAAGATGATTCAAGAGTTGGTAAAGTTCATATCTCTGGAACATTCAACAGAGCAAAGAATTATTCACTTCATGACGTCAGAACAGTAAGACATTTACCACTGCACCGCCAGACAGTCAATAGAGAAAAACTGATCGAAAAGTGGCCGTACTTAAATAACATTGATTTCGAAAGCTACGAAAATGTGCAACCAACGATATTAATAGGCGAGAACAACGGATTGCTAACTGCTACACGTCAATTGATACACAACAAATTCAATACTCCCATCGCTAGCAGAACTTGGCTAGGGTGGACGATAAGTGGCAACGATGGTAGCATGAAAAACAGCGAGGTCAATAATGTACTTTACATGACGAAATTCGATGACGACGATCTACATGAAATTGTGAAGTCTTCGTTTCAGTTAGACGATGTCCTGACGAAGAGTAGTATTGACCACAAACGATCCAGAGAAGATGAAAGAGCTTTAAACATCATGAAAGCGACTACGACAAAAATAAGTGACAGTAGATGGCAGACTGGCTTACTATGGAAACGTGATGACAGCAAACTTCCAGACAGTAAATTTGCAGCTCTTCAAAGATTGTATCTATTGGAAAGAAAGCTCGATAGAAACCCAGTGCTAAGAAAAGGGTATGGTGACATCATCGAAGATTATCTGGAAAAGAAATATCTTGTGAGAGCCAATGATGAAGATCTGAAAGCTGATAGGACATGGTACTTACCACATTTTCCAGTCATCAACCCTTTGAAACCAAACAAATTAAGAATTGTTTTTGACGCAGCTGCAAAAGCAAACGGAGTTGCACTAAATGACGAGCTGCTTCAAGGACCTGATTTACTTCAATCGCTGCCAGGAGTGCTGTTCAAATTTCGGCAAGGTGCAGTCGGGTTCACAGGAGACATTAAAGAAATGTTTCATAGGATCATGATAAGAGACGACGACAGCAACAGTCAGATAATTTTATGGCGAGGGGAAAATAGAAGCAGGTATCCACAAGCATATAAGATGACAGCGATGATGTTTGGTGCGACTTGTTCCCCGAGTTCAGCAATTTACGTCAAAGATAGAAACGCAGATGAATACGCTGAGAATTACCCTGACGCTGTTAAAGCTATCCAACACAACCACTACATGGACGATTACTTAGGTAGCGCAGACGATGAAGCAGCAGCTATAGAATTGATTCGAGATGTCATCAAAGTCCACAGCCTTGGTGGATTCGAAATCAGAAATTGGAATGGCTCTTCGCATCGGGTGCTAAAAAGTATTCCAGCTAATTTGTTAGCAAATGATCCACGAAATGAAATAAGCATCGACAGAGGCGGAAATCTGAGTCGTGTATTGGGAATTTCTTGGAATACACAAAGCGACTCATTTACGTTTGTGACCAATTTTGCCAGGATTGATGACTGTCTTTTGAACGGCGAGAGAATTCCAACTAAAAGACAGGTGTTAAAGATTGTCATGTCCGTCTTCGACCCGCTTGGTTTCTTAGCACATTTTGTAATAGTTGGCAAAATGCTGTTGCAAGAAATTTGGAAGACCTCCATCGATTGGGATGACGAATTGAATGACGAATTGGAACCGATGTGGCGAAATTGGTTGGCCAATTTAAAAAAGATTTCAACAGTGAAGATTCCTCGATGTTACTCTCCGCTATTTAATGTAGCGCCTGAGATGGAACTTCATGTCTTCGTGGACGCGAGCGAGTCCGCATATGCAGCTGTGGCCTATGTAAGATTTGTCATTAATAATTCTACTAATGTTTCTTTCGTAGCAGCAAAAGCAAAGGTCTTACCATTGAAGCCACTGATGACGATACCACGTGCTGAATTGCAAGCAGCTGTATTAGGAAGTCGCCTCGCAAAAACAATTAAATCACAGCATGACAGACGTTTTGAAAAAACAATATTTTGGACAGACTCAACAACTGTCTATCACTGGATAAACTCAGAGGCAAAGCGATTTAAATTATTCGTTGCTAATCGACTGAGTGAAATTTCGGAATTAACCAACGTATCTGATTGGAATTGGTTACCAACAAATTTAAATGTCGCCGACGAAGCCACTCGTATAACCCCGAAACAATTTGAGGAAGATTGTAGATGGTACCAAGGGCCTTCCTTTTTGCATAACGACGTTTCAACTTGGCCCCGAAGAAAATTAAGCAATTCCACCAATGCTGACAGTGAAGAAGAAATAAATGCATTTGTTGGGATCATATCAGATGCGGAGGAATACAAATTACTTGATGTGACCAAATATTCGTCCTGGTTAAGGCTTATGCGAACTACCGCATGGATTATTCGATACATCAACAAATTGAAGAAGAAAGTACTAAACCGACAAAGTGAACCAAGTATCAATATATTCGTTGGTGAATTGACGCCGATTGAAATCGAAGAAGCTGAAAAATTTTGGATTCGAAAGTCTCAGCGAAATTCATTTCTAAAAGAGATATCTGCATTGGGGAAGGCCGGAATTGTGTGTCGTTCCAGTAAATTGTACAATCTCTCTCCAAAACTTGACGATGAGGGCATAGTTCGACTCAAAGGGCGTATGTCGAGTTTAACAGCTGCTGTTTGGTTGAAAAATCCTGTGGTCCTCGATGGAAAAGATTCGTATGTACAACTTCTGGTTCAGTACTACCATGAACAAGCAAATCACATTGGTCATGATGGAGTGTTGAATGAGCTTAAGCAGAGGTACTGGATTCTAAAGGCGAAACCGACACTACGACAGATAGCTTTTAAGTGTAATACTTGCAAAATAAGACGAGCGAAACCAGAACAAACTATTATGGGACAACTACCTCCGGTAAGACTTATATCTGGTAACCCTGCTTTTACATTTACAGGTGTTGACTATTTTGGTCCGATGATGGTAAAAGTTGGCAGGCGTCTAGAAAAGCGTTATGGAGTACTTTTTACGTGCTTAACAGTTAGAGCGATACATATAGAGATTGCATCCAGCTTGACTACGGACTCTTGTATCATGGCGTTAAGACGATTCGTCTCGAGACGCGGGTGTCCCGTTAAGCTATTTTCTGACAATGGTACGAATCTGAGGGGAGCCGATACTGAGCTCAAGGAATGTTTGAAGCAACTAGACCAAGATAGTATTAGAGGCGCTATGACGAAACATCGCATCGACTGGAATTTTATTCCCCCTGCATCCCCGCACATGGGCGGATGCTGGGAGAGGCTTGTTAGGTCAGTAAAAACGGCCTTACATATAGTCTTAAAAGAAGCTCACCCATCTGATGAGACGCTGATAACACTTTTAGCTGAAGTGGAGCAGATGATTAATTCAAGGCCGTTAGTAGAAGTTCCATACCACCCAGACGAACCCGAGGCGCTGACACCGAATCATTTTTTGATTGGCAGGTCGTCCGCGTCTGCACCCATAGATTATTTCGATGATAAGGACCTCATCCTGCGTAAGCGGTGGCGGATGTCGCAAAGATTAGCTGATCAGTGTTGGAACCGTTGGAGAAAAGAGTTTTTGCCAGCTCTGAATCATCGTAACAAGTGGAAGATACCGAGTAGTCGAAAAATACAAGTAGGAGACGTCGTTATTCTTCTTAATGACAACGAACCAAGAGGGAATTGGCCGAAAGGAGTGATCAGCAAAGTATATCCCGGGCCAGATGGTGAAATTCGTGTCGTCGAAGTAACAACTTCAACAGGAACCTATAAACGACCGCTGGTAAAGGTTTGTGTCCTCGATTTAGAGAATGGTAATAGTGACCGAGTCCCAATACCAGAGGGGAGAATGTAAAGAAAAATCTCAGATTATTAATATATATCTGGTAGCACTGAATATATTGTAACACACATATATGTATTTATACAGACACATATGTGTGTGAGATCTTGAAAGTTTGTTTAACAGTCAGTCTTCAACTGACATTGATCTGACGAAGTCCTGAGCCTACTTTATAAATAAAGTTTTATAAAATTATCATATTAGCGTTTTATTCATCATCGAGAGATAATTTCACTAATAATTTACAATAATGACGGTAAAGTTAAAAAATTACGTAAGCCCAATACCGCATTGAAAAAGTCCATCTTTGTTGGTACAGTGAAATATGGAGGTGGTAATGTGCTCGTGTGGGGTTGTAGGTTTGAAGCGAGGCGAGGGTTGGAAACCTAGTTTTTATAGACTCAATTATGGCATGCTTCGTCAACTTGAATATTCTGAAAAATAATCTTAAACAAAGTGCTATAAAACTAGGATTGGGGGGGGGGGGGGATCGTTTATTTCCCAACAAGACAACGATCCCAAGCACACAACTCGTCTTGTTCAAAAATGGCTCGTGTACCACACAAACCAGTTAAAAACACCACCAGTCTCCTGACATGAACTCCATAAAGTACTTATGGGACGAAATCAAGCGAAGTCTTAAAAATCACACATCACAAACATAAACGTGTTAAAAAGGGCTCTTGAGATGGAATGGGCTTAAATTGAGCCTTCAGTTACAAAACAAAAGGTCGGTGATGTCAGCGTTGCCCGTGGACTAAAATAGCCGTGTAGGCAGCAATCACTGCGCTTTTATTTTTCAACATCAATGTCCATATTAATTACTTACAAGTTATAATTCAGATCATAAACAATTGCAATTAAGGCACGTAATCATTTTAGGTACTGCCATCTATCAACGACAGCGCAAACAATTCTTGCGATCGCATCCTAACGTTTTTTTGAAAACAACCATCTAATATAATCCACAAAATAAGTGTGGATTGTATTTGTATTTTGAATGAGTGACATTTCGTCAAAAAATGCCATATTACGTATAAATATATTTTAAAATCGGCCTATACTCCGCACAGGATGTTAAAGAACAGGTAGTCGGCCGTTTAACTTTTTTTTACGTTTGACTGGTCTTTAAAATTCCGTTATTCAAATAATTAATTGGGTATTTAGTTTATCTGAATATTTGTTATGTGTAGATTGGAAAATGCTAACCATTTTTAGTGGATTTCCTACACAAAAAAAAACTATTTACAAAAATTCAAATCAAAGTCTGTTTCGTTAGTAGTCGGCCACCTCAGCTCCAGAAGTCGGCCACTTGAGTATTCAGTAGTCGGCCCCTTATTTTAAGTCCTATGTTTTCGTTCTATTGATCAAAGTTAAGAAACTTTTCGATATCTAATAGTTAATAAAAACCATTACGAATAATTTAATTAAAAAAAAACATTTACTTATATGAAAAATTAATTAAACACAATATAAAGTAGGTACTTACTCCCTAGTTAATGAAACAACAAAATAACTCGAAAATAACGGAAAAAAAACAAAGCCACTTGAATAACTCCCTGTGTTTCAACATAGCACCTATATGATCTACATTATATTTAACTTCGTAACAGCCTAACTTGCGTTAACAGGAATGCACGGTGTTCTTATATTCTGTTTTGAGACTTTTCAATAACACAAACAACACAAACAGCTGGTTGGGTGATTTGAGTCGTATTTAGCTCAGTTCCATAATTAGATGCGACTTATGACCATCCATAAGCCAGTCATTGGAACGTTTGACCACGTATTCAAAAACGTCTTAAAACGCATCCAGCCACTCTTTGGCATTTCTAAAATCCATTTGTCTGCGGTTCTTTTGACCATAGCTTTACGCAAGGGCACATATGGAAGAACGACTAGTGGAGATGACGTTTTAAGTTGGGCACTGAACACAAACAAAACGGTAATCGTCTCCTTGTCGTTTCCAGGACTGATCCTAGATGTATTTTCAGCCCTTAGGAGGCGTTGGATCCGTTATAGGTATCTACTATCCTTTTTTCATCTAAAACATGAAAGACCGACATAAAAAACACCAGTCTCCTTAGTCGGCCACTACTGAAAAATACGAAAAAAAAGCTCGAAATGTATTAGTCGGCCGGGGGGGCCGAGCTTGGAAGAACCGTACAAAAAATATCTCCGTATGTTTGGCCGACATTACATGCCATCACCCTATACGAAGTTTAACATCATTTTGTCAATTAGTTTTGGAGTTAATCTCCGTACAAGTTTGTCAGGTAAAAGGGTGACATTATAATTTATACCTATATTGTTATGATTTCGTTAACCCTTAATTTACCCCATAAAAAAAAAATCGCGTATACGTCCCATGTGAGTCCCATGAACCTATACAAGTACATATCGGTACCTACCTAAATGTACAGTGAAAACAGCTTTCATTTTTAAATGTACATATTTTTATTTCTTGTAAGTACACTTATCTGTTCATACAGGGAATTAGAAACGTAGTAGCTACAAAACTAAAATAGAAACTTCTATTTTTTACAGAAATTTAAGAGGCAGTGGTTAAAAAGTTTAAACTGTGAGGTGAGTACCTTGGACTCAGGAGATTATTTAAGGGTTACAAATTAGGAACCTATTCATAAAGCAAACTGGCAACCATCAAACATCCAGGAATGCAATTGTCCCAGAATCTAATATCCGACAAGGCCAAGTAAAGCCATATACCATTATTTATACTATGGACATATGTACATATACATATGTATGTACGTACTAGGTACATCCCTATGTACTTATGTATGGATATATGCAAGTACATGTTCTTCTAGTAAATTGTGTCGCATTTTGAGTTTAATGTCACAATTCCATGTGCCATGTTTCCATCATTCGAATTCAGTCCACAGTCAGTCTCCCCTTGCCAAAGGCAAATCAGTTGGAGTTCAACCCAAAGCGCACACACATTTCCAACACCGAAGACTCGCCACAATCTACGAACTACGAGTACCTCACAGCTCACACACAAGAGAATTTGCGCTTCATCCAATTTTCTTTCTCTTGCCTTCATCTCTTCGTGCAAGAATCCCAGAACTAATCTCGTATTCATGGAAAGTGTTGCGCATTTCTATGCCAAGACCACTGAAGACGATCTTACCAGTTACCACTCGAAAAGGGGTGTGAGATAAAGAAAACTTTCCTCCCTTTGCCACCCCATCCGTTGTCTATATTCTGTTTTGTGTACATATTACGTTTGTATTTTTCGCGGAATGTGGGGTGCATAAGCTAAAACAGCCAAAAGCATTCCCGTTAGCACCCTTAATTCAAAACAAGAAAAAAAAAAACGACGAAGGCGACGACGCCACCACTAGTATAATACAAGTACCATCACCAAAGCCGACATCGACATGCCACGACGACACAATGTGATGAAGAAGAATACGAATCAACAGGGGTTTGGGTAAACAGTGAAGAAGAACTCTGGCGCCTTGTTTTATTGCTTCCAGTGCTCTCTTGTGTATTCCCTGCACCATCTTCCAACCCACCCCACTCGATAGCAAAGGGGACCGGACGAACACGACAAATGGAATTTATATCCCTTGCACGTATTTAGGGTACTGGGTGATAAAAATCTGCGCATGTGAAAGAAGGAAAAGCGAGAAAGAGGAAGGAGAAGAAAACCAAAAAAAAAAAAACAAAGCTGGAGTGCGTTGCATACGGCAAGGACGATTCGATTATGTAACAGTGGATGTATGTGTGTTCCTCTTTTGCGTGGTGCGTTGCGTCGCCGCCGCGTGTAGTATAGACTTGGAGGAAACAAAAATGCGCGTCTTTCTCAAAGATGCCTGGATCAAGAAGCTGAAACTAAGTGGGGAGGGAAGCTGAGTAACCGTGAAGTATAAGCATTGTAATCGAGTAATCGCTTCCTTGTGCGTACATTTGCGAGACAAATTGTTATGCATGCGAATGCGATGGCTTGACGCAGGGTGAAGGGGGTGGTTGTTATGGGATTTATGACCTAGGAATGTGCAGTGGAGTGGGTTTTTTTGCGCGTTGGAGTTTCGGGATGGTTTAAGTAAGTGATTTTATTGGATAGAACAGTGGGGGGGTGACATTTCTCAATTTTTTATTATTTTCTTTTGTTTTGAAGTGCTAGCAAACGTTTTATTAGATATTTCTCGGTCGTTATGCTAAAAGAATTGTTAGTTATTTTAAATGTGTTACGAACAAATGTTCACACTGTAACTCAAGAAGACCTTTAACGGTAACTCGAAGAGTGAGTGTTATGAGTGATGAAGGCTTACGTATTTGCTTAACGCACCTACTGTGAGTGGAAGTTCTTTGAAATGGAGCTCGATCGCGGAAGCCACCATAAGCGGGCGGAGTACTGAGTTTTCTATTAAGGAGCGAATTTTGATATTCAGTGGTTTTAAATTAAAAGTGCGTGTTTCACGTTGAAATAAAAACATTAATTTTTTACGCTTTTACGTATATGTACTTACTGCTTTCCCAGCAGAGAGGAATGGAAGCGAGGGAGAGTGGTGACAGATTTCAATACAACGGTAGATATTCACCGATATGGTTCGAAAATGGAATGCGGAGTAGGCGCAGGCATTTTCTCAGAAAAAATCGGCATATCGAAATCCTATCACCTACAGAATTTCCTTCAGTGCGTCTTCCAGGCGAAGATACTAGCGATCCTCGAGGCCTGTTACAACTGAATAAACGTCCCAACACCCAAACACAACATCGCTATTGTTACAGATAGCCAAGCCGCAATTAAAACCATAAATACGGCAATCACCTCATCAAAACTGGTTGGTTAATGCCATCAAGAAAAACTAAATCGCTTGTGGCAATCAAGCTAGAGTCACTCTTCTCTGGGTGCCAGGACATAGAAGGGTACGAGAGCCGACGAACTTGCCAGGCGAAGGTCAGCCCTTAACAGCTCTTAACAGGAAAACGTTCATGTTCCTATATGTGCTGTAGAGGGCAATATACTCCCACACTTCTGAAACTGGGCGGTCTCAGGTGGACCAGGCTAACAAACTGTGTCATATGTAGAAAGATATGGTCAAGTTACAACAGGACAAGAACAAAGAAGCTGATACAACGAACCCGCGTAGAAATCGCTAGAGTAGTGGCAGTTAGTACAGGGCACTGGCCAATAGGGGACCATGTAGCCAAACTAGCGATCCATCACAACAGTTTCTGCCGTAGCTGCAAAGATGAAAATTAAAATGAGTCACTTATTCGTTTACTGTGCAAATATCTAGCTCTAGCGAGAGCTAGGCAACGCATACTGGGCAAACTATTCTTCGACGACCTTAAAGAGATATCCGGAAAAAGGATTGGAGAGCTGGTTCTCTTCTTAAACTCCACAGCGTGGACATGAATTTCTCAACATTACATACGAATAAACGGGTCACCTGAGGTTGTGGTATCCAAACGGTGCTCGTTACGCGCTATTTAGGTTTCCTTCCATCGAAGTCACCACTTCTACCTTACCTACATATAAACATATACATATATACATACATATGTAGGTGTCAACTTAAGCTACGAGCAGACGATATGCAAAAGTCGCATATATATGCGAGTGCTGACGTCACGAAAAAACTCGCAAATTTATCGCAAATGCTATAAAGTAGGCATTGCTTGCAAACTCGCATATAGACGTGTTCACACGATATGCAACTTTTGTCCCAAAACTCGCAAATGCATTTGCGAACACGGTGTTCGCATATGATATGTTCGCAAATTGGGTCGCAAATGTTGTGGCCTATATGCGAGGGGTTCACACGATATGCGACACAATTTGCAGATCACATATTTTCAATCATATGCAGATTTGCGAGCATTATCAATCTTTTGACGTTTTGTATTTTCTGTAATGTGTTGGTGATTTGTGACAATTTAAAGTGTGGGGATATATTAAAAATGTCAAAAAGGAAATGGGCTGCTATTGCTATTTTGGCAATAGATATGATGGAAAATGACGACGATGATGGAAGCCACGAAGAAGCGAGTGTGCAAGTGCAAAGGATTCGTCGTGTATTTGCCAAAGATTGGGAGCGACTTCGCGAGACTGAAGGCTTTTGCGCAAAATTGTTGCTAGATCTGCGTGGCGATGATTCGGAATTATATCACGGTTTCGTTCGCATGTCGTCCGATCAATTTGGTCATCTACTAAGTTCCCGCGCATTCCCGCGTCAGATGGCCCGTTGCTGATGCTGCGCTTCTTGTCCACTGACGAAAATGTTTGGTCTTTGCAATACCATTTCCGTATTCCAGTTAACGCGTTCGATTATTTTTTCATGATTTTACTGTCTTTGAGAGAATTTTAACCCCACTCTTCGAGATTTGACAGAAAACCCATATTAAGTGCAAAAAGTACGCGAACCTACTATGTAAACTTTCATAGAATCATGACAGTTTCATGGCTCTCAATTTGTTTTACCAAGTGTTGTTTCAAAAGCGATTGGTAACTTTTGTTCAAGTTTTCTATCTTTGAGACGATGTTACTATTTGACAGGTCTCAATTCCTTGTGCAAAAAAAAGTTACCAAAGACAAATAGACCTACTATTTCGACTATAATTACATGACGACACGTACCGCTAGGTAGCCTACGGATTGATTACTTACACAATTACATATAATAGGTCTGTTTGGTATCTTTTTTGTGCACAAGCGAGCTTAACTCAAAGACAGGAAACTTGCACAAAAGTAAACAAACACAGTTTTGGTCAAACCTTTCGATTTGTTTTTGTTTTTCACTAACAATGAAGATTTATGAGATTTCATAAACTGTCAGATGGGCTGATTTGACAGAGTTGTCCAGCTCATCACAAGAAAAAGATGTTGCGTACAATTTCATCGCTCTTTATTTTTTACTCTCTCATTTCGCTCTCAGCTTGCGATGTACCGTGATTTTTTCGAGTTAACAAACACAGATTCATGTGATTCTATGTAATTTTACAAAGTATTACGAAAAGTAACGTGTTACCAAACAGACCTAATAATTATCTTCACAATTTAACTGTCACAACTCACAACACAACCCAACCAAAGCAAAATTTAAGATAAAAATGAAAAAAAAGTACCTACACCTCGACCTACACACACCCCAAACTAAATTGTTAAAGTTTTGAGATCTCGGATTTGTTCGCAAATATGCGGTCATATGCAATGTAAGGTTTTCGTCCGGTCGCATATGGTTGGGACGTTTGCAAATGATCACATATGCTCGCAAATTGTCACAAATGATATGCGAAAGTGTTCACACGATATGCGGAAAAGTCGCAAATTGGTTTGCAAACTGGGTGCTCGCAAAGCATATGCGGACTGTCCCAAATAGGTGTTCAGACGATATGCGAGCGTTAATCGCATATGATGACGCAAAAATTACGTCAGACTCGCATATATATGCGACTATTGCATATCGTCTGCTCGTAGCTTTAGTTCTTTAATGTTAATAATGTGCGTCTGTATTCTCTGAATGCCTGTCTCGATCTGCCCTGCCAACTGCAACCCAACGTTTCTGTATCTGCCCGGTCATCTCTCTCACTCGTTACACATCCTTGTGATTCTCTTCATGTTGTTATTACCCAGCAGGTTCTTCGCCTGTCTTAGACCCTGAATTTTTGTCCAGACTTGCTTCTGTTTGTCTTCTCCAGTGATCAGCATTTTTCTTTTATGGTGTGCTCTCCTATGCCGCAGCATGGTTCAGGACCCTTTTCTGCCCCTTTTCTGGGAAATTTGTCCGCCTCTTCGTTACCTGCTTTCCCCAGGTATCCTGGTACCCAGTAGATGGTGACATTGTTTCCTCCGCCCAGTCTAATAAGTCTATCTAAGTATTCCCAGATAATCCTAGATTTGAGACATGAGCTCCAATAGCACCTCAAGTGCTGTAGTAGGACAGGATCATATTGCGCCCGTTATGCATACACATGCCGCAGTCTCTGTACTTTGTCCAGTGTTCTTCTCATTGTATTTAGACTGGTTCTTTAAGCCCATATACTATTGCCCCGTAGGAAATTATAGGTTTCACCATGGCGTTATACATACATATGTACATATGTACATCCATCTAAGAATATGAGGTCAACCGCCCCATGACTTTCCGGCTATGCTTTTACATGTCATGAGTGCACGAGTCGCTTCCTAAGCAGCCTCCTCTGTGTGCTTCTTCCAGGTGTTTAACTTCTAGCACAGGAGTTATAATCGTGAGGCTAATGGTTTTCAGATGTGGGAGTTTCCTTTTTCTTGTGAAGGGCACTAGCGTTGTTTTGGCCGGAGTTATATTTAGCCCCGCTGGTGCTGCACTATTCGTTGGTCACTCTGAGACCTTTTTGAATTATTGCCACACAAGGTTTCCTCATTTCCTCATCACTCGTACAATTAGGACGATGTCGCCAGCGTAAGCCTGACAATATATACCGAGGTTTATTAATCTTTCTAGGAGTTCATCAACGACGAGACTCCAGAGAAGTGGAGATAGAAGAACTCCACCCTGCAAGCAGCCCCTAGTGCTGTTAACAACTGTTACTCATTAGATAGATTTCTTATTTCGTGTAAAAGTACTTAGATACCTATACATAAGAATTCAAACCTTACATTTTACCTTGCAGGCGGTGTGCAGAGCACACTCGATTTGCTGGAAGAAGCCTCCGCAAGTTGGAGATCCTCTAAAATGGTTAGAGAAATACAGTCCTGCGGAAGCGCTAAAATGCGGAGATGCTCAACTGATCCTCGAAATTTTTTACAACCAACTCTTATGATTTGAACTTCCAATCCAACACCTTCACGAGAGCAAAGACCATCGGTAATCGTAAATACCTGAGTAAACTGTCTTATAATACCATTCAATCATTCACAGTACATAATCACGAGTATGTACTTCTGCTCCTGGACAGTTGTTCTTTCTTGGTGCTCCTGGGGTCACAGGCCAAATGTTCTATTACTTACCACAATAAGGGATGGAAGGAATATCGCCCTTCCGTTGCTTCCTCAGGTATTGCCGCTGCTTTTATAGAAGGAGGGACGAGGAGGGAATAAAAAATATTCCCCAGGTTTTATGGGAGATCCGACCAGTTTGACTGCCAGACATTATGCTTCATGGCTGAGGGAAAGAGTCATACCTACTCACTCCAAAAAAATACTCTGCCTAGAGCATCAACAACTGTCTGCTCACTATAAAATTTGGATTTGTGGACTCAGTAATTAGGTCAATGATCCTGTAGATTTCTTGCATACTCTCAACCCTCCCAGTTCCATGCTCCAATCATGCTGTTGCGGAATCTAAACCCTCCGAAACTGTGCAATGGAACCAGGCTTCAGGTGAAGAATCTGTACAAACCAAGATTTCCACACATGTCAATCAGGGAGAATCTGTCTGAATCCTCCGAAAACCTAGGGCACAGGGACAAATTTGAATGTGGCTGGTTTTGATCTGAGGAGTGACTGTCTTGTCCTATGCCCAGTTTTATGTATGTACATACAGTCGTCTCTTCCTAAGTCAAATTTTCACGGGATACCCAGATTTGTTCGAGTTGGACAGAGTTTTGGAAAAATTCGAGTAATAGAGAGAAACAATTATTTTTGTTTTAAAACATTTGTTTGATAAAAAAAGGTTAATGTACTTACAAACAATAAACAAAACTTTTGACCACACAGTTTACTTCGCAATAATCCATGTAAGTTACATTTTTTGTTAATTGATCTAGCTACAAGCATGCACATAAAAACTGCAGCAGCTCCGTTGAACTGCCTAGAATCAACTGATTTTGAAATTCCAGCTGGAATCTCACTGGAATCTTTGAATGCAACCAACAACACAAAGAAAAGGATAACATTTTTTTTTTTTTGCGTTGCATCTTTTAAAAAACTGTATCTTTGTATGGAGGTACCAAGAATACGAATAGGAAGAAATATGAATTCCGAAGGGGTATGTATTTTTATTTTGTTTTGTGCTAAACCAAATTCGACTTAAGGGGTGAAAAAAGATGCCAATAATCGAGAGAATGTGTTCAAGTTAGGACTTAGGGGGCGTTCGACTTAAAGAATGGTTTTTGTATGGAATATTGAAGGGAATGATAAAATATGGCGAAAAATGTCGAGTTAGAGAGAAATTCGACTTATAGAGAGTTCGACTTAGGGAGAGTCCACTGTACTTAAATAACTGTATGGCATGCTCCAGGGTAAGTTCACATCACCACATAGCCTGGTCATTCTCCACCCAGAGACACCTACTTACTTATCAATGTCTTGAAAGTTGAAACTGGACAAGAACATTGAGTTAACATCTTCTTTCCACGCGGACGAAATCGCTGTAGGTATTTCAATGTAATAGAGACTGGCTATACCAGGCGGCACCCTATTCAAGGTTTCATCCGACGAGGTCATCTAGTGGAGTTGGAATTATATATGTATGTACCTACCCAGCGCCGGATTTAGAATTTTTGGGCCCTATGCCTTTAAAGTAAAATGAACCCAATTTCTTATTTCCTTTTATGTTACCTTGTAGATTATCAGAAACAGAAGACAGAATTCAACACAACAATAACAAATTTTAATCAAAATGATACATTGGGGGCATTCAGAAATTAGGAGAATGATCTTTCCGCAGAACAATTTGTCACTTCTAAGCTTAAGAATACGCGTAATGCAGGATCTACGTTTGGAAAAGCGGAGTTCAGCTTATCTTTCCACATTATTTTGTATAAATTTGCGTGATTATAGAATTTACAACTATGTATTACCATTTTTATATAACGATGAAATTCTAGAAGTTCATCGGTAATTTCTGAATTTAGATCTTTCGGATATTTTGATTTTGATTTTGACTTCTTCAGGTAATGTTAAGAAAATCGAATCGTTCAGAAATTTCCCTATAAATCTTACTTTTGGAATCCATTTGTATTTGCAATTGATCAATTATCACTTGAATAGCGTTTATTCAAAACTTTTCCTTTGGGCTCAGATGAACTTCGAAAGTATTACTATCATTATCCATATTTTTTCGAATGCGTTTTCGTGTAACTGTGTAGCTGCCATGGGTAGAAGTTTCTTAGAGCGCATTTTAACAATTTCGAAATGTTCACGCATGTTCTCCAGCTAATCGGACACTGATTTATGTACATACATATATAAATTCGCGCACGACAGTAGTGTTACGTCTTCGCTTTGTAAAACTTTATTGACTTTTTGAAAACTTTGTACACTATTGTTTCAAACCACAAGCATTAAAGAAAGCAAATTCTAATTTGTGCATTTTATTCAATAGGTCACCAGATTCCCTTCGTGCGTCTCCTTTTAGTGTATTATCTTCAGTCATGTTGGTTAATGTATCTAATAATTTACTTATCATAGAATTTAATGATTGCAGAAGTAGCTGCAGCATGAGTTTCCCAACGTGTACCATTTAGTAGAATTTGGTGAAGCGTTGTACATTTGTATTTCACAGATATTGGAAGAATCGTCATGTAAATTCTGTTTTAATTACTTCGTTTTGTTTGCGGCTTTTGTGGTGCCCCATCTGTCGTGATGCCCTAGGCCTGGGCCTATACGGCCTAAGGGTAAATCCAAGCCTGTACCTACCTAACCTACCTACCTACACTTCAAAAAAAATCGACACGGCACCTTGTAGGTTCTATAGACAATTACCTTTCAATAGCCACATAACCGGCATGTTCACATTTGTACAGTTCCATTCTTAACGGCTCTTGAGATTGTCACTTGTACTTGTACTTGAAGAAGGTTCTTTTCCAAATCGATCAAAGTATCCACTAATCCCTTTGTTGAGAAAAATATTCACATGCATACAGAGGTTTGTAGGTAGGTAGGTACCATACATAGCTACGTATGTACATACAAACATACCAACAGAACTAAAAACCATGTCAATAATAGTACCTACATAGTTATCACAGCAAAGCTCGGTCGCTCAATTTGCTTAAGCTACCCTCTTACCCCCACATGAGCTAGCAAGCGAGAGTGCAACCCCCCAACCCTGAGGCTGCCATTACATTTCAACGAACTTTCACACTTGCAGTGTTAACTCTCAACAATCGTTCTTTTTCTTCACTACCTTGCCGCTACCCGCTGGCAAGCAACATTTTTTTTTTTTTGCCTTAAAATTTGTCTAATGATATGCGAATGGCGAGAACCACACATAGAAGCGGCAAACAAAAATGCAAAAATCCGACAACAACAACAGCAGCAGCAAAAGCAACGAATTTCAGTATCAAATCAAAACCAACAACAAGAACACAACGCCGAAGAGGAGAATATTAGAAGAACTGAAAGAAGAAAACAAAAACAACACACATCATAAAGTTCAATCAGCAATTATTGTGCGCTTAAGCGCTCCACCAATGGGGTGACGTGATGCGGTGATATTCACCCAATCGCTGGCGAGCGATGATGAGAGAATCGTCTAAAAATAGACTCTACCTAGCGACTCAGGGAATGTGTGTTAGTGTGGTAGAGTAGAACCAACGTCGCGTCGTCGTCACCGTCGTTATGTCGTTGTCGTTGTCGTTGTCGTTGTCGTTGCCGTTGCTGTTGAATCCAACAAGTTATACGCAAAAATATCGTGTACCCTTCACTGTTAGATGGAGCAAAGGAGAGTGGTGAATTGGCGTAGGGAGGGTGGCAGTAACACACCAACAACGAGTATCAGCCGCCCGTACGCTAGATCGGCGCGCAGCCACAGAGGTAGCAACAAAAAAAAAATACTTCCATTCTAACGTGCATACTGGCACACAAAATGCCGGCACAGCCACACATAGATACACTGTTGTTGTTTTTCTTTAGTCGCTTTTTACTCGCTACTTCTTTTTTGAGCGAGAAAATATGCGAAATAAGCTCGCTTATCGTAGCGTTGTGTTGTGTGTGAGTAATTTGCGGTTTTCCTTTGACATTTGTGTGACAGCGCGGTACTCAAAATTAACACAAATGAGAGAAGAAAAAAAAACTGCATAAATGAATAGACAGATCGGAAAGTGTGTTAGGTGGTGGGAAATTGACAGATATCGTTATCTATGACGACACAGCGATACCTACAGTATCGCGATAGATTTGACTTGCGTTAGAAATTGGAATGAATTGCCGTGACTGGGTGCAAGGTTCATTTGCAACAAAAATGATAGCTTTGGGGCCTAATTTGTACTGAAAAGCTACTAATAAAGTGATGGTGGGGTGGTTTCAAAATTGAAAGACCTATTGACGCCGAACTTTGGCATAACTTCCGTATTCCGTGGGTGTTTGTGGAATAAACAAGAGAGACACTTGAATTCAAAATAATAACCACTAGGTACACCTCTGCCACTCTCATTGTTGCAGTAGGTGTAGCTGCAACTTTAATAATAAAAAAAAATCATATGTTGGTAAGTATCTACAGTGAAATCTCTCTTAAGTGGACAGCCACAGAACCAGAGTGTCCGCTAATGGGAGATTTCACTGTAGTACATACACATACATATGTACATATAGGTAAACTGGAACTGGACCCTGGACGTCCAGTATAACGAATACCGATACAACGAATGTCCAGTACGAATAACGAATCGCCATTTGAAGTCCATTGATATCTTCAAATAACGAATATAATGAAGAATTTTACTACTCTATACAGGGTGTCCCAGTTAAGAGGTATAATCCTTTAACTCTTATAGCGCAGCTGGTTCAAAATTTGAACCACCGTTCTTTATTCTAATTCGCGAGGGTGGTACAAATTCTGAACCACTTAGATATTATTTTGTTCCTACTACCGTTCATTCTGTAGGCAAAAATAACTATTCTTGTGAACAACTTAGTTCTGTTAGTAAATTGCAGCTACATATGCTCGTGTGAAATAGCAAAAGTTGTTGCCACAAAAGGGTTTCCTAATGTTCAGTTTGCTGTAAGGGTTAAGTGGAGATTTCTGAGTAGTATAACGAGTCTGCACAACAAAACGGTACAAGTAAATGAATTCTCTTCTCCTCTCCAAGTTGATTCAGTTTGTGCATTTTTAAAAAGTTAATAGGTAGTATAATACCTAAAAAGTATTTTAATAATAATTAGTAGGTAAATATTATTTTTAATTTTTTTATTTTTTAAGGTCGAAAAAACTGGTTTCGATATACCGAATCTTTCGAAACAACGAATTGGCTGAACATAATCTTTTGTTACACTGGACGTCCAGTGTACACACATAGCAAAAAAGTAATCGCCAATATCCTGAAACCGATAAAATCCAACAATTTCCAAGCATTTTATAGTTTCCAAGTCAGACGTCCCCATGGAATTGTGGGCTAATGTACATAGGGTCAATGTGGATAAATGTAAACACTACTCATACTACACATCATTAAAGTCTCTATAACGGTCAAATTGAGTGAAATGACGGACACCAACATGTTTTTCCACATACATATGTACATTTAATATATTCGGTTGTAACTGGATTTCAGTTGTCGGTTGCATTTTTCGGCATAGGTTATTTTTTAAAGTACATGTTTTACAAGTCGGGTGACTTCAAGAAATATTGAATTTTTTTGAATAATTTTTATAGGTAGCTCTTATGTCCTGTGCTTAATACTTATAGAATTTGATTAGTTTTCTTTTTAAAATAAACAATTTAAGTTATGAATTAAAGATCGATACCATAGAAAATATTTTAATGTAAACATATATTTTGGATAAAATTTGTGTTGTATTGTAAAGATTATGTTGAATAACTAATTTTCAGTTGCTAATTTGCCTCTTAAATATATACTAAAAAATGTCACTGCCGTCATACTCGTTAGATGATGTTGTCAAGGCAGTACAAGACGTAAAAACCAAATAGGTACCTACATGACGTGAAGTTGAAGAAAGTTGGACGAAGAAAAGTCCAACTTCGTATTTTGCTGAAAAAAGCGGTTTTTGTAGCTATCCAACAAACTGGAGGCAATAGGAAAAATGGAAGTTTACCCTAAGTAGGTTTACTGGTGGATCTGGGCACATACCTAGACATGTATTGAAATCGTTGTTTACTTTTACCCCAGGATTAAGAAAAATAAAAAATAAAAACTGTTACCCAGTTTTGTAAACATACTATAATTATCGTTTCAATTCATAATAAGGAAATACAGTAGGTACAGTGGAAGTCGCTTATAACGACGGTGAAGGGACCGAGCAAATGCGGTCGTTATAACCGGCGGTCGTTATATCCGACTGTCCTCCATAAGTATTCAGAGAAAACTTACAAACATTCACAGACAAAATGAATTTTTTTTTTATAAATTATGAAGGATATAGGTACATATATGTTTAATACATATTTCATATGTAAATTTTTTTTTTTTTGAAGTTTAACAGAATAAATCACTACAAACTCATCGCTGCCTTTTCATCTGCAGAAAAGTTCCTACATTTTGTAGAACTCATGGCTGCATATTCAGACTAACGTACATACATACATACATAATATACATATGCATATGCGTGAATAGGTATGTAATTTTTTTGCAAATTTGCTCTCACTTCGTCGTTATAAGGGACGAAATCGATTCATTCTTCTCGAAAATTGGTCGTTATATCCGAACCGTCTTTATATACGACGCCGTTATATCTGACGGTAAAATAGCTTAAAATATAAAGAAACCAACCAACTGAAAGGAAATTGGTCGTTGTAAACTTATAAGCGACTGGTCGCAATAAGCGAGGACTTCCACTGTACTTTCATATTCAGATGAGGTTTTCTAAAAAAAAAAGTTTATAATTTTTCAAAAATCATGAATTTGTTTACAAAGCCACATTGACCCTATAGGTATCTAGTCTTAGCTTAGCTCCATTTTTTTTCTGTGATGCTAGGTACCTATAGTATTATACAGTGATAGTTCTACTTGCGGACAGCTCCGATAAACGGACAATTTTTTTTTATAATTTCCAATATAAAATGCGGACACTTGTTGTTATTCAATTCAAATAGAAAGTCTCCCATAAACGGACACATTAATTAAATAAAGTATTATTTTGTAAATATACAGTTGAAACAAAAAGTTGCGGGGGATTCGTTTTCAGTACAGTTTCTATTTTTCTTGGAAAATCTCCGGTAACCGGACACGAAGCTCTAATAACCGGACAGAGCAACGTTACGTTAGGCGTTTATTACGGGATTCCATCTGCGTTACTGCATTGTATGTGTATCTATTCATCTGCTCTTATATTTTTGCAGTCATTTCATTTTGTTTTGTCAATAGAAGCATACTGGAGAATGGCACAAAAAAAAGAAGCAATAAAATGGAGGTGGTTAATGTTTTGGATAAAGAAAACTTGGCCTGTTCGCGCTTAAGCAAAAACGTTTGTTTAAAAAAAAACGCCTTTCAAATTTTCTCTCTTAATCGAACAGCTCTCATAACCGGACAAACGTTAGTGGACCATGAGCGTCCGGTTATGGGATTTTTTACTGTACATTTAGATAAGCAAAAAGTCAAATTAATCACTAATCAGTGCCGTTAAACTAAAAAAAAACAAACAACTTTTAAAATGCCATCTCGTCTTTACACGTTTTAACCCAAAACTTACAACAAAAAAAGTGATTGACGTCGCACGAAACAATAAGAACGCGAACAAACGTTGACATTAGTATTTAAAAAATTATAGTATTTTTCTTGTTTTTTTTCTTTAAACCTACTCTTAAAAGAAACATGTTCGGGTCAAAAAAAAAAAAAAAATCTACAGAAACAGAATATTAAATTAATTTAATTGGTCTTTTCAAAGAGCTTCCGCCATTCATAAATCTTGCAAATCACCATTAGATTATCTGCGATCTTTTTGAACAGTTAACGAACACAACAAAAAAAAAACACTCGTAGACATCCGATATGATAGACAAACACGTCAAACATTATATATTTTCATTTACTCGTGAGTACATACAGTTCTGTGTAAAAAAAATTAAGACCAGTAGGATGATTTTCTAAAATATTGACTTTCAACGTATTTTTAATTCTTTTCAAACTTAAAAAAGTAGTTACATCAATTGTAGACTTATATTCGGCTGCATTAATATAAAGGTTGTTTTCAACTTAAGTACAAAATCTTCATCTGAAAAAATAAGATCAAAAGTGGTCCTAATTTTATATACAGGACTGTATATTATAAATTTAAATTTCGTTTTTTACCTATTTTCATTCTTACCCTCGGGGTTGCGTAAACATTTTGGCTACTGTATTACTGTCAAATGTTCATGTTTACGTTTTCTGTCCACATACAAAGATACCTATACAAAATATCCATACACTAGTATTTATTTGATGGATGGTGGCAAATATCGCGCACGCACAACCAAAACCAACCCACGAGCCTTGCTCTTCTTCCGCGCCACGTCGCGGTGGATATGCAGTCAACTGCTAATAAAACCATAAACAAATACATTTTTGGCTTAATCATTATTAACTTCTCAACCTACATATGTATACACACGACTTGAGCAAATAACAATAACAAAAAATATTCGCCAAATTTAAAAGCTTTCACTGCAAGCGAACGAAAAGTGAGGAGCGTCAAAACGGTCGGTAATTTCAAACAGCAGATAGGTAGGTGGTGTACAGATACTCGCACTATTCATTTAATAGCCGCTGCCATGCACTTGACCGTACTTATTATGAGTTCAGCGCACGAGATAAACGTATAGGTACCTACAATTTAGATAGAAAATAAATAATAATGAAACCAAAGGTTAGGAAGAGAAACGAGATACAAACGAGTAGGTACATAAACACAGACAGATCAGCTGTTTGCAAAGCAGAGATACACATTGTTGGTACCTAATTAGTTTCTGTTTGATTTGCGATTATGTAAGATAGACGTGTATCCACGTGAACACATTCACATGATTAATCGCAGAAACGGAACTACAATTATTATTATTCACCAAAACACTCAGACACACAGATATTGAACGTTATCCAGACCGTACGTAATGTTAACAGAACAATTGATATTAATTGGATTTTTAAACTTTTTTTTCCTCATTTTACTTTCAGACAAATTAATTATTGTATTGTAATATCTACTCGTACATGCTTCGTAAGAGAGGATTCTGACAAATTAAAATCTGCAAGACAGTATGGGGGATTGTGTGACTCATAAAGGCAGACGTTAGACTTAGAACTTGCTGTATAAACGACCAATGAGAATGATGTGCCTTCAAAAGATGAATCAGATCTTTAATTTTAAAACAATACCGTACCGATTCTCAATATTTATGCTCTTTCCGACTCAGATTTTAGCTGCCTCCAGTTCGAATCCATTGGGTGTTATATACATACATTATGACTTAGGAATTTTGGTGTCTTCGAACTACATGAAGCCAAACGAGCAATCTCATCGGTATGGGGTCGCTGCATGAACAACAAGTATGTAAGCCATAGCTCGAAGCAGAAACAATTTCGCGCAACTGCAGCTTCAGTTCTTTTATATGGAACGCAAGTGTGGGGATACTGGTCCTTTGTTGAAATAGAGAAGTTTCTTAGGTACATACCTATTTCTTAAAGCGAATATTTCTTTAACCGAAACGCTACGCCTAATTATATGCTGCATCTAAAGACTGGTGCACCGCCTATGTTTTTGGAAACATTGAGGCTACATTTCGACTACGTAGTAAAAGTTGTGGCAATGAGTGATGATAGACTGCCAAAAGTTGTACTCAAGAGTGTAATAAGAAGTAAGGCCAGCTACGTTCAAGAATGGGAACGTCTTGCATCAGATTGTGGAGAAACCATAAGGATAACTAACACCCGATGGACATCCTGAACACATTAGAGTACAACTCAACGAAAAAGTAAGTCGAAGTATGTATGATCGATTTGTAACGGAAGCACAGTCTTCCCAGTATAGGACATATTACAGCAAGCTGAAATACGATCTAGCATTCATTTATTCGACATTCGTAGATTCGTAGGAAGGTACATATTTCAAACAAAGAGCGCTAAAGAACCATTCAAGATAACGGACGCATTAATTAAATAAAGGGTTATTTTTGAATAAACAGTTGAAACAGTAAGATGCAGAATATCCGTTTTCTGTACTCTTAATACGTAAGCAAATCCATGGAAAATGGTTTATAGGTCTGTTTAGTAACTTTTATTAACCCAAGTGGGACATCTATCAAATAGTAAAACTGGAGGAAAATCCTCTTTTTCTTTTTTAACTACCTATTAAATATTTTCACGAAAAACTAATGTTCTTTTATTTGGTTAACAAGAAGTGATTGACATTTTACAAATTTCCAGGTTGCTGTTTGATAAATGTCCTTCGCTGACTCCATTAAAAAGATGAAGCACGATTTCGCAAGAGGGGTAATTTTTTGACACTGTCATTTTGCTCTCTTAAATGTAAATTTACAGGTTACCAAACAGACCTAATAAAAAAATGACAAGTGTGCAGCAGCACTCATAAATTTGACAGATTCCTCGAATATTCGAAATAAACAAAATAAGTTTATGACCTCTACGTATTCCCAAATTGTCCTAGTTTCCCACCTTATCCATTCCTGCCACCAATTAATATCAAATCAATGACCATCGTACAACACTCCTGTTCATAAATTATCTAGTATAACTAACTACATACATACTAACATTCACTTAAACTATCTATAAGCATAAATATTCCATCTACAATAATTGCAATCGTATTATACAAATACAGACATAACCACACATCCCACCCACCCTCGCATTCATAAAGAATCAAAAAAAAAAACGCTAAGAAAGTCAAAGCTAAAAACGCCGGTAGCCCACGACATTGTTGCTGTCGTATCGGTCCTATTACCATTCCCATTCGCCCGTCGTCTATGCATATTCTCACACATTCGTCGGTAGCGGCGTGGCGGCTGGCGGCGGCGGCGGGCGACAAATGAAAGCTTTCTTTCTTCTTCACTTCCATTCTGTTTATACTCCACAGCTGGAGAGCTTAGGGGTGTTTGTGTCTGAGTCTGTCCCGCACTTCGCTATAATCCCAGTCCCACCCAGCGCTTCACTCACCATCACCATTCACCAACGAATTTAAGCAAATGCAAACTCTTTAGAAAAATCTCCAACAACGAAGCGTAACACAAAGCACAATATAGAAAAACACGTTGCTTTTTCAGCGACTTGCGCGTTGCGCCCTAGTCCGAGTCCGAGCCCGTGTGTTTGTTTGTGTATCTTTTGCAGTTCAAAAGAAAAAAAACTTGATGTTTTATTTTGCGTTGCTTTTATTTACTCTCTGCCGCTGCCGCATGTGCTTTGCTCATTCCTTCGTTCAATCCGATTCTATGCCATTCCACGAAGATTCGTGCCGCTAGGGTAATTCGGACAAATCGCTCGGCAGCACTTCAGTTATTATCGTGCATTAGAGTTGAAAATATCTGCTTAAAGCGAGTCGTGTCGCAGCATAACGCAACAGATACAAAAGAGAAGAATAAAAAAAAGTTTTCAGTTTTTTGTTTAATTTGTTAATTCAGTTTTTCACTTTGGTTGTTTATAGAATCGCGATCTACGGATCCACTACGGCAGAGAAATTGTTGTGTTCTTCGATGTCCCTAGGATATAATTTCCTTTTTGATTTTTTGTTTGCATTAAAAGCTATCATGCTGTAGTCCTTAAAGGAAACCTGTCGGAGGATTATATTCGTTTCTATTCACTGTAAAACGTCGCGCGGTTATAAAAGAAAATTCTTTAGAGAAAAAAAAAAAATTATGAAAAAATTCAACCCTACGAGATGTGAAAAGTTGTCATCCTCCACAAAACCTTTGTACGACGAGTATCTATCGATCGTTAAAACGATTCTTTAACAAAATTTATTATTTTTAACAAGTACAAGTTTGTCTAAATAAAATAATAAAAAATCAAAATTAAAGTGCTCTTTGAAACGTAGTTTAAGTGGAATATTTATAAATAAAAAAAAGAAGATAAAAAAAAATACAAATAATTCTTAAGTCTCAGTGTACCCGAAATTTGATTGGATTAGCCGCTGTTCTTAAAAAAAAAAAAGTTTTATACATACGCATTACATAATATACAATTACACATCGCTGCTCGTTGTTGTTATTCGCTTAACAAATCCAGCTGATTCACCGGTAAGTGCTAACAAAAAATATTACACTAGGGGTAGTGTGTGAGAAAAAAGTATCTATAGGCGCTGCATGTATGCCAGGCACACACATATGGTTGTGTACTTAATAATTTGAAGGGTGGTTGTCTCCAAGATGCAATTGTGTTTCGTTTTTTTCCCAATGAGAATCAAATCAGCTTGTTGATCTTTATTAATTTCAAGTAAAAAAAAAACTACCTAACATTTATCGAATGCAGTTAGTTACGAGTAGGTAGGTACGTGCCATAATTTGCCATCAACAGATGCCAGCAGCTGTCAAAGGTTGAATCGATTAGTTAAGCAAAGTAGCAAGTTGCCTGCCTTGCCTCCCCGCGTTTTATTTACTTGTTTACCAATTTTATTTTTTCAATATGGAATCTTTGTTCAAATGAATTTATTACAAAAATATCTTGAACGTTGGATTTTTATGACAGCTCAAAGTCTTTTTTTTTATTATTTTGTTCTAAACATTTCAAGCAGCCAACATTCATTTATGTTTGAACATATGTATATACATATGGATATGTATGTACATACCTACACTTGCAAATTGCAACTGTCAACTTTAAGATGACTTTATGTACATAAGTTAGGTTAAATAATGGAAATATCTCTTGACATTAACAGTTAATGTGACATTTATTTGATGTCAAAGGAGCCACTGTATTTTCGCTGTAACAATTTTCACCACAACACTAAATGGGATAAGAAAATTTGGTTCCGTCGGTGTCCCATTAAGAGTCAAATTGTGCTCTGATAGAAAGGTACCTACCTGTATACATTTAAATAAATCTTTCGATTGATTTTGTATGAATAAAAACTGTGTTAGTACAGTTCTGTGTAAAAAATTAAGACCAGTAGGATAATAATACGAAATTTTTATATATTAGATTGACTTTCAACTTTAACAAATTTTTAATTGTTTTTTAAACTTAAACAAAGTAATTAGATTGAAGGCTTATATTTGGCTACATTAATTTTAAGACTGTTTTGAACTACAGTACAAAACCTTCATCTAAGAAAAATAAGAGCAAAAGTGAACAATTATCCTACTGGTCTTAATTTTTTACACATGGCTGTATTACAGTCAAAGCTTGTCAATTTTCAATTGAGTTCTAATTTCTAATAAAAAGTATCAAACTGGAAGACCAAGTAACCAATTGAAAACGTTGGAATTCGTGAAATTTGATGTGTATAGATTTGTGTATGATGGCGGATAAACAGAGAATGAACCTAATACTAAAAGAATCATATATACAGAGAACGCACTAATACGAAGTTTGGTTACGCGTGACGGGCAACCGCGAAAACTTTGACGATACCTAAGAGCTAAGAGGTTTACACATCAAAAATTCTTGTTTTAAAGAATTTCTAGGTCCTGTGTAGGGTCAATGTTAAAAAAAAGAGTGAGCAGCATTTCGGCTCATTTCATTATTCATAAAATCTTCTAAAGTTTTGGTTCAAGATGTCAAAAAATAGTGAATTGTCTTAAGCTTATATACCTTGTACAGTGAAATCTCTCATAAGCAGATACCCTGTTTAGCGGACAACTCACATTAACGGAAACCTTTTTGGGGAACCAATTTCTTATTTCCCATACAAATTGCGTTCTTATAAACTCTCATTAGCGGACAAAAACTCTCGTCCCGTGGCTGTCCACTTAAGAGGGATTTCACTGTATCTGTTGGTGGCACCGACTAGATTCTAGATGATAGTCTTGATTAGTGTCTGGAAGATACTTATAGCTTTTTTGAATATGACTCTTTGGGTGGACATTTATAATTTTTATTATTGAAGGGTGAGATGCACCGCGACCTTAAGATCTATTGTGCCCCCTATAAGCTCTATACTAAGGAACATCCCTCGTCATTATTCCGATTGGAATCGGTTAAAAAGAACTCGCTCCCACCTAGCCCAGGTGAGAATTCCATAGGTCAAAGCACCTCATTCAGACCAATTTCCCTGAGAAATCGCAGTAGAAGATTGGGTGCTATGAGTGGTAGATCCTCTGCTGTAATTTTGTATTTACCCAAGCACTTTAATCTTTTCTGGGTTAGTGCCCCACAATCCAACAGCATGTGTTCTGGAGTTTCACTGGACTCAATGCAGAATATGTCTTCATCTGATAGACCCAGCTTCCTCAGATGTTCCTTGAGTTTACAATGCCCCGAAAGGAACGCAGTCAGGCTGTGGAGTCTGCTTATGTCCTGGCTAATGCTAGCTTTAAATTAAATTTTTGTATTCCCATCCTCGCACGTAGTTACTTGCATTCTAGCCATATCTTGATACTTGTACTAAACGTCAGAGTAGGACGAATAAAATTGCAACAATAGGTATGTCCGTCCATGACTCAGGTAGATGCTTTAGGGAAAGTTCTATGAGTGCATCATAACACCAGTAGACTCATCTTTCTTTTTTCAATAATAAATCTAACACCAACAAAAGTACCTACATACTTGTATCCAACAGGTGTTAAAATTTTTCGCACCCTGAAGCGGAGAATTCTTCTATTCTCCGGCTGTCCTATTTTTATTTTTATACTTCGAGATTATTTTTGGAGAAGAAAATATATTATTTTCATTCGAAGAATAATAAAGCTCGATGAAAACGACAAACATCACACACACGCTGCCGCCAATTAGTTTCTCGACGTTGGCAGCATCAGCAGAGCACCCGTCCAGCGCCGCCGCCGGATGAAGGAGAGCAGCAACGATCGGTGGAGTGGGCGACGCATGGTTTGATGGCCGGCATCGGCTCGGCACAAATACGAAAAATAAAAAAAACACAGATTTTTAATTGCAAAACAGTGAGAGAAAAATAATAATGGAAAATCGTTCCGCTAAGTTTTCGGTCTTTGCGTAGGCGATTAATTCTCCCTTTAAGCAGGTTTGCCAAAAGCGACGACTACCATGTGTGTGCTCAAAATCGACTAAAAGTATCTTTTCCAATGAGAATTCCTAAGGGTATACGCGAAGTGTAGAGGGATAAACATCCACTCCATTTGTCCAGCGAGGGTGAAATGTGTTCTCTCAATTCGAAATGCTCAACACGCATTACATTAATTAAAACAGAAATAAATAGAGGTTGATTTAGAGGGGGGTGTGAGGAGAAAGGCACACAACACTGTGGACTAAATCAAATTATTTATGGAGGATCTTTTTTTTTGGAGAGACCGTAGTGCGCTTTTAAAGAAGTCAAAAGTCAATTGGTTGAACGTTGAAGGCTGAAAGCGGGTGTTCCCCCATGTTTATGGATTTTCGTTAGCAGCAGTTGTTATCATTTTATTTTGTTCGTCGAAAATACTTGAAAGCAAACATACATACATACAAGATATCTTTATATATTTCTGTGCTTAAGACTGAAAAGCTACAGAGTTTCGTTGTTTTTGTGTCTGGAAAGTAAGTGCACTGTGAACATCGAAATACAGTGGACAGTGAACGAATACCCGATCTCACGAATATCTCTAAATAACGAATATACAGTGGACGTCCAGTTTAACGAATAGGTACCCGATTTAACGAATATCTCGAAATAAAAAATATATACAGTGGACGTCCAGTTTAACGAATACCCGACTGAACGAATGTCTCTAAATAACGAATGTACAGTGGACGTCCAGTTTAACGAATACCCGATTTAACGAATATCTCTAAATAACAAATATACAGTGGACGTCCAGTTTAACGAATACCCGATTTAACGAATATATCTATGTGGGATGGGGCCAAACCAACGTACACTTCACTACCATTATAACGAGACATATAACGAGTCCCATAACGAGAACCATAACGAGACACATAACGAGACACATAACAAGAACCCATAACGGACAGACCACAGAATACAGAAGAGAGAGTACAGAACATAGACTTTTATATACTACCCCTTAAAATCAGACGATCACCTATGTACATACCTAAAGCGCATGCATCCCTCTCTATTCGTAATTTTTAAATGACACTCTGTGAATAACCGCCGCGAAAGATAGTTGTGCCACAACGTCAACGTTTTCACTTAAATTATATGTCGTTAAACAATAATAAAAGTTCTTATATTATTACAAGTTTAATACGCGTGTTTTATTTCATCAGCATATGAAATCCTACAAATGGGGGCTCGTCCGGGATTGATTTCTAAAATCAATTAAAATCGTCCGGGAAAGTTTTTAAAGGAAATTGAAGTCGTCTGGGATACGTATATACGTATAAGTAAACTTCGCATCATCGAAGTAGTGTATCGCGTTCGGAGTGCATAAAATATAATAATATTTGTGAAGTAGTTGAATAATAACGAAAGAATTATTTACAGTGTTTTTTGTGAAAACAAAAAACAGAAAATAGTCGAAAGTGTTTTGTGTGAAAACAAAAAACAGAATACGTTGAAACTGCACACGCGCCACAGTGTCGCAGTAGAAAAATTGCATGTGCCTACGTGACGAAAGTATACATAGAGAATCAAGTATATAATAAGTACAGTGTTCGAGGACATTCGCGTTATCGAATGTACCACAGTAGAAGAAAGAATACCAACACATAAGAAAACAGTGAAAAAGTTTTAAGAGAAACACAAAAAGAAAAAACAACAAAGACTATTAAAGAGCAACAACGTGAAAGCGAAATTCACGAAATTGTCGCTGTTGTATGCTCCAACGTGTGCCGTTTGCCGTATCCAGACGAAAGAGGAGAAAGCCTGCCAGAGAAGAAGAAAGAAGAGAAAATCTGACATAGAAGAAAATAATTAATCTTAGGGTGAGTGACGTTTGTGGCAATTTCTTTTGTTTTAAAAAATATTTTGAGAACTGAATAAAGTAAATTGAGCGATTTGGTTATATTGATTAAATTGAGTTTTGAGTAATTTGATTAAATTTATTAAATAAAATAAATAATAGAAAGTCTGTAAAATGGAGAGGGGAGCGATTTTAGCGTTGACAGTAAAGAACCTAAAGAAAAAATTGACTGAGTTAAAATTACCGACAGTAGGGCAAAAAAACGTACTACAGGTGAGGCTCCTCCAGCATTACGGTCTGTCTGGAAGCGCAGAGGGTAGAGAAAGGGTCGTCGTTGATAGCGATCCAGAGAGTAGTGATGGTGAGGAGCAAGGGGATAACAGGCAAAGCTCTTCCTCGGTGCATAGGAACGCGCAGCGTTCGAGAGGGGCAATTTTTACCTTGAGGGATATTGAAGATTCTCTCATGCCGTTTTATGGGTCGAGTAACGCAGACGTTAATCTGTGGTTACGAGAATTCGAGGAAAACGCAGTCACCGTTCACTGGGACGAACCTCAGAAGTTCATTTATGGGAAGCAGCTGCTAAAAGGGGCCGCCAAACTTTTCATTCGAACCCAGTCGGGTGTAAAGAATTGGCAGACCTTTAAGAAGGCACTCGTGGATGAATTTTGTGTAACGTTGTCACCAGCTGAGGTACATCGTCAGCTAAGGTATCGTCGAAAGAAACCCTCAGAGTCGTTTAGGGAATATTTGTATGAGCTTATGGAAATAGGGAAAGCAATTGACATAGATGATGGTAGCCTCATCGAGTATTACATTGAGGGAATTCCAGACAATAGGCAGAATAAGCTCGCTCTCTACCAAGCAAAGACCATCAAAGAATTGAAGTGCCAGATCCAAATTTACGAGAAGATGCGTGGACCGAACCAACAGTCGTCATACTCGAGGGGAGGGACACAGGCAGAAACTAGTGGTCGAGTAGTTAAACAAGAGCAAAGAGATCGTAAATGCTTCAAGTGCGGCGAGGGTACACACCTTGCGAGGGAATGTAAGTCGCAAGCTATTAAGTGCTTTAGTTGCGGGCAGCCAGGCCACAAATCTGTTGACTGTACGAAAAATCGAAACCAGACAGGACAGAGGCGTCCGAGGGAGGAATCAGACCGTGTTCAGACAGCAACAACGGATGACACACTGGATATTTCCGAGGCTCAGGTCGGGTTAGCAGTCGGTTCCAACCGAGTTTTTAAAGATGTCACCGTCAAAGGCGAAATTGTGTCGGCGCTATTCGACACAGGCAGCGATGTTAATATGATCCGGTACGATGTCCTAAGTAGATTGGAATACATCGAACTTAGCGCAAGAAAGAAGAGCCTTAAGGGATTGGGAGAAGAGAGAGTTGTTACGTTAGGTTGCTTTGAGGCAAACGTGACAATAGACGACTTAGATTTGTTGTTAACGTTCCATGTGGTCAGAGAGGTCGACATACCTTACTCTGCAGTGATAGGGAACAGTGTCTTGAACGAGGTAGACGTTACCATAACAGAGAATGGTGCAGAGTTTGCAAAGAGGCAAACTGTTGACAAGGCGAAAAAACCAGTTAGAGAAGTTGAGTCCGAGGCTGAGTTCAGTGGCAGAGGCCAAGCAGGTGCAAGCAGATGCACGGGAAATGTTGGGGGCGACGTAAGCCGTGAGTACTCGGCCAGCAGGGGCGAAGTGCGCCAGGGGTTGGGGGTACTGGAGCCAGAGGGTTCCATGAGGGCTGTCGCTGAGGAGCCAGAGGGTTCCATGAAGGCTGTCGCTGAGGACAGAGGGGAAATCGGTGAACTTCTAACTGAGTTTGAGGCAGTTTGTTTGTCGAGTAGTGAGGAATTCGAGAAGGGGCCTAATATTGACGTCAATCATCTGGGAATCTTCGAGAGAAAGCAGCTGATGGCGATTATAAGTAATTATACGCCGATCAGGAGCAGAGAGTCGCCAGTAGAGATGAAACTGGTGCTTACTGATGACGTCCCGGTGTACCAGCGGCCGAGGAGAATGTCGTTCGTTGACCAACAGATCATAGATGAACAAGTGGCAGAATGGATACAGAGTGGTATCATACAAACTAGTACGTCAGAATATGCGTCGCCAATCGTCTTAGTCCAGAAGAAGGACGGAACCAAACGCCTCTGCTGTGACTACAGGAAATTAAACGAGAAGATTGTACGGGACAATTTTCCAATGGCCCTAATTGATGACGTACTAGACAGGCTGCAAGGAGCCAAAGTGTATACTACGTTGGATCTAGCTAATGGATTCCTTCATGTTCCCGTTGAGCGAAGTTCAAGAAAATACACCTCGTTTGTGACTCACAGCGGTCAATTTGAATTCTGTTACGTTCCTTTTGGCATATCGAATTCGCCGGCAGTGTTTTGCCGATATACCTCCGCAGTGTTACGAGAGCTAATCCAAGATGGAACAATAATTCTATATATGGATGACATCATCATTCCCGCTAAGGAAGAGGATGAGGGGTTACGGAAGTTGGAGGCCGTGCTGAAAGTGGCAGCTGAAAATGGGCTGCAAATACGTTGGGACAAATGTCAGTTTTTGAAGAGGAAAATCGACTTTTTGGGGTATATAGTGGAAGAGAACACTATAAGACCCTCAGCGGAGAAAACCAGAGCAGTTCGAGAGTTTCCGGTACCGATCGACTCGAAATCGCTTCAACGTTTTATTGGTCTCACATCGTACTTTCGGAGATTTGTCAAGGCGTTTGCAACGGTGGCTAAACCATTATCGGACATGCTGAAGAAGAATGCTAAATTTAATATGGATGTTGAACAAATAGTCGCGTTTGAGCAGCTGAAAGAAGCGCTAGTCAGCGCACCGGTGCTAAAGTTGTTTGATCCCAAGGCGTCAACCGAGGTTCATACCGATGCTAGCATGTACGGCTATGGGGCGATGCTGCTGCAGAAGGACAGAGAAGACCAACAGTTCCATCCTATACAGTATATGAGTAGGAAGACGACCCCGACTGAGGAAAAATACCACTCTTATGAGCTGGAAGTTCTTGCTATCGTAGAAGCCTTGAAGAAGTGGAGGATTTACCTGATGGGGACCAAGGTAAAGGTCGTGACCGACTGTAATGCCTTCACAATGACAATGGGCAAAAGAGATGTTCCGCTAAGAGTATCTCGTTGGGCAATGTTCCTGCAAGAGTTCGACTACACTATAGAACATCGTCCAGCAACTAAGATGAGGCATGTGGATGCCTTAAGTCGAGTATCGTGCCTGCTGATAGAAGAGTCGTTAAACCATCGTATCAGAGAGGCCCAGTCAGAAGATCCCTGGATTAAAGCTGTGAAGAAGATTTTGGAGAATGAGTCATACGAAGACTATTTTATGAAAGCAGACGTTTTGCACAAAGACCCAGTCAAGGAGCTTATTGTGATTCCGTCGTCGATGGAGCAAGAGATTGTTAGCATGGCTCACCAGCAAGGACATTTCGCCGTCAAGAAGACTCAGGACCTCGTGGAAAGAGAATTTTACATTCCAAATCTGACTAAGAAGGTGACAATTATAGTTAGAGGATGTGTCAAATGTATCGTCGCCGAATCCAAAGCCGGGAAAAAAGAGGGATTGTTGACGCCAATCAACAAAGAAGACCGACCACTAGGGACTTACCATGTAGATCACGTGGGTCCCATGGAAATGACGCATAAGAAGTATAACCACTTGCTGGTGGTAGTAGATGCATTCTCAAAATTCACTTGGCTCTATCCAGTGAAGAGTACGGGATCTAATGAAGTCGTCGAGAAGCTGAGAAGCCAGTCAACAGTTTTTGGCAATCCCAAAAGGATAATATCCGACCGAGGGACGGCCTTTACCTCAAGTGTCTTCAGCGAGTATTGTAAAGGCGAGAGGATACAACATTTGTTGATAGCAACAGGGGTCCCAAGAGGAAATGGGCAGGTGGAGAGGATCCACAAAATACTCATTCCGATGTTAACTAAACTTTGCCTAGATAGTCCAAACAGTTGGTATAAGCACGTCGAGAAAGTTCAACAAACCGTGAATAATTCCCCTCCCCGGAGTACTCGATATAGTCCTTTCCGGATTTTGACGGGAGTAGAAATGCGAGTGCCTGACCTGACAGTTTTCCGTGAGCTAATGAGCGAAATAGTGGTAGAAGAGCTAAACGATGAGAGAGACGAGATGCGAAATGAAGTCCGCGAAAACATTCAAAAAGTGCAACAGGAGAATAAGGAAACCTACGACAGAACGAGAGTGCCCGAGCAAGTCTACAAAGTGAACGAATTGGTGGCTATCAAACGTACTCAATTTGGTGCAGGGCTGAAATTGCGCCCTAGATTCTTCGGTCCATATAAGGTGATAAAAAGAATGGCTAACGGGAGATACGAAGTCCAAAAGGTAGGAGACCACGCGGGACCAAACACTACCAATTCCGTCGCCGAGTTCATGAAACGGTGGAATCGCTCATTCGGGGACGAATGAGGCGCAGGATGGCCGAATGTGGGATGGGGCCAAACCAACGTACACTTCACTACCATTATAACGAGACATATAACGAGTCCCATAACGAGAACCATAACGAGACACATAACGAGACACATAACAAGAACCCATAACGGACAGACCACAGAATACAGAAGAGAGAGTACAGAACATAGACTTTTATATACTACCCCTTAAAATCAGACGATCACCTATGTACATACCTAAAGCGCATGCATCCCTCTCTATTCGTAATTTTTAAATGACACTCTGTGAATAACCGCCGCGAAAGATAGTTGTGCCACAACGTCAACGTTTTCACTTAAATTATATGTCGTTAAACAATAATAAAAGTTCTTATATTATTACAAGTTTAATACGCGTGTTTTATTTCATCAGCATATGAAATCCTACATCTATATAACGTATATACAGTGGACGTCCAGTTTAATGAATACCCGATCTAACGAATATCTCTAAATAACGAATGTACAGTTTACGTCCAGTTTAACGAATACCCGATCTAACGAATATCTCTAAATGACGAATATACAGTGGACGTCCAGTTTAACGAATACCCGATTTAACGAATATCTCTAAATAACAAATATACAGTGGACGTCGAGTTTAGCGAATATCCGATTTAAAGATTTTTTCCATTAATGGCTCTTTATAATGAATGCTGCAAACAATGTTCGATCGGCTTAACAAATACTTTACAGTTCCTCGTTAAAAAGAAAATAGTTTGTCCCTACTTCTGTTATTTTGTCTATTTAAATTGATTTGGTTTTTCTTATAATAAATACATTGGGGGGATTATAAGTTAGATAAAACGACTATCGATTTAACGAATTTTTTGATTTAACGAAAGGATGTGCATTATATAATTCGTTACATTGGACGTGCACTGTAATAACTTGATTCTCGTATCGGCATGATTTCTGTTTTAACATTTTTGGCTGTTTCTGAGTCAATTGCGCAGCTACGACAAAGTCACCCCACCACCAAAAATTAAAAAAAAAATACACAAGTATATAAAACACATTGACAACAAATGCTGTTCCCACTGACATACAAATTCTGACTTCCGAAACCCTCTTAAGCACAATTCCCATATCGTATTACAACATCGAATCGAACTACTTATTTTGTTTTCTTCAGGAAAGATGAAAACTTCTCAACTGTTAAGAATGACAGCTGTCAAACACAAAAACCAATTTGGCACGTACTAAAATTATGGGAAATATATCCACAAAGCAATTATGAACATACATACTATGTACGTTTGTACTACTTTCATGATTGAAATTAATTTCAGGTTGAGTGATAGCTACTAGGTACATATACATACATACTTATGTGCTTAATATAGTGGGAAGAATATTCTCAAATTTCGGAAACATTATCGGGTGACACAGTGGCACACTGCTACACTGCAGCGCTCGCTGTCATTAGGGTAGGGTTTCCTTCATTTACTTATCATACTTCATTTATGTGTTTATATTATTGTTGGTTGTTGTTGTGTTTTTTTGTTAATTTATTATTCACCAGTTTCGTCTCCTTCATTAGCATTTTGTCTGTGGATTTTTTATTTTTTTTTTTGCTTTCAGATAATTTTAGGCAGTTTTATTTTTTTTTATTTATTTATTCTTTTGGCCACACATACATACATTAGTGTGTGTTTGTTGTTTATTAGTGTGGCGAAAAATATATATTTTTTTTAAAAAAAAAAGAAGAAGCGAACGACACGAGAAAGGAGGCGAAGAAGAGGCAACCAGAAAATACAGACACTAATGCTTTTATAGGAAGTCATTTTTATTGCAGATACATTTGAACATATGTATCCAAACCTAATGTCTCTCTATATGTGTAGATATAAAATATTTATATACATTTTTCGGGTTTGGCAGTTTTTGTTTTTTATTCCTCGCTTTACCGCGGTGATTACGTTTTGTTTCGTTGTTCTCTCTCTCTCTTGTTTCGTGTTTTTTTTTTCGTATGCGTGTTTTCTGCTTAACCTTGAAGAATATTAAATTAGAACCTCCAGGCTTTTGGGGATAAAATGCGTTTTTTATTTTTACATTTCGCTTGTTCTTCTCTTTGATATATGTACATATTTATAACTACATACATGCATACATATGTATATATGGAGGTATGTATTTTTGCGAGAGTAAAATGATTTTTCGTAAGGTCTCCAAATGATAAGAACAACCGGTTGTTGTTAATTTGCGGTTAAAAAACTATTATTGATTTTTATCGACGGCTTATTTTTATTTCATTCTAAAATTGATAAAGGGTTTATGGAAATTTGCGGAATAGATTTTATTTTATGCGAAATCAAGAAGATCAATATGTAGGTATTTTTTTTATTTATTTGAAAGTAATACTAGTTTGAATTTGAGGGTTTTATGCTAAAACTAGTCGTCTATGGATTTCCATAAATTTATTCGATTGACAAATGAGCTAGTAATATTAATTCTGATGGAACTTTCAGTTCGTTATGGAATCCATTTAGATGAAATGTAAAATATTGATGACTCAATTGAATCGTGGATTATTATTTCGTTTTTATCTTAGGTAGGTAAGTAATATCGATACAATCTTTTTGATTAAATAACACCAACTTCGAACCACAAAATCTTACTTAATCTCAGTCAGTTTCAGTTAATGTTAATGTCAGTCTGGACAATTATAGCAATCAATAAAAGCAACCCTCGATACGAGCAACTCTTCGATAAAAGCAACACTTAAAACCCTATCATTGTTGACTCAAAAATTGCAACTCTTAAAGTGACCCGATAAATGCAACCTTTGTTTTGAATTCTTACATCTTTCCTTATTCGTATCTCGTCTTTCTTGTTCACTTATTTTTATTTTACAAACTGCATTCTCCAGCCAATGGATCAAAATATGATCGATTTGACTTACCATATGCAGTCTAGCGCAATACGAAAGTGCTGGTACCATTTGATGTATCCAAATACTGAATCATGACAAAGACGAAATAATAATTGCATCAATTAAAGGTTTGCAGCAATCTGGAAGCCGAGCCTTTTGTTCTACTTCTGACACCAATATTTATTGACCGAATTTCTCCTACTTGTTTTTATTGAGGTTGTACTGTACATACTTTCTACTTCCTATTCTATATGCCTGTACCTATTCCTCGACTCTTTTATAAACTTTGAGAATACATTTTTCAAAAGTTGGTGGCACTTGTTTTGTTGTTCGACCACCGTACCATCATTTTTGTCTGATTTTAGAGACACATATTTAATTAAATTCTGAAGCATGTGTCTGTATAAATAACCATTTGCGTTGGGAATATGGATCTCGAAAATGCTTGTTAAAATGTCTGCATCCGTAGAACAACTTTACTGATGATTTTTGTTAGATATATACGAAAAAGGGATTCCCCCCAAATATAAGTAAAATTCAGTTCGAGTTATAGAAAATTGATCTACGGAGATTCATTTGTACAGTGAAACCCAGTTAAGAACCACCCTCTTATTATAGCAAAACCCGCATAGCATCCTCAAATTTCATGAAAATTTGGTTTCAATTTGCAGCTAAGTTACGAAAGTTTGTGAAGGCGAAGCAAGGAAACCTGAAACGATTTGGTAGAATGTACATACATGTACATATGTATAATACGAATAAGGCTGGTGTGCATCCCCAAAACAACAATATACCAATATAAATACGTATGTGTTTGCGTCTGACCAGACCTTATGTGCTATGAATGTGACAACCAAAGTATGTGTCAGTCCGACGCTTAAGTACTTATTGTTTCCCTTTCTTTCGTGACATGAAATATTCCCCTTTTTAATACCCTTTTTAATAAAGCATTAGAATCGAAAAAAAAGCTAATAAATTTAATCTAGTACATATAATGTGGTGAGTTCTAGTACTCTAGTAAGACTTTAACGTTTTCTCTTAGCTGTCACTTTTCGATTGTTGGTTGTGAAGATCTCTCGCCTTTTCGCGAACCTGTCTTTTGTTCGTGGATAAGTACCTCTGAGCTCTGAGCAGCTTAGCGGGTTTTCGTAGCTAAATATCCCGTATAAGTACCTCACGACATTGGACAATTCCGCTAATGCACTTATCCGGGTTTGACTGTATATGCAAAATGCAGCAGTATTCATGACAAAAATTCATCTTGCAAAAAAACTCAAGAAGTTCCACTTTAAACTGATGTACATATACAGTAGTACACATGTTGTATCTATTCAAAATACTAAAGTCAATGTCATTGCAACTGAACCAAACAGATGAGCGATCTGTTATCACTGTTTCACTGTTACTGTTTACGTGATTCTATGTTGAATTTCAATAAGAGCGAAAAATGTTTTCAAATAACAGAATCGATCAGTGACCAAGGGAGTCGAAATGGCATTTAGTTGAACACACGTTTTCAGATAATGCAAATTTTCTCTTTGATTAAATGTCATTTGCGTGACATGTGCTTAGCCGAAAAGTTAAACTACAAATCGCATTTACTACACATACATACATGTACATATATGTAATGTACAATAAAAACTCTCTTGGGCGGACAGCGACCGTCGCCAATTTTTGTTACATAATTTTGTGCCTCGCGTTGCGTTGCTTACGGGCTTGCGACCGGCTCAGAGAAGCGTTTATCACAATTAATAAAAATATGTTGTCCGCATTCGGCTAAAAGGGGGTCCGTAAAATTGTTCCAAAAAATGTAAAAAACAAATGGAAAATGTCCGCGCAAGAGTGGTCGCCTAATAGAAGTGGCGCCTAATAGAAGTGTGCGTTACGATAGTTTTCACTGTACATATATTTCCTGCCAAGGCAAACATAAATTCCGTATTTTTCTTTGGAAACATCAAATACGCTTACAACAATAAATCCGTTATATGACACAAGTCAACTAGACAAAACTGATGTTTTGCAACTTTTATATCCGGACAGAGAATTATAAAGTTTCCTCTCGTATTTTGTGCACCAACACACTTAAAATGTCGAATTTTGAAGAGAAGAAGAAAAAAATATCTCTGTCTAGTTTTCAAAGTTAGTCAGTCGCCTTTTTGACGTTTCTGTAAACGCTTTTTATTTTTAAAAATGATCTGAATCTGACAGATCATATTTTAAAACTTCGGAATCACTTGTTAGTTTCGGTAAGATATACATTGGTAAGTTTATGTATTTATTTCTGTTTTGGAACATATTAATTTGCACATTATTTAAAGAATTCCACCCCAATCACCGTCTATTAAAATATGCCTGTCTATTTAGGTACACGGAGTGGAAATCCAATTCAAAACCAGCCTGGCTGTCTCAACTCAATTAGCTTACACGCAACCATAACCGAAATAAAATTATGATTGTTTATAAACATTTTCGATATACAAAATGCAAAAGTTTTCGTTTCCATTCTCTTTCTCCCTCCCATTCAGACGAACTTCCGTTCTTAATTTTGATCTTTTCGTCTGTGTTACAGGCACGATTACACACTACAAAACCACACATGCATCCAATCATAACAAAAAAATAAAATTAAAACGCCAAATAAAATTGATAGAAACATCACATCTTGATACATAAAAAAAAAAAAATATAATAAAGTCAAGCCCCACATTAAACGCACACTAATCGCTAAATAAACATCAATAAGTGGTGTCTTTATGAATTTAATCGCCTCTCGGTAGCGCTCATAACCTTCAGAGCCGAAATTTTACGTGCGCCGAATAAAAAAAAATGTATATAATTTCCCATTGTTTTGTATTTCAGTCGTTCGAAAGTGACACAACTAATTACCAATACAAAAGTCACTGTTGAATTTAAAAAAAAAAAAAAAAAAACTGTTCAAAACCGTTTCAAACAGTGATTATTTGCTTCTAATCAAGGCTGTCAGTGGGACGACGCCGACAACCGACGTCGCCACTGTCGCCGCCACCATGTTAATCAAACAATGACAGCTCGAATAATAGACCGGATAATTGTACATATCTAATGTGCTTTTTACGGGTTTGCCCGGTTGAATAGAACACCGAAAAAGCGCATTCCCAAACGCCATTCATGTTAAAAACTAAATTAGATACTCTGGCGTTCGCCTTTGTGATCCATCAGTCGGGGCATTTCACAATAGATGGAGCTGCTGTTGTGGTCCCAGTCAAAGAGGTTATGGTTATGGGCTTGGTATACGCGTGAGTCAGTGTTTTAAAGTATGGAATTGGAATCCCCACCGGGACGGGACAGCTTGGGAAACAATCGATTTTTTTATTTTTTTATTTTTTTATGCAAACACGAGAAGAATACTCAAGTGGTACGTTAGCGACGTGTTCGACATGAAAAATTGCGAATTGATTCTTTTAGTCTAATCAAATTTAATGTAGGATTGTGTCTTTGAATGCATTATCCGGTGAAATAATATTGTAGCATACATATTTTGAATGCACAAAGAAGTGGGTTAAGACGAATCGTGTTGACCAATCCTAGATAGTTTCCGGGGAAGGCTATCTATGGAACTGCGTATACTCGTATATATGTGAATTGAGAGAGAAGTTTGTGTGGTTGGAAAATAAATGGGGTTCCAAGCTTATCTATGACAGTTTTCTTTTCTCAGTTTTCTGTAGAGAGTAACGGCGGCACTTTAAATGGATTCAAGGGTAGAAGATCGGAAAGCACTCCTCAAACATAAAGAATCTTTCGCAGTTTAGAGAGGCATGTTCGAAAAAGCTAAACAGAATCTTTCAGCAGTCTTAAACCGTAAGATTCAGGAAACAATACCTCAACGACGGATGATTGTGATTATCTATATACATATATGTATATATATATAAAACAAAGATGGCATTCGTAAGACAGCTCATAACTCCAATTTGATCTGTTTTTTTTTTTTAATCAATTTTCCAAACATTGTCTATACTCTATAGGGAATTTTCTTATTTGTTTTTCATTTTGATCGTAATATTTGTTGGTTTAAATGGTTGCAAAAATTCAAAATGGAAAAAAAATTTCCCGGGAAATAATATTTTTTTCATTCTGAAGTAATAATACAGTGAAAACAATTCCCAGAGCTCTAAATTTGGAAATGGTTTAACCAGAAAAACCTTTTTCCCACAATTCACATGCAACATTACCCACACATTCGTATGCAATGATTTTTTGCAAGATCAATAAGAGATGCGCGGTTAGTCCACTTGACATTGCGCAATTTGACAGGTGTCGTCTTTGCTTCGTCATTTTACCATAGACTTACTATATTAGATGGAAGCGGCAGCTCATAAGCGCACGAAATCACTTTGGAAATTATATGCATAAGCATACTAGATGTACCTCGACGTCGCGTCGTTGCGTTGAACGTTGACGTTAACGGTTCCCGGAGAGAGCCGGCCATAGAATCCTTTGCTTACCTACGTTGAGAGACGACAGCTGATGAAATTTTCGTCGATGTTCGACGGCAGTGTCCGTTCAAATTAATTCTAAATTTGAAATGTCAATCGATTGTCAACAGCGATGACAGTTTCTCAGTTTTATCTCAATGCTTTTACCAATGAATGTGCTTACTCTCATTTTGTAAATGCGTCAACGTCAACTATAATGTGTGAATGTGTGAACAGCCAACGCACAACGCACTAGAAAAATAGAGAGTAAATCTACTTTCTGCGTCGAAGTTCATATATGCGTTGGTTATGGCCCACCTTCCATAAGAATGCGTGCATTCTTCTATCAAGCTGTCAGTTAAAAACTACGCAGTAATGCACTAACGCAGTCTATGGGTCGGCGCCTTAAAACAGTTGAAATTAAAACGTTCAACCGAGAGGAATAATATATAATAACTCAAGAATTATTAGATTTTCAATACTCAAATTGTGCCAAAATCATTCGTGAACGATAACTTCATCTCAATCAAGTTCAGCGTGATTTTGATGATTGTTCAGTCGTCAGCTGCAGCTCATGTTTTGTGATTTTGCCGGTGATTGAAGTGGACATTTCAGGGATGTTTATCGAAAACATTCAACGTTTCTAATGTTTTCAATGCATTTGCAAAGTCGGTCGACTTTGGCGGCTATCTATATTAAAGATTATCTGATCAATTATATCTGCCATGTGAGTAACCCGACACGGGGAAGCCGGGCGGATCAGCTAGTGATTCATAAAATAAGAGTGTGAAAATGTCCGGTTCTAAGAGTTTAAAATTCAACAGGTCTCTATAACTGATTCCGTTCTTTCAAAATCCAAAAGCATGGAAAATTAGAATGTTTGCCACATGCACAAAAATAAAAACAAAACATTCTGTCTTAAACAAAAAACTAAAAAAAAAAAGAATAAATGCGAAAATATTCCAAAAATGTGCACAAACACTCAAATTTTATCACCACCATTTCTTTTGCCTTTATCCGTTCGTTCTCTAATTTTTGCCAACTCCATCTCCGGATATATTACTTGAGATTGAGATGGTTTTCTTGTTTCTCTAAAAATTAAATGGCCATTCCGTGTTTTTTTTTTTTGTTTTTTTGTTTTTTATATTCTCCTGTCCCGGCGTCTTTTACATTTTTTTTCAAACGTCCGTCCGCAAGAGAAAGAATGAGGATTATTGTTATGTGGAAATAAAAATATGGAGAGAGAAAACAACAAAACAAAAGTGAAATAATAATAAAGTATAAGACTATGAAGAATGTTAAGAGTCAAGTTTATGGAGGGATACTTAAGTGATGGCTTCTTATTTTCGGTTTTCATCTTCTGCGAAGTAGAACCCCTTTTTTTATTAAAAAAAAACGCGAGCGAATCATTTTTTTTTATCCGTAAAAAGAAAGAGTTATAATTTTATTGTTTTAAACTACAAAAAATGGTATCCTTGCTTAAAGCCCTCGTATTACGAGTATACAGATAAAACTAAAAATATTTAAACTTAAAACCTTTAATACCCGGTGCGATACCACGATTTAAAAAACAATTAATCACGATCTTGCATGCCAGATATATCGTTTTGTGAAATATTCTATTATAAACTTTTCGATAAACAAATTATTGTATGTATAAATCCCACAGCTGATTTGTTCGTACATTTAATAAATTATAAAGGAAATTCGGAAGTCTGGAGGTAATCTTTTTTTAGTACACCATGTGAAGGTCGCAGCTATCATAAATCTCAGAAAATGATGAGTTAGTAACAACTACATAATGAATAGATGAGTTGAGCAAAAAATAATAATTTCATGGTTACTTACGGAGTATTTGTTGGATTTTATTGTTAAATAGTTAAATCATAAGTTTATTACTTGGAAAAAGGAACGACAAAATAAATTCGAACTGAGTGCTTTGCATTTTTAGTACTGACAGTCTTTCGTAACGTTCTGCTGCTGTGCACCTGCGAATAGACGGAGTTTTGTCATAAAACACATGTCTACAGATCAGAGAGCTCATTATCTCAGAATTGTATTTTAAATGACACCATATAAGACGAACATTTTTGTTCTATTCTTCAGAAATCGTATGTATCAATATGTGTAAAGTCAGTGTATATGCACATGTGTCAAGTGAAAATGGTGAGTATGCAAATGGGAGATATATCAATGTACAACTCGTGTACATGTGCACAAAACTTCAGGTCATCTGGGCCGATTTGAGAAAAAGTGGATTATACGAATATAATCAAATTTACCCTGAAAATTAGAAAATAACATCAACACTTCCACGGAGCGCAAAACTGATTGGTACGTGCCGATTAATATGATCTAGAGCGGTTTACGATTCTTCCAGTACCCCGGCAAAAAAATATGAACACCTGCCATGCTTTAAATCTTTTTTGCAAAATATGGTACACAATGCACCCATACCTCGCTATACGGCCGCTCGTTATACGGTATTTCGCTATAACGGCGTCTCTTTTTTATTACTCTGTTTCGGTTCTACGGCCAATATTTCTCGTTAAAAGGGCCAAAAAACCAAATTCGCTTAAATGTTCTTACAATGTTCTTACTGTACGCTGGGAATCGACAGCTGACACCAAGAATTTGGTTAACCGAGGTATGAGTGTACAGTGAAATCTCTCATTACGGAAAGCTCCCTTGGACGGATTGATCCTTAGGACGGACACATTTTCCTAACCAAGCTTTTATGTTTCAGATTCCATACATTTTACGTTTCCTTAACCGGAGACTCCCTTGATCGGACACGGACACGCATATCTGTCAGAAATTATTTTATTTAATTCCATTAGACGGACAAAAACAAAAAAAAAACCTTCGTAGCTTCACAGTCGCAATAGATAGAAACGTAGGTAAAGACAAAATGCAACAGAAATTACGCACACATTCAGTACAGTACGGTAGGTACGCTCTAGGCGGTCAGTATAGTAAAACTACTCCCTGTGTATGTTTAAACAAATTCATACCAATGTGTTAATAGTTTAGTTAGGTGGCTATCCACCGTACTCGGTCGAATTCACTTTGTAGGTTCATTGTGGTGCCACGTGCCCATTCCATATTTTATTGATATTCCGTGAGGAAATATCTTGAACGTCTATTAACAAATATTCTTTCAGAACCTTTTTTCTTTAAGGGGACAGGGCCGGGCAGGTGTACAGGGACAGGAGGTGAAAGGGGGATTCTAATTCTTCCTCATCCATGCAGCTGTTTTGTTAATCGTTCCAAATAAAATTGTAGTTTTTTTTTTATGTTTTGGTACTAAATAAAATAAAAAAAAAAAATTGTGTGTATCTCTTAAACGGACAGCTGCCTTAGGCGGACAAAAATGTTGTCACCGTCACTGTCCGCCTATGGGAGGTTTCACTGTAATGATTTTCAACCATTACGTACAGTACTGAATACGGGTTTTTTTGACTTATTTGTCTACAGTCTCCTCCAACAGACTACATCTTCATGCAGGATGGCGCTCTTTGCCACACTTAAAAACAACCTTTAAATATAATAAATTCAAGAAGTAACATTCCTCGTTGGGCCGGCAATTTCTAAACTTAACCCTTTCGAAAGCATTTTTAGTGCGTATTCCGTGTAGCACTGGCGGACCTTAAACGCACCAGTGCGAATACAGTGCGCTCTAAAGCGGCCATTGAACAAAGCTAATATTTTTTGACATTTCTCGATTGCAACAAAAGAAACAGGGTTTTTTTTCCTAGTTCCGTTATGACACAGAGAAGCCACAAAAAAAGAACACACAACGACAAAGTTAGTGTGGTGACTATTTTGAACCGCAATGGTGAAGTTAATGAAAAGTACACAGAATCATTCCGAATTCTGTGAATCTTGAATAGGAAGGGTGTGGATATAATTTAATTTTTAAACGGTTTACATGATTTTGGTAGGAAAATGCAGGAGGCAAGCCTGGATAGTTAACGGGCCCTTAACACCTTAAAAAATTAAGTCTCTGGAGACTATTCTACTCGATTCTGCGGTGAAGATGCTATGCAATGCATGGCGTGGGAAAAGGTAGAGTTCTCCATTTTCGAAGAGCTGTCGGATAGAGTGAAGAGCTGTCGGATAGAGTAGAAACACATACAATCCAAAACGTCCCTGACAGTACAATAAACTAATCCTAATATTGCCGAAATGGTTTCGCGAAAATAAAATAAATGCATATTAAGTGGGAAAAAGGTCAAAATGTGGTTCAAACAAAACGCCAACGTAAAGCCATAGCCACCATAGTGCAAACAAATATACCACTTCGTCTTCGAACACATTTTATATGTCACACAGACGTCACTGCATAGATCCATCGACGGGTTTGGTTTTAGAAAATAAAGTTTTTGCACAACTTTCCAACCAAACAAGTCCTTCTCCTTTAGCGAAAAATTTCACGAAAGCAATTAACAATTCACCATGTACCCACGCATAGCAAATATATAAATGTAAGCGCTGTCCAGCCCCCCCCCCTTTGGCCTGCCATTTTGGACATTTGAATTGAATATATTTAACCAATCCACGAAGAAGAGCCGCCATCAATGTCTTCCGCTTTCCGTCCCGTCGCCCCGCTACCACATGACAGCACAAATTTGAAATTCTAAGAGCTTTACCAGTTTTTCCTTTTCGACTTTCAATTCTTTCCTCTTTTTCGCGCGACCATTGTGTATTCCCCAAATGGTTACGAAACGTGATAATAAATTTGTGTATTTTAGTAGATTGACGTTTGCTAATGGTGTGTCTCGTCTATGTTACGTATAGTCAACCTGAGGATGTATAAATTTTCATATTTGTTCAAAAAAGGGTTCTAGCCAAAGTTCTGTCTTCTTTTTTTTTGTAGAAGTTTCATTCATGTCTCTTATTCGGCCCACGTAGGTTAATATTGTTACGACGACCATGATACACTCACGCGTTAACCATCGGCTTTGGCTCGATGTTGACAATTTTGACGGTAAATGATTGTTAGGTAATGAATTTGATTATAATTTTACGACATACATTTTTGTCGTTCGCCTGAATCATCGAGCGGGCAGGGCAATTGACCGAATAATCTTATACAAATCACAAATAGTCAGTCGTTTTAGAGAAATCCACTTAAATGCAAAGTTCATTGGCTCAATAGGGCAAGGCGGCTCTGGTCGACGAGAGATAAGATTACGTTACGATAGCGCGCAACTGCCCAACCTTAAACGCAATTCATTGACAGTGCGGCACTGAGCAAGAAAACACAAAAAGGGCTACTGCCAGTCACGTACGACACCAGTTAATACAGATTTTTTTAATGCTTAGCCTTTAATTTGCGTTTCAATTGCTAAGCGCAATTTAAGGTAAACAGAACAACGCCTTAATTTTTGAGTTCAAAGAGCTAGAAGTACATCAGGTAAAGGGCGCGTTCGAGAAAACAAAAAAAAAAAAAACATCTCAATCGATATAACATTGAAACCAACATATTTTTTCCAGCTGTCAGTGTCAGTTTATTTGTTGGACAACGGTGGCATGCGGTTGACAAATGAATTAATTTGGACATCTCATAAGCACTGCCACTTGACCCGCATTCCAATTGATTATTAAGTATAAATTGACAGAACATACGTCACATTAAATATGTGTAAACAGAATCAGAATATTAGCCAGTTTATGTTCCAGTTGGAGGTGTGAAAAATAGAGTTGGCGTGTGTGTGTGATTTACGAGTTACTGAGTCTAAAGGCAAACGCGGCGTGGGTTGTAATAGTGGCAAATCTTGTTTTGAATATTTTGTAATTTATTTTTGTTTTCTCAAGTACGAGAGACCTTAAAAGTCGCCCGCTTAGACCTTATGGGAGATCATTAAGTGTACGTACTACTTGGCTACTTGATATTTGGTACTGGGTTTTCCTATTTATTTAACATTCCTCTTGAACAGTCAAATCGTATAAGGATCGATCTACCTCTCTTTCAAATTACTTGTATTTTCACTTAAAATATTGTGAAGTGTTCTAGCAAATAAACAAAACGAACAGATCAGATCAGATCAGGTTTGGGTCTTAGATAGGAGTTTTCGTTGTTTAAGCTTCTTCTTACAAGATTCTTTCCGCTATCCGTCAAAACTTAAAGCTTAAGTGAAGGTGAACTCCTTAAAAATGCTCACCTACTCGTATCTAACCGATCATTAACTTTTTTTTTAACCTTCAACTAAGTTACAACAAATCAGTTCTGTTCTAAGTTCTCAAATTATAAGTTTCTTTATTTAGAAGCAGATGTCATACCTTGCTCTAACAAAGAACAATAAAACTTCCTACTTCCAAATAAAAAAAAACCAAAAACTCGGAACTCCAAGGCCCTTTAGTTTATGTCAAAGAGAACTTAACCAAAAATAAAAACTACATCTCCAACGAAGGCCGTATACATTATGTATTTTTCAAATTTAATTTACCTGGTGCTTCTTAATTTCTTGTTAGAGAAACTGTAGAATAGGGCATGCCCATTATTTATTTGACTTGGGTTCACTAAGAACCCCTTTTATGATCACAGAATCGTATCTAACACCTCACCGACCTTTGTTTTTTTTTTTTTTTGTAGTTATTCAATTTTCTTCGCACTTCCGCTGTTCGTTTTCTGTTGGTTTTGTGTTTGTTAAAATGTTCATTGTTAATCGTAGAAGAAAAGCTCAGAATAGGGCTGTGCCCATGCGTGTGACGTGGAAATGGAATAAATTTAACAAAATACAAAAACAAGTGGAGAGTGGGTGGTTATTAGAGGGGTACCGTATTTCAGCTTAAAAAATAATAAACAAAAAGTCACGAGAGTTGTTTAGCGGCAGTAGCCGTGGTTAACCTTTTGATAAGACCACGGCGCAATCTTTTGTCAAAACATGGAAAAAGACGGTCAGAATGATGAAAATTGTTTTGTTTTTTTTTTGTTTTAATTTTTATTACTTTTTGGGTCGAATTCGCAACCGACTACACAGCGAGATAAGAGAGTTTTTTGGTGTTTTTGTTGTCTGACAAACGAAGTCGGCGAGATACGAATAACATATACGAACACAGATACTCGTATTCGGTTAGGTTTTTACGTTTTGGATTGTCTTTCGTCAATTGTCTTTTTTTATAGCATTATTTTTTTTTTTATTAGTGAAACAAAATTAATCAAACTCCACTGATGAGTTATTTATTATCTTGACGTTGATTATGGCTGCGGGGGACGACGGAGACGGTGAAGGTAAAACAGGCGTAACCGCTTGGTTAGTGTGGTTGGTTGTACGGATATACATATGTACGAGTATCTAACAGCGTTATTTATGTATTATTGTCGTGCGCTTGGATATTAAATTGCGAATTGTCATTGGATGGAAACTTGGGGTAGGGCTGAAAACACACACATATACATACGTTCATCATGTAGTCGTATCTAAAGGCAAATTTTTGTATCAAAGTGTGTAATGCCTTACTTCCTCATTTTTTGGTATGATTTATCGAGTTGTATACTTTGTCAAATTAATCATAAAAGGTATACCTTTGTATGCACCTCAAGGTTGTCAAATCAGTTGTGGATCGTAATTTTAAGGCATATTCAATCTGAAAAATGTCATATCTGATTTTAGGTCCGTTTGCGTACGCTCCCAAAACTACGAAAATCTAGGAAAAGTTACGAAAACCCGTTCGCGTACGCAGAAATTTCGTAGTTTTTCGTAAAAGAGAGTGCTCACGAGAGAGTAAGAAATTTCCCTGTGCTACAAATTTTACCACAAGAAATTTTTTGGGCCGATATATGAAAACTGTCAAAGCTGTCAAATCACATACCTTTTTTCATTTTTTGTTCATCGCTTTCGTTTACTTTTTCGGTGTTTTCGTACTTTTGAGAGTATTCCACTCCCAGTCTTCGAAATTTGACAGAAAACACCTTTTGGGATGCAAAAAGTACACAAACGGACATTTTAATTCAAAAGGGAGCGACTAAAATTAAAATTAATTAAAAAAAAATTTTGTTGGGCGCCATTTTATTTAATTTTTTGCTTTTCTCGTAACTATACTTTTTTGCACAAAAATTGTCAGTACAGGGAAGTTTGCCTTTCAATCTGGTCACCCCACTGGAAAAAAATCACTCCATTTCACACACATATGTACCTATATCTCGTCGTATGTTCTCTCTTTTCTTTTCTATCTTCTCACATTGATAGCTTCACTTTTAGTCTACGGTCACAGCGTGCTGCGGAAGATCTTAATTTGTGCCTTACAGGCGTTGTGGGGGTCGCACGTCACGCCTGCTTTTTATGGAAAATATGTGTTGCTATCCTAGGGTTAAGTTATCACTGGGTTACTATAGTATGCATGACAAATTGCCGCAAATCGGAGAGCAATACCCGTAGGGTTACCATTTGCTGATTTTAAACCAACACAATATGTTGAACACAATAACGATAATTGTGTACAAAGTGGATACAACCTCGATTTTGATGAAATTTTAGTATGATGTAGAGGGCAATTATTCGAGTATTTTGATGTATCAATTTTATATGTCGGAAACGATTAGCGTCTGATTTTGATTCAAAAGACAGCGGCTAAATTGTTGGGCGCCATTTTATTTATTTTTTCTTACTTTACTAGTAACTAATAAAAACATCGTATGTAATTTGACGCTCTCCACTTCAATGCTAAAATCCAACATAAGACCCTAAAATTTAACTCACTCCGCCTTGGCTTACGGCGCTCAACCTTCTTCCTGCTAAAGCAGCAAATTGCTTGCTATACCCTCATAATTAATAAACCAAAATTTCTCCAACAAAAAAAAAATGAAAAAAAACAATTAATGCAAATGAGGGGCAATTTCAAGTTCAGTCATACATACACGTACTATGTAGCTACGAGTAACTAAAACTCCTATAACAATATATATCCCAACCAATTAAGTTGATTAACTTCCTTTATTTTTCTTAGAATTAGGTTGCTCTAACAGCCGCCAACCGACGACGTAGTTATGCCCGCTTAAATTTTACCATTTCGTGTGTGGTGGGCTTAACATGCACAGGCCACTACACTATTCCATTAAAAAAGAAAAAAAAAGAAAACATGAAACACAACCTTTACCTGCGCAAGAAGGTCGAAAGAAACTCTTAACTCCCTCTCTCTCTCTCTGGTTCTGTGGTTTGTGTAGTGTTATGTGGGTTTAGTTCCGTTTCGACTTTATTTCCTCTGATGCTGTGCACTGCTGTAGTGTTGTCTACCCACAGTAAAGTTTGTCGTTGGCTGAAAGCTCAATTTTATACCCACTTTTATGAGAAATTGTATCTTTTCGTATTGTTTTTTCATTTTGTAAAAATCTACACAACACCCACAGGCGGCCCAGGGCAATGCGCGGTTGCACCAACTTTTACACCCACAATTAATGCAGAATTTTCTTTTCTTCATATTCATTTCTGTTGGATCATATTTCGCCACCTGTTTCAAAAAACAAATCAATATTTGTACTATTATTTTTTAACACCCAATAATGTAGACATAACATATTTCGAGACTTCTTAGTCAGTGTTTGCTCGCCGGTGGCGGGTCATTAAACCACTAACATTTGCGGAGTATCTTTTTCCGTAAGTAATCTTCATCATGAATATGAAGACGTAATGATTTGAATAAATACAATTTTTTTTCTCTTAACACTTTTGTGGCTTTACCAATGAATGGAGAGAAATAAATTCGGTAAACTTTCGAGAGGAGATCGACGGTGATTTCTGCAGTTTGGTCAAAAATTATTCGACGATAATTGGATGAGATTTTGGCAGCAAAAAAACAACAAAGTCCGGATGTGATTCTTCTTGCAAAAATTCAATTTGATTTTGTTATGACAAAAACTTCGAGGCCATCTTTACTTTACTAAATAAAATAAAAAATAATCAAAAAGAGTTAAACTTTCCATAATTGTCTGCTTCTCAATGCTTTTAAAGTATAAGGTTGAAGTATAAGCATTTCCTTCTTTTCGTATTCATAATGATTACCTTATTCTTGCGAGGATATCCTTCAAGCACAAGTAAAAGGTAAACTCGTCAGAACGCTGAATGCCGTGCTAGATGCTAAAATATCTTTTAATTTTTTTATTGTGCCAGCTCCCTTCCCTTCTCTTCGCTCAGTACTACTTCTGTTATCTCACGGATCACATCAAAAGGTTTTTTTTTAGTGAGTATACCTTAGTGCGCTAAATATGCATTACTCTAGTAGTGAAGAAGTTAGTGATTGTTAGTTGATTTCTTAATTTTTGACACACTTGTGTATTTTTGCATATTCTCGAGTCAAGCACGGATCCAACTAACTTCCTTTGCCATAACTTTTTCGCTCCCGTTATTTCACTATTGGTAGTTGGAAACTTGATCCAATCAGTTGCATGTGCAACCATGCTGTCAACTACTGCATTCACAGTCCGAGGTACCGTAGCTTGACTAACACCAAGTTCCAGGATCCAGGATCACTGAAATATCGCACACATCCGTACATAAAAATCGGTCCGCGAGCCACTGTAAATTTCTCTCTTCAAAACGGTATAAATCTTTAAAATTACGAACAAGTGTAGATAAGCGGATCTTATAATATTTAGCATCCCTCACATGCATAACATCTGCCATCGCGCTGAAAATTCGATAACCGTTTACTACCGAGATGAGTCTGCTACTGACCTAACTCAGAATTTTTGAAGGATTTGCTTTTTATTTAAAGTAAGAGGTCAAGTTTATGCATACTCATTTACTTTTATGTGAATAAAAGGATATGCTTTTACTCGAAAAGTATAAGGTTCTACTCGAAATTATTATGAATACAAACAGAAGGATTTCCTTCATATTTTGCAAGTATAAGCATATCCTTTTCTTCATGAATACGGCCCATTGTTTGCCTTTTAAAAGTTTATTAATCCACTTCGTTTATATATATGAACAATGGACCCCGTATTTTCAACATCCACTCAATAAAATGAAATGCGTTGGGCGCCACTTTTAATAGACCACTTACTTTCCTAGCTGTATACAAAAAGCGCTTTAAGGCTCGAGATCAATTTTTTTTAGGTCTAATTTCAATGAGGGTCGTTAATTTCTTAATAAACAAAACGTAGTCTAACCGATCACCTGCTTTATTTTGTTTTTATTTATAATTTGGAATTGAATCTGAATTTAGAAGAAAATGCTGATGTTCTGATATAAACGAGTATGTACCTAGAACTTATCAGCATCTATGTCTATGACTTTATACTCAAACTAGTGGTTATTCGGTGCGGTTCGCTACACCCATTGAGAACAGTGTTTATGTCAAAAAATGTCATGACATTTTTTCGAGTAACTCTTGGTGCACCGAACGCTGTCATCTGAAAGCACGAATTGTATTTGCGAATGTTTTTCAAGAAGTGCTTGGAATCGGATGTGTAACCTAGATGAATTGGAACGAATTTAAATTTCTTCTGTTTGATATACATTAGAAATCAATTTTTCTGACATTAAAGATAGCAATGACTGGTGGCGGATTAAATACCGGCAACACAATTTTTCCATTCGCACCAGCACATTCCTGGTGTTTCACCTTTGTACTTCAGTGCTTGGCAATATTTTGTTCATTAGTCCAAAAACAACTAATGTATGCTCACTGTATGTACTTCATTTCTTGATCATCATCGAAGACAATACATTCGACTACAAATGAAGCAATGATGCGTCGTCTATTGTACATTGGCGTACATTTGTGATACGTTGGTCATGCGCTTTATCTATTTTATATGCTCTTGTTACACAGTCATACGAATTCGTAAGCTTTCAATACGCACTTTGTTCGTCTTTTTCGACGGCTCGTGCTGGAGCATGCTGTCTGCAAGACATTGCTGGTCGTACTTCAATTAGTTCGCCATTTTCGTCGGCTCTTAGTTAGGCTCCTCGCATAATATTTATCCAAAGAATCCTCTTTTAACGGACTCACGATCAACTACAATGATCGAACTGACGACCTACGAAAATTCGAATTAAGGAAATAAGCGGTTACATTTTTTCCCCAATTCACCCCCCTAGGCGTGGAGTATCTATTTCATTACAGGAATTAACTGTCAGTTGATATTTTGGTGTTCAGCGCCATTTATCGGGAAACTTGAAAACTTTTGATCTACGAACATTTCTTACTTCATAATAAATATATTGTGTAAGTTTTGGCTCAATCGGATGGTCAGTTTTGAAATTTTGGAGTCACAACGTCATCTTTCGAAAAAACTTTTTATATATGAACACTTCCGTTACATTTTTTCCCCAATTCACCCCCCTAGGCGTGGAGTATCTATTTCATTACAGGAATTAACTGTCAGTTGATATTTTGGTGTTCAGCGCCATTTATCGGGAAACTTGAAAACTTTTGATCTACGAACATTTCTTACTTCATAATAAATATATTGTGTAAGTTTTGGCTCAATCGGATGGTCAGTTTTGAAATTTTGGAGTCACAACGTCATCTTTCGAAAAAACTTTTTATATATGAACACTTCCGTTACATTTTTTCCCCAATTCACCCCCCTAGGCGTGGAGTATCTATTTCATTACAGGAATTAACTGTCAGTTGATATTTTGGTGTTCAGCGCCATTTATCGGGAAACTTGAAAACTTTTGATCTACGAACATTTCTTACTTCATAATAAATATATTGTGTTTTGGCTCAATCGGATGGTCAGTTTTGAAATTTTGGAGTCACAACGTCATCTTTCGAAAAACTTTTTATATATGAACACTTCAAACATAAAAGGTGTATAGTCTACTCGTAAGTTTCGGCTCAGTCGGTTCGTTAGTTTTCCAGTTTTAAGATATAAAACGAACAGCTAATTTTTTTAGATAACACATATACCACATTTAAAATCAGATACTAAAGGTAAAGTGATAAACAAAATAAAATATGCCGCGTGAGCGAAAAAAAAAGTTTCAAAACTTCTGTCCTTAACCCACACTTAACCTGTCTAACTACTTGAACATTAATTTTAGACCTTCACCTTTTTATGTTCTTACGTAAATGAAAAGATATTATGATATTTTGCTATAGCAATGGAAGAAATGTCAAACTGACATTTAAACGAAACAAAATCCTCGCAATTAGATTAATACTGCGTCTTAAAACGTGTTAAGTTTATTACCATCGATTAGATGATAGGCAACCCCTTATTTATACGCCAGTATCGATTCTCAACACCACATCAAAGAAAAGTAGCAAACACAAAGTATGAAACATTAATTGCTGCACTACCACCAATTATTATTGAACATAACAAATTTAGTGTTATTACTCCAGCTGACCCAACACACACGGTATGGTTAGACAAGACGTGCTCGGGTAATATTCGATCATAAACTGACAATTATGCATATCCTGTGATATATGTCATGCAACACACATTGTATTAAGCCATAATTAAAAGTAATGACTGAACATTCTTTCGCCCAGAATATGAAACCAAATAATTGTACTTAATATGCAAATGCTTGGCGTCTTGAAAAGTGCCATAAAAACGGATTTGCCACAATGTTTTTGGTCGTTTTTATGCGTTCTCTCATGCAACAATGTTACATGAAATGAAAACACTATCAATGTCATTCTCAACGCGGTCGTCGCCGTCGCGAGCTGTTTATAGCTCTGATTATATAATTTTTTCATTCATTCATCAATTTCATTCATTTCCTGTTCTTTGATTTTGTTGAAAACTCTCACAATTAATTAACAGAAATAAAAAAAAAATACAGTAGTGGTAGAGGAAGTTATTCAAAGCAAATAAAAAAAAAAAAACTTGACATTTTGCCACACTGCACACAATTTGCCAGAACATTTCTGTCAATGAAAGAAACCGAAATTCTTTGGCCCCAAACCATTTGGCTACTTTTTTGTGTACATTTTTTGTTGTTGGTCAAAGTTCAGATGACAAAGCAATTGGGGCGCACTTGCAGAGGAGTTCGTTTGTACTTAGCTCACTGAGTGGCGCTTACACTTGAGTATAATCTAATAATAATTGCGGCAACGCCGCCGTACATGAATATCCGAGTATCTCCTAACAAAAAAAAAATAATAATAATAATATACTCGTAATTTTTAACGAGGTCAGCGCATAAATTGAGGTACACGCAGTAACATACGTTTTATTAGGTTTTTCTGTTCTTTTTTTGTATTATGGTAATTAAAAGTAATTTAGAAAATTTATAGTCATATGCATTAAAAAAAAAATAAGAGTGGAGCAGACATCTTTGGATTTAATTTAATTTGTTGTTATTTTTTTGAAATTTTATATTTTTCCTCCTGCTGTTTGTGTTCAGGCAAGTGAAAATCCGTTTCATTTTTTTTTTTTTATATTTGAATTTTTAAAGAGAATTATAGTCTTTTAAGTATAAGTGCGCGTGCTAATTGATGTTCCGGACGGTTAGGAGTTTCCTTTTTTTTTGCCAAAGATTCATATTTATTTACTTTTGTTTTAGTTTGATTTTTGAATTATGTGTGAACAATATTTTTGTATTTTTTAGTTTGCATACATACTCGTATGTGAATGGAAGATCAAAGAATCTTAGTGATCAGCAGGGTTCGGATTTTGTTGACCAAAAAAGGGCAAAATTATACCGCAGAAAAAGGCAAAAAAAGACATTTAATAATAAAGGTTTTTCTTTTTATGCATTTATTATTAACAATGAACTGCACAACCCAAAACATTTTGTGGTTCTCTGGTAACAATCGCCTGCGATTATCTCTCAGGAAAGCCTTGAATGAAATATGGGATTTTTCATCATCGGGCAGAGTCTAGTGGAGCCAGGATAAGAGATGTCAAATCGTTGACTTTAATATTGGAGTCCACTTTGGAGTTTGCAGCGCAATTTCGTTAATTTGCTGAAAAAACTGCGTACAATTTTTAAATCACATCTTCAGCTACTGGCCCTTTAGATTGTTGTAATTTCTCCTCGATCCCGTTCAATGTCTTTAACACCTCTTCAATGGGCCTCCCTAAATTGTTCGCATTGCACTAAGATCAAAAGCTCAAATTAAAATACATACAACTACTAGGAGTCACCTGTTATTTATAAACTCTTAAATATGTGCTCTTTCGGGTTGACCTAAAGAATTTTTTTCCAATTTATCCACAAACTTTTGCAATTGGCTTGAATCTTTACGCGCGTCTTGGGGCATTTTCACTTTCAATGACAAGCAACAAAATATTTTGGGAACAGCACGCATTAAAGCACACGCACAGTTACGAAAAAAATAATTCTCAGATGTCTAACGGTTTTTGTCAGATAAAAACTGGTGAATAACACTGTGGCGAATGCCTGAGATTGCACGTACGGCAGAAGAAGAAGCACATGTACATACATTGAGTTGATACAAATGTATTGGTGGGATATGTTTACACTAGCAAACAATGCGTGCAGTTTGTGCATGTTCATGCGAGAGACAAACCTGCACTCATACTTGTGGACACTGAAATTTTCTTTCGTTTGGTCAAGGATAAATCGTATAGTTAAAAAGAAAGTGCACAGCTACTTTGACAAATAGCACCAAAAAGGCAAAAAAAGGCAGCGTGGATTGATAAAGGCAAAAAATTTGAGGCAATATGAGTGAAAAAAGGCAAAGTCAACAAAATCCGTTCCCTGGGGATCAGGTAAATAAAAATAGTTTGGATGTCTATTATCCGCATAATCTCTAATATACGGAGTTTTGTTGGCACATAGTGAATTTAATCGTTATGTCTGGTCTGTGCACATACATAGATCCATTTGCAGAAGATGTCTTGTTATTTCGTAAGTTGCTTGGTAACGGTGTGTGCTTTTATTTTGGTTTTAAAGCGGGTACACACCATCCAACAAGAATGTCAGTTTTGACTGAAATCGATATTGCACATGTGCTCAATTGGGTGATGGGAGTATCACTAAAGAATGAAGCTCATAAAAATGTTTGCTACTGCGTGACACTCAGCGCCCATTTTTGTTTTTTGCTCGATTGTATGTACAAAAATTTCGTCATTCAAAAAGCAGACAGATGGACGAAAACCACAACTACAACGAAAAAGTAACAACTTGTAGTACTCACGCAAAACCTATAGTCTGTACACTTACTTCATTACGCAAGAATGGCGTCAGTTTTGCGTTACACTCCTATTGGATGGTGTGTACCTGCTTTAAGTGCGTTTTCGAGTTTAACCATATGAAAATAGGCCAGAAATTTCTAAGCATTTGTGAACAAGTTGACATTATTAATAGTTTTGAGAAATGTCTGTGTGGGTGCTTGATTTTATTGAAACCTCCAATATCCGGGAAAAATCGATTATCCCGAACGCCGTTGGTCCCGAGCATTCCTAATAAAAGAGATTCATCTGTATTTTCATCACGATCCCTAGTCGTATACTTTTTCTTAAAATTCTTACTCGGCACACACCCAACAAATCGATAAAAAAGAAAAAAAACAAATAAAAGAAAATCCGAAAATATCAAAAATTACATGTCAATTTGGACACTTGCGTGGCACTGCGCGGCGCGGCGTCACCGTAATGCAATTCCAATTGCTAATTAACAAAAGAAAACAAACAAAAAAGAATCAAATTTCAAAAGAAAAATCCGCGCATTGAAAAACGATTTTTCGCATGCCTGCATACATGCCGTTTCATTTCGCAGTGGCAGTAGATACACCAACAATAAATTGCGCCTGACAAAGCTATTCCGTCTAACAACACACACATGTCTCACAGAGTGTCAAATTGGCGTAGAAGAAACGTTGGTGGCGTCGTCCATTAGGCATATTGAAGTCCATCGTGTTGGATGAAAATTAACAAAAAAATAAAACAAAACCGCCAACAAAATGGGATTCCATGCGGTGAAGATAGCTGGCAGTGAGTTGTTGCCACACTGTCGGGCACACAGTGCACCGCCACCCGCACCAACACGCAGTCTATACGACCCCTATCCCAACCCCACCACCCGCGTATAATAATAACAACAACAAGTTGTAATCTATGGCTAAAAATGTTTATCCGTATATTATGCATGTGGTTATGGGCGCTTATCCATTTACACACATATAATGGCCTATGGGTTCGTCGAGTTCGTCCCAAATAAGGGTGCGTTCGTTGTGGCCAGTTTTTCAAAGCAGCGCTCATGCCACACCAATGTGTGTACGAAGTGGGCAAATAAAAGCAAATGGAAAATAAAATTCACATGCAACGTACAAGAGAGGAAGTATGTTTTATTCTGTTTCTATTTCTCATTTTGTTTTTTTATTTTTTTGGAAAAATTTAAAAAATCTTCGGAAACATGTAAATACCATGTAATTTTAATAGCTGGAGAAATTAAACTATTTTAAGAACGGGGGCGTATGTGGAATATTTCTAAAAACGGGTCATGCGATTAAAATCTGATTGTTTTGTGAAATACCACCCGAGTTCCACCTTGGACCGCAATTCTTTCATTTGAAACTTCTAACTGCCATTCATTGATTTAACAGCGACTGCAACATATCAATGAGTAAATCAATCTCAATCTAAGAGTATCTCACGATAGCTGAATAAACAAGTGTAAAATTGTCTCTCCCCATTAATTGCAAGGCGGCGCGGCGTCATCGTCTAATATTACATCCCATACTCACCGCCAGACAGCCAGACAGATGTTCCCAGCCATCATCTTAACATTTGAGCTAAAATTGAATTCAAGCAAAGGCAAGCAGCACACACACATAATGAATGTAATCACCCACTGACAACTGCAACTATTAAAAATCCATCATTGGCTTGGAGGCTGCAGCGCACGGCGGCGGTTGTAGAATGTGGGGGCTTAAAGTATTTCCTCTACAATGGTGTAATTTAAAACAACGACTGAATGACTACGCTAACATTGCTATTCTCAAAAGCTGTGATTAATCTTGAACTTTATGTCTGTCTTTTCATTACATGAGTATGTATACCTTTTAAGATAAATGTACTGGGCTATACGCGCCGCTATGCAAAGTGAAACTGCATCATTAATCAATAAAAAAAACAAAAACAAAATAATATACACTTATGTGGGAACGAATTGAAAAGTGAACAGAAATTTGTGTAATCAATCTGCTCAAATCCGAACGATTAGTGTTAGATAATTGGTATTATTAGTTATGGAAATTAACTCTAATGGAATTCACTTAAAGCTAGCGAGGACTTTTAGTAGCACACCAGTGTTAAATATGCGAAGGATTTTTATGTAAGAAGGTGTTGGGTGGCTTAGTGCGTGGGATTGGCAGGTCAAACAGAGAAAATCAATTAAAATGCGATGCAAGTTTGAAGAAGGAGGTGTTTTCTTAGACAGATTAAAACTAAATATCTGTTTTCGCCTCACTGATCACTGTAGCGTGGTTCAAGCGGAGGTTATGGCGATTTCGGAAGCACTGTCCTGGATCAAGAGGAATGTAATATCTACTAACGATATTAGCATTTTCTCGGATAGTCAGGCAGCCTTGAAATCTCTGGAATCAGTCTCATCCACTTCTAAGACCACCACCAACTGCCGTTTATCTCTTATAGAGATGGCTAAGCGGTTTTATATTCACCTTTGCAAAAAACCTTTCAGGGAATTATAAAAGTGACGAGCTCTAGAAATAACAATACCTATGCGGTATGCTCCTCGCTACTTACAAGCTAGTACTCAAATTTGACACATTCAATAAAATCAACGCTAGACGGGATGGCAGAACTACCTGCCTTGTCACCAAACAGATCTGGCCTAGACTAGATTCAAACCGCTCCAAATACCTTCTGTGCCTAAAAAGACTACATATATGTACACTACATTGTGTTATAGGTAAGCATGCAACTAGACTTGGCATCATTTTAAGTGACTTCTGTAGAAGTTGCAGAGACGAAGAAGAGGAAGAGAAGCCGTAGAAAACTACGCCTGGGAGAATACTTCTTTGACAATCTCAGAGACCTAGCACAAAAAGACGTGGGTAGCCTACGCAAAGCTCCAAATGGTTCTCATGAGTAGCAGGGTAAATATCCTAAAGATCCTTGGTATCACAATGCGCCTCAGAGCTAAGTGTGCTGGTACTCGTTACTGGCAGCCACTGCTACCTAACCTAACCTAAGGGTTAGATTATTTAAAAATATAATATCTTGATATCTTGAACAAAAACGAATACTTCTGACCAGAAAGCAAAATTTAGTACATAATTAAGAGAAATATCTAGAATTCTAGAAAATTATGAACCAGTTGAAAAATGTAAATTTGACCCATAATGAGAGTTCTGAAAATAACAACAAATTTAGTACAAACTTTTTAAGTACAAAATTACATATATTGTATTATGTACCTCGTCTTGCCATAAGTTCTTTTGCAAATTCAAAACGCCATATAAAAAGGCCAGTAAACATTTTGTATTTAGTATTGTTTCATTTATTACACCATAATATTGATTATTAGAAAAAATATGTTTCCCTCGAAATGACCTCCTTTTGCTTTTAAACAAGCTGTCAAACATTGTGGCCATTGGGCTATAGCGGCACGCATGACTTCTCTGGACATCGTTGAAGATGCTGCGGTTAATGCTGCCTTGAGGATTCCCAAATTTCTGTGAGGAGTCTTGCAGGCTATGCTCTCCAACTACATACCATAAAGAAAAATCCAGCGGACTCAAATCTGGACTTCCTAGACTTCTGCTGCTATAAAGCCAGGAATATATGTGTGGGAAGCCCTGAAGCAGAGTCCTGTTGGAAGATCCAGTTCTCTCTATTGAATAGAATATAAGCCAAATCCTTCACAACACCTTCTAGAAGCACTTCTTGTTAGAAAAGTTTTGCTCCCGTTTTCACGCTTTTTCCCCACAAATGAAGGTATGTGACAAACGCTGCCTTTGGAACAACTTTGTTCGCTTCTTTAGATGACGTATTTTGCTTGTTGAAAACTTCTTCCACGGTAAAAATGTTATCATCCGTAAACAGAATGTTTTCATGGCCATTGTCCGCTTATCACTGCAAAGGCCGCTTGCATCTTTCGAGCCTAATTTTTTCAGGTCTACCGAATCCCGAATCAGCCAAGACATGGTTCTGCTTGATATATCCAATTCCTTGGACACTTTTTGTTTGCTTCCACAGGAGACTTCTGCGAATTCTTTCACGCACCGCTTTTACTATCGCACTCCTTTAAGAGACGTGCGGACGACCAAATCTTGGCCTGTCCTTTACTTTAAATGAACTTTACTTCTTTACTTCTCAATATTCCGAGTGGTTTTAAAAACTCGAAAATTTGGCCAGTACTCTCTCTGCACCTATGCAACGCTATTACCGGGATTCGATTCTCTTCAACACCGTACTCCATGATAATAGATGGCAAGCTGAAACTGAACTTGATATTATTCCGTACTAATGTTGATTGTTCTATTCCTAGGAATGGGTTCAAGCAATGGGTGCTGAAAATCGTGTAACAGAAATATTAAAAAAAGGACTAGTACATAGTAAGAACAGACATTTATATATCTTTACAACTAATTTATCAAGAAAATAAGTACAAAATGATAAAACCTAGCGAATTTGTTGGTCAAAGTGCGACTAAAAGACTAAAAAACAGTCTAAAGAATCGATTAAATTTGGCTAGAGGAGAGACTAAACGATTCACCCCTATTCATGAAATAATGAAGACACCCATGGTGTGTTTGTCAGTTTGCCAATCACCTATCACCCCCCACCTATGGTAAATCAATTAATTGTTCATTGAATTAAAATCACGTTTAGAAGCAGCGCGCACACGCCCTCTTTTAATGATGATTGAACAATTTATTTCCGCATGAATTTACGATCACGGCGATAAAGTTTCAACATTTAATGAAGGCGAAATTATTTTGTTCTTCTTTTGTTTTTTAGGGGGCGCACTGTCAAACGTGTAATGCCTTTCTATTGGAATTACTGCCAAAGGCGCCAATGCACGATTTACTGTGCAGTTAGTGTGTCTTAAATTAAGCAATAAACTTTTACCCTTAGTCTGGGTCAAATGTTTCTCCGAGATGAGATTTTTGATATCGCTCGTACTTTTAAACGCCCGCACATTTAAAAAAAAATAAACACTTCTTATTATTCAGTAACGGGGTCATGACGTTGTGACTAAGAAGAAACTTATTCAGGTGGATTCTCGGGTATTTATTTTGACTAGTCAGAGTGTGTGTCAATATGTAGTACAACCAGGAAAGGAATTTTTAAAAGAAACATAAACATGGGGTTTTTTTGCATTTTCTTTATTATCTTCTTAGTTATACAAGTCAAAAAATATCTCCTCTAGGCATGCATCCAAACGACCATTTGTTTAGATAACACACGACATGCATGACATGACTGTGAATAGTAACAAATTCTACGAAGGGAAAACTTGACTTATCTATTTTATCTTATTCCAGTTAATTGTGTTATGACTTGCGAAACGTTAGATTGACGAGGTATAGGTAAAAAATCCCCATTAGTAGATATGGATTTTTACTTAAATTGCTTGCTAAAAACCCTCATCTTAAGTGTACCTGGATCCTGGAGTGTATTCTTGGTACACTTAAACATTTATTTTTAAAGAAAGAAAGTCTATATCCGACTCCAATAAGAAAATACAACTGAAAGCGGATAAAATAACAAAAAAAAAAAAAAAAACGAAACTGGTAGGCATGGTATGAGTATAAATATTTTCGTATCTAACTTGTACCCCTGACCTTGAACGAATTTCGTTCTCGTCGTGAATTCTTACAAAAAAAAAAAAAACTTATTGTACATAGTTGTTTGTATCGCTTTTTTATGTTTTTTGTTTTCTTTTTTTTACTCTTTTTTTTGCTGCTGTTTATTTATGACCCAAGCTGGTTCTTGAATGCTCGCATCTGAATCAGGGAACGGCGAACAAAATGTACAAAAAAGATACTCTCATGATTTTGGGAGATTTTTTTTTCTTTCCCTTTATTACTGAACGCAGTGTGTGTGCGTTGGCGTTGAAGTTACTTGCGCGTTCTGTAGACAGAAAATGGTTTGGGTCATTAAGTTCTTTCAGTTGGTTTCATGTAGAATTGTCGTATATTTCGTTTCGAATAAAATTAACGTTTGTTTGACGGAAACGAGCTTTGAACGAGCTGTGGAATTTTGTAGTAGACTTGCTTGCAAAAGTCTAAGCGTCAAGACACGCATAGCGACTAACAAAAGTCCGCTTAGTTGATTGAATAATAAAACAAAAATAATCTTAACTTAAGATATTTAATCTTCATCTTTTTTTATTTTCTCCACATAGTTCCCATTTCTTCAGCCGATGGATCCATCTTTCGAAACAGCTTTCAAAATCCTCTTTTTGCAGCTTTTCGATTTCGACATTGACTGCCGTTAACAAGAAGATTTTTCCCCTCTAATCTTTTTTCATTTTCGGAAACAGCCAAAATTCACACGGCGCTAGATCCGGAGAATAAGGTGCTTGGCGAATTTCATTGATGCCAGAGAGCGAAAGTTGTGGCTTTTTTCAGCAGTGTGCGCAGGCGCATTGTCGTGGTGCAAAAAGTACCTCTTTTTTCAGTGTCCTAGTAAATTTTGGAAAACTTGTGGTAATCAAGTTTCAGTATACCAATTACTTAACAGTGATTGTCTGATCAGTTTTAAGCGGGATGACGGCGACCATTTTTGCCCTGGTGAAGCACATCGACATCATAACTTATGTCGCTGTCGCTTTTGTTGTTTGGCCTTTACTGGATTTGCACCTTCTGGGCTCCATATCATGGACTGCTGTTAGGTTTCCGGGATGTAGTTGTAAAACCAAGATTCATCACCTGTAACGATCTTATTGAAGCAACTTGACTCTCTATTTTCAAACTTATCCAGGAAATATTGAGCAACACGAACAGGAGCCTCTTTTTGCTCTCCATTCAAAATTTTTGGAATTCATCGAGCTAACTTCCTCGAATACAAGTGATGATTTAAAATTCGTGCCACAGCAATGAAATTCAAGCCGCTATCATCTCCTGTGTCATCCTGGCATCTTCGTCAATTTTAGCCTTCACCATTTGTATCGTCGGTCAAGAACTTGGGCCGACCTTCACGAGATTCGTCCTCCACAGAAAAATGGCCAGTCTAGAATCTACGAAACCACTTTGAAATAGTATCAAGAGATGTTGCATTTATTCCGTATGCATTTTGGCATTCGTGCAGAATTTTGACTGGCGAAGTTGACGTCGAAATCCGAAGAGAATGGCAAAACGAACTTCTTCCTGTGTTGGCGGTGGAACTTCAACCGAGCTTATGTCACAAATTTTCCTCTCTCTCGTCACCATTTTTACCTATTGTTCTGAAATTTGAAAGCGTACTTTTGTTATTCCCTACGTAGTAATTAATTAAAATGTACCCACAATACATTTCAGGTTGTTCAATAATGGTTTGTCTAGAATATCTGGTGATCCTCAACTTTCAATCAATACTCGTCAGTCAGAACCACAGGACAGCTACGAAGTGACTTGTTCGAGGTGTTCGAAATTCCAATATCCTTCCACCAATTTTACCAATTCAGCCATGATGAGGATCACTTTTTCAAATTCGTATTTTCTAAAGATCATTCACAGTTCCAATACTTGTTCCCATTTTATTCATTTCGCACGATCACTGATGATTTTTTTTTTTAAATATTCTTTGTAGACCATTATGAGGATCACTTTATCAAAATCACGGTTCCTATACTTGTTCTCATTTTATTCATTTAACACGATCACTGATGATCATTTTTTTTTCTAAAATATTCGCTTCAAATATTATAATATCGACCGCGGGACAGCTACGATGTGACTTTCTCAAGTTGTTAGAAATTCGAATATCCTTCCACCTGTCTTCAAATAAAAAAATTATGAGGATCACTTTCACAATAGTATGTAATATTTTATACTGATCATTCACAGTCCCCAAACTTGTTCTCATTTTATTCATTTAGCACGATCATTGATGATCACTTTTGATTCCAAGTTATAATATCATTTCCATAACTTTACTGATACTCAACGATTAATCGCATTAAACAGCATTACTTCCATAACATTAAATTGCTAGGGGTCAATTGAGTGCCCCCTTTGTTTTGCAATGTAGTCGTCTCTCATTCACAATTTGCAAGTGGACTCATAAATGAACACCGCCAAGATCAAAGCGAAACATTCATTCTGTTGTCACCACTTTAATGTCTTAATTGGCAATAAACCCAGATCGTTCTTTTGAAAGTTTCAATAAATTTACTATAAATTTGAGGAATTTTTCTACACATTTGTTTTGGCAATTTTATTACATCCAACTGTCTCTCCCTCGGGTGACATTTATTAAACACATTTCACCGAGAGAAATCTTTCTCTAAGCCTATCGATTGATTTATTTTCTAATGTTAACCCTCATCAACGTCACGGTTTGTTACGTTCGCCACAAGTTTGCACCTTGTGAACATATCCTTTTTGTTTCAGAATTTATTGTAAATTAGCTGCCAACTTCTTCTGTCTCTTGTGACATGTTACTACACGTTCTTTAAAAAATTTATAAAAATATCACAAGGTTACAAAAATACAAAATCCAAATTTCAAAAAAAAGAAAGACATCAAGTTTATGTAAATATAGCAAACGCTACACAAGTGTACACGCATACACAGAAGTTTTTGAAATAAAAGTTTTTTTTTTTGTTTTTCTTAAAAATCCCATGGATTTCCACCAGGAAGTTGTGTGAGTAATTTCCATTTGAATGGCGACAGCGTGGTAAAATAGCAAAGATACTCGTACAATTAATCACCACTACACATCATTCATAGTATCTGCTTAGTGCTATACAAATGGATGCTTCTCAGTTTTTTTTTTTTTTTTTGTTTGTGAGCAAAGAACAATAAAATTAATTCCAATTATTTATATTTCACTAATTCAGGGTCGAAATTGAGTGAACAAAAATTGTTTGTTTATTTTTTGTTGTTGTCTTTTCTTTCGGGGCTAATTTGCATTTGTAATTTGTAAAGTGCGGACAAAATTGCAATTTATTAAATCCAAATAAAAGCATCCAAACAAAAAAAAAACTATTTTGCTAAAAACATAAATAAAGTGAAACTTAAAAAATTTGAAGCCGCTTCTACGAGTATTATCTGGGAATTCGAGAGTAGGTGGAGGAGGAGGAGGTGGTAGTATTGTGTGTTAATGGCGACAACGGAGAGATGTATGACCTAGATTACCTTGAATTTTTTTATTTATGATTATTTTTGAATTTGTTGATGTTTATTTTTTAATTTTTTATTTTTGCTGAACTGTAATAAATTTGAACCGAAATTAGAGATATTTTTAATTATGATTATAAGTTTCCAGTTGATAGTTAAAATTAATGATTATGTTTGCTAAGGCGTAACTGAACGCCAGCAAATTGGTGGCTGGAACATCAGTCGCTGATCAGTTATATTGTTGTAAATACATGCACAGAGAGATATACCATTAAATTTTGACATCTTTCAGTCACTTGTTGGCATCTGGTTTTTTGACTCATTGAATACATTCCACATGTGTGCATATGTGTATGTATTTGTATTGGGATTTTGGTATCACAAGAAACAAAAAAAAAAAACATTAATTTCATTAATATCATGCAATATAGTTGATTGGCCATTAAAAACTAGGAAATGTGGTCGTTAATAGTGCATAACGTATTTCTGACGTCTATAAAAGCTATTTGCGTATTCGCTGTTTATATTGATGACGTGAACTGTTTTTATTTATTTATTTAAATCTACATAAAAATGGATGTACTAAAGTATATATTTCTTTTTTATTTATTTACAGAGCTAAAAAACGGTGCACAAGCTATGGTAAGTTTTTTTTTCTAAATTCACAAGTTTTTATTCGGCAATTAAATTTTACCGAAGAATTAATTTATTGGCTCCCTAAACACAAACAGCTGGCATCGCCGTGATACTCAGTGCTCCTGTCTATTCGTGCGTCTGTTTGAACGAATATTTAATATATTTTATTTGTTTACATTTTACTTCTCCTCTATATGCTTACCTCGTTTCGAGCTTTTATGAGCTTCAAATGTGTGCACAAAATTTAAGCAAGACTATCGGTGTCATTACAGGACACTGCCTTATGCAATTAAGTTTGTCATAGTTTCAAATGACTTTTGTAGGAGTTGGGGAGACGAAGAAGAAGGAGAAAGCCCAACACATCTCCTCTTTTAATGACCAGCTCTCTCTCTCGTAGTAGAAAACTACACCTAGGAGAATACTTCTTCGACGATCTCAGTGGCCTAGCACAACAAGACATGGGAAGCCTTTTTCGCTTTATACAAAGCTCCAAATGGTTCTCATTAGTAACGGGGTAAATATGCCCAAGATCCTTGGTATCACAATGGGGCTCTATAGGCCTAAGTGTGCTGGTACCCGTTACTGGAAGCCACTGCTAACTAACCTTACCTATGCACAAAATTTACTAAACAAGAAGTGACGAGAGAAGTTCATCATCATAGCCTTCCGTAAATTCAAATATCTTAAGAAACTCATAACCCAGTTGAGATTGAGATCAGCAGTCTCTGCTATAAGTAGAGATATGTTTTTACCCAATTTTTCGTTAACATTTTTTTTAGATGTACAGGGCAGGTCCAATGAAACGAATGATATAATGTCCAATTGCATTCGCTATGTTGAGGCATTCGTAACATGTAGAATGCATTTTCCTTGTCGGAAACATTTCTTCCTTTCATAAGTTTCTAAAAAAAAAAAAATTGTTCAATAAGGGTTTGCTTTTGCGAACGTTCAATGCAGAAATTGACATCTGTTCCCCGTAGACTTCTTAGAACAAGTATTTTAGAATTTTTAAGGTTGTTCTGTTCGGCACAATCAATACACTTGTTAGAACTCTCATCGGCCTCATTATGCTGAACAATGCTCGAGCACATTTCTGAGGAGTTAACGTCTTCCTGGTTATCAATGTCATAAAATTAATTTTCCTATTGTAAAATGGCCTGGTACGATTATCTTCTTGAAGGAACATATCAGTATTGTTCCAAGATTTCAAATCTTCCGCAGTGCAGCCAGACTATAGTAATTTAATTCGTTTAGCTATACCTAGACGTTGGTGAGCACCATAGATGTAGTAAGTGCATTGGAATACTACGCAATGCTGCCCGGGTTTAATCCCAGCAAACACCCAAACGTTTTTTTCACGCGGTGCCACCTCTTACGAATGTCTGACAAACATTCAAAGAGTGTCATTTGTCATGAGGAGCTTCTTAAACACGCACACACAAGTGGTTGCGAGAAGCAGGCCCTGGCTCAGTTAATAAATTTTTTTTCCCAGCACTTTTGAAGCACAACTGCTGATATTTTTTGTCATGCCAATGCAATTAGAGAAACAGTTTCGAAATTATTTAGTTCCTTTAGAAGAGCATTTGTTATGCCTTTCCCCGAACTTACGATTTTGCTCAGCAAGCTGTTTCTATAAAATAGCTTAACTAAGCGAATGGCATTCTGATCCATTGGTTGGAACATCCATCGTTAGTAACAAAACGGCACTTTATCATGCATTCTGAAAAAAATATTGAAAAAACTATATCTAATTTTTCTCAAAACGTCTTAATTCCGGATTAAGTTTCTTAAATACTATGTTTTCTATAAAACTACGTACACCATCTAATAGCAAAAAAAAAATTATTTTTTTTCATATGCATATATGTATGTACAATTTTTGAGTTTTGTTTTTTGTTAACAACGAAAATAATTTTTATTGTTTCAAAAAACTTAAAAATGGCTCTCCTGAAAATCGTTGAATTTTGACTTGTGCCCTTTTGCCAGAAAAGCGACGATATGTGTTGCTAAGGCAAACTTGTATCTTTCTGTTTTTTAAGCATGTACACACATAATGTAACAACATTCGTAATGTCGAAGATAAAACTTTTATTCGTTCGCTATATAGAGACACTAATGCATTTGAAAAAAAAAGTGTACGTTATAGGTATCGTTCATTCGTTATATCGGCATTCGTTATACTGGACCACCACTGTATAAAACATACCAAACAGCTAACTTTTTAAGAATACTAGAAAAATACGAGAAGGATTAATTTCCATACAATGAATCTTCCCTAACCCGAACTTCTGTTACTTGAACTTTTCTGTACGTGAGCACTGCTTTTTCACATATGTATTTCTAACTCCTTAACTCGAATTTTCTATAACTCGAAGTTTCTATAACTCGAATTTATTTTTTGGTCCCTTGAGGACTCGACTTCGAGAAATTCCACTACACTATGTATAGTGTTACCATATTGAAAATGACGAAAAGGGGGACATCGCGAGACAAAATATGTTTTTGAAAAATATAACTGCAGCGTATAAAAAAGTTAAAGCAAATTAAACATGTCGCATAACTCAGGACCTTCTTTGCTTTTTGTTAACAACTCGAAACACTTTTCCCAGCACTTTTAAGTACTATTAAACGCAATCGAAAATAATTTGTAAATAATTTGTAAACAAAAACTGACAAAGGACAGATAGCAGCACAAATCATAAACTGACAGATGAAGGAAAACTTTTGCGCGTAAAGTGATATGTAGTTTATTGAGTGGATGCATTCAGCTTTGATAGGATTTTGAACTTCAAATGGATGTGTTTACAGAGAATATTCTTAAAAATATTTAATGAAAATATGTTAACAGTTTTAAATTGAATATTTTCTCTTTTTGAATTTTACTTAATAAGGGGGACAGAGGTTTGTATAGGCGGGACATACAGCATTTTGGTATGAATAAGGGGGACTGGTAACCCTAACTTTGTACATGATCCAGACTGCCTTTCGTATATTTAATTTTTACTGCAATATAACACATTACGTTTGAGACTACATATCTTGGTCCAAAAGATTGGTAGGTACCAATAAAAACTCAAAAGTGCCCAATTTTAACAAATGAATACCTACAACGTTTTAACTTGAGGACAATGGTTTTTAGTTTTATTACAATAATGACATTAGCAGTAGGTATGCTCAGTAATATAATACAAAGAGAAGAATTGTTGTACAACCTTGAAAGTATTATTTTTTTTGCTCCCTAGAAAAACCTTTCTATAACCAAAAAAAAAAAAATCAAATCAGCATCAATCATTCAAATTGAATTCATAAACAAAATTTTATGGACAACAGTGCGGAAGAAATCGTTCAAAAGTGATTGATGCAAACGTTACATACACATATTTGTCGTCCATCGTTGGGTCAGTTGTTTTTTTTTTTTTTTTTAATTTTTATTCACTTTTTCTCACTCTCCTACATTGCCTCGTACCTATACATACATTTGTATATGAGCCATTTGAAAGGAACTACAAAAAAGAAATTCTTACGCTAAGGGTGGACTAAGAGCCAAATAAGATACACCACATACACAGAGAAAGCTTTGAAGTACATATACATACATTTCGAGGTCACCCTGCTACAGAAAACCCTTGGCATTTCATTATTACGATTATTTTCTTTTTTTTCTATGTGTGTATCCTGTCCTGTCCCATAAAGAGCGGGAGAGAGAGAGAGAGAAAAAACGAAATTTCGATAGCCACCCTCCTGTCTTAAGTGGTTGCGAGTTCTTTGGTTGCTGGTATGGGTGGTCGAGACAATTGGACGCCAAGGGGCGATTTTACTAATGTTAGCGAGTCCTTGTTTCTGTGGGTTTTTTTTCCGTATACAATTGTCGTAGGTATATTCACCTATCACGCGTATATTAGAGAACCATCTAAGGTAAGGGATGTGTTAAAGGATTGCGAGGGTGTGCCAATGAGGGGAGAGTAAAGTTAATTAAATGTCGTTAATCATTTGATTTTTTTTTTTGTTGTTTTTGTTTTTGTGCCAACCCAACTTACCTTTACAGAGGCAATCAGTTTTAATCAGTCATCATGGCGACCGAGTGTCTTAGCTGTTATCAGCTATCGAATGTTTTTCGTAAGACCTAAATATAGATCTCTGACGTTGGTGTACATAATCAAAAGAATGTTTACAAATCCCTTCCCCACGTTTTTTTTTCGCCAGGTTTTAACTTTCAAAATCAATCAAAAAGGCATTTTTTTTGTTTGTTTGCTTTTTAAAATGATCAATCACCGGAGGGAAGGTTTTTATGTTCGTTTTTTGGATTCAAATACGATTAACATCGGAGTAATGAATATGTACATGTACGTATGTATACATTCTAATTACTCTACGAAAGGCGATCTTCTTTAAACACATTAAACGCAGCATCGTAAAGCGTTTCATTGTTTATTTTTAGCATTTTTTCAAAGCTGATAATTAGTTGGGCAACAAAGTAAGTTGTTATGCAAATTACTTGGTGAATAGCAAACATTTCTACACCCCCCACCCCCCCCCCCCCCCCCCCCCCCGCTTTGTCGTTGGTAGACAAATAAAAATTAAAAAAAAGGTTCAACATGATAAGACTACTCGGCGGGGTCTTATAGAAAATGTATGTATATTTTATTTTTTATTGGAAAAGTATACATACCTAGTTGGTTCTTTTTATGACACAGTACCTTGGGAAAGTGGGGGATTCATACAAGTTGTAACTTTGTGTTGATTATTTGTCAGCTTGTTGTGGTAAAACTTTTGCTAGTTTGCTTGGTTGCGTCCACCCACGAACTTCAGATCTTTAGTTAGTAGTGGAAAGGTCACATCATGACTTGTCTTTGCCACACTATTCGTTGTACGTGCTGCCTTGGTAAAGGATTATTCGCACAATCTAGGCGTCATTTATGACTTGAGGGATAAAGAAAAATGTACTTTCTACTCGCTATTTTAGTTTAAAAACATAAATCATGTGCGAAACGACCTCAATAAAAGCAACCCTCGATACGCGCAACTCCTCGATAAAAGCCACACTTAAAATCTTACCATTGTTGACTCAGTAATTGCAACTGTTCATAAAAAAGTGACTCGATAAACGCAACTTTTGTTTCATAAATGCGAGTTTCTGTAGTATAGGTACCATTTGCGGCTCTCTCACTTAACCCATCTTAACAAATGAGGTGTCAAAAGAAAGAGAATTTCCTGACGAATTGCACTTTCAGTTTATAAATTTTAACAAATTAAAAAACCGATCAAAACAAATACTCTACCCAAAATGAACTCCCAAAAGAATAAACACTTCCCGTATGATTTCCACGGGATTTCCATCAGTTGACAGATGGAAATCATATGGGAAGTTTGGATGTTGGACGAGAAGTAATAGAAATATTCGGAAACAATTTCTGTGAATCATAAGCAAGGGTAAAATTTTCAATAATACACAACTCCCCAGTTATCCTGGACACAACCCCTAGAGTTAGTTGCATCCTAACATCTGAGTTTCCTATCACTACGCCGATCTGTCTGTCTCTCGTTCTTGTCCTTCATGTGCCCGCGCTGTCTGCTAACATTATAAGGGTATTCATATTCCCTTTAGTGTGTGTAAATTATTAAATAAAACAACTGCCCGAATTTCTATTATGTGGTTGCATTTATTGAGGTTGTACTGTAACAAATTGTTATGCAAAAAATTCAGCTGAAAGAAATGATTTGTGTGGCAGTTCT